>JADDOH010000012.1:0-600000 GCA_016648135.1 Agrypnia vestita
ATGCCGTCACGTATTTCTAGACTCGATGTTTTTGATTTTTCTGTATAGTAATACTTATATCTATATAGTAATTAATTTGAGAGCTATTTTTGCATTATAGACAGTTTTACAAGATTTTGTTTCGATAATCTTCGGATTCTTGCCAAAAGTGAAATTCTGTTTTCTATTTTTTTTGTACCGCATTTAGTGTTTAAAGAAAAATAGTAGAATAGAATAATCTTTGATTACTCCTTACAAAACAAAGAACTCGAATAAAAAGTCTGTGGGCGCTGCGGAGGTCCGCCCGGTCCGGTGATGGAGACACGGCTAAAACGCCACATCGCGTCATCGCCTTTGGACACGTACTGGAACTTCTTTGGTTTTCAGGCGGTCACTAGACAGCAGTTTATTTTGAGAGGTAAGAGACTGCACCATCTATTTGGTTTGGGCAGCATGAAGTATGCAGGTAGCCAAAAAAGTATAAAATATTTATATATATAACTTTCCATGGAAAGTATTTCACTTGAAAAGCGGAATTAAATTTATATAAGACAATGTGTTTTTAGCACAAAAATGATATTATTTAACGTTTAACTTTTATTCCATTAGAATTTTTCGTTATTTAAAAAGATCTTTTAATATTATTCTGTAACGAAATTTTTTTATAAATTTTACTTATTCTTAAATAAATATCATCTTTTAAATAATTTGTAATGAAATTCACACTAATACAGCTGAACATATTTAACTCAATGAAGACTTTTTATGTACAAAAATGCAATAATAAATTGATATCAAAACAGCCTAATTTTTCTGATGATATATTTTTTAAGACGAAAGAAGTGTGAACATTATATAAAGAAGAATATCGAAAAAAAATATTGTAGGATGTTATCACGAGGATGAGATTGAAAAAGTAATAGGCTACTAAGTTTACCATTATGTATTCTTGCAAGTGTCGCTATGTGGATTATTGTCTATCTGGATTATTCGTCTATGTGGATTATTGTGTGAGATGACGTCAGACAGAGACAGACGGCAGAGAAGGTTAATATACACGATGTAATCTTTGAGGCATGCATTATGCTCCCACAAAAGTTTTAAGCTGAACTGCAAATGCATTTTTCGGCGTTTTTTTTCGAAAATGTGGGTTTTTATTATTATTTGTTTCAAAATGTAAATGAAAATAATTCCCACTGTCGTTTAACTTTTCAGAATAAATAGTTGTAGTTATCGAGTCGAGTTTAAGAAATCGAGAAGAACATAAAACTGATATTAAGAATGACGTCATAACATAATTGCGTTACCTAGAAATTCCGGACGGAATAATCTATGCAAATATCCATGACGTCAGAGCGCAGAGTTTGAGAGTTTTTTCAGTTGCGCAGAAACAAATTTTCCGCTTTATAATTAAAGTCCTATGAAAAAATGTAACAAAAAGTCTAGTAAGAAGTACTGTGCAATTTAAAGGCTTAGTGATACAAAAACAATTTATTGTATGGAGGTTTATTAACCTTTCTCCTTCCATGTCTACTAAATCAACTTGTAATATTTCCGTTAACACGTGCAACATAAACTTCATATTTCAGCTATTCTTAACAACAATATTCCAATATAATTTTAAAAAATTATCTTAGTTTAAATTATATATAGTATATAAAAAAATATTGATTATATTATTTGTATATATCTACTTTTTTATTAATTATTTATACCAACGATGGAAAGGTTTTTCTGAAACATGTTAGTCTAAATAATTAAATAAGAAAGTAGATATATAAAAAAAGTATAATCAATATTTTTTTAAATGTCAATCTAAAAGGTTGTTTGAATCAATTAAAAAAAAGGAACAAAAACATAGTTTATCACCACTTTATTTTTGGTGATGTCCTGCACTTGAATGGGGCTCGTACCACCAATCAACAGATCACTAGGCGAGCGTCATGACCACTATATCAACAAGCTACTCAAAGAGAATCTTTTGGGACATAAAATAATGCATGTCTGCGATTACGCCAATAAATGTATTCTTATGTTATCAATTAGATAAAGAGAAATGAGTAGGAAGGTAACGTTGGATGAGAACTGATAAAATAATCAAATTCAAACAATAATGAAAACTTTAAAAAATATACTAATAATCGCAAAAGTTTCCAGAACGATAAAAAAAATACTAGCAAGAGCTTTTTAAAATTCTTTCTCAATAACTGTATAAATCAGTCTTGCTTCCTTCATTAATACATATTAATAAATTATCAGTATTTGAAAACTATTGTTTCTTTTCTGCAAAAAGCCATTCTTTTGTTTTTTCAGGATAAATTTTGTTCTTTGTAATTTTAAGTCTTTTTTATCACGTTGAATAATGTTGTTTTTCGCGGAATGAGTTTTTTAATTCATTGAAAATAAAATATTTAAAAAGTAGTTTGTAATAATATAGCTACAACAATGAATTTAAAAATTAAGGAAAATGATAAAAAATTCAACCCAATGCCGTAAAACACGGTCTCTCAGTCGCTTGAGCGAAAAATCTTTTTACAATAGAATAAATAATGAACAAATTAGAAGGGAATGTAATGATCGATGTTGCGTAGTAGATCGCCGAAAGAGTAAAAAAGGATCGCCTGGATGAGTTGGCCACGTGGAACGAATGAACGAGGAAAGGAAGGTAAAGAAAATACATGAGGTTACAGGAAGAAGGAACAGAGGGGATGAGCGTGCATGAGATGTGTGAAACTCGACGAGGCTAAAATTCCCTCGAGCGCGATTAGTCCATTTGGCATGCTCTAGGGACTAGAGTCCAGGCAGGTCTGGCTCACCACAGAGGTATCTACCTGAAAAGAAGTGTGTGACATTCTATCTCTGTAATTGTTTTTTAAATTTTTTAATATAATGGTCGCATTTCGGTACTATATTTATTTACCTTTTTTACACTCTTGTAACTCAATATTTGTAATAATTCCTCGATATTTACTATTTAAGCTAACAAAACATTTTTTTCATTTAAAATGCTTAGTTAAAGCTAGTCATACGGAGCATCAAGTTAATCACAAAAATATTCGTTTTGTTTAACTTAACATACTATGTATAGAAAAAAATTGCAGTTTGATAGTATTAAAATTTAGTTCGTTTTGAGTTACCTAACCTAACTAGACCTAGGGCGTGCATTGAGAACAAAAAGTATGACTCTTTCTTTTAAAAAAAATATATTTATCGGGCAGAATATTATGAAATATTAAAATCTGAGTAATATATTTATTAAAAAATAATTTCATTATTTGTTTTAATCTACATATATATTTAATAATTACACCTATATTTCATTAAATAATTTAGAAAACCGAAACAAAAGACGTCATTCATTTGGATATATTGACATATAAAACACCCTGACGATAGAAAGGTTTTTCCGAAACAATTAATTAATAAACGTAATTAATAAATATAGAAGTAGATTAAAACAAATAATATTTTTTTTTAAATGTCTATTTACAAAGTTGCTCACCTAATTGAAAAAAATAAAATAAATTGTTGTGATTGGAATATTAAAAGATATATCTCTCATTTCGGTTTTTCCCCTACTAAACCGAACCTTAATTAATTTAAAGTAACCTAATAACTAAATTAATTTTCATTTAGTAAGTTAAGGATAGATTTAAGAGAGAAATAGTAATTAATTAGTTAAAATTTGTTTTTTGTCAGATTTAAATTATTTTGAACAATGAAAATATTATTCTTTTCTCTGAGAAAATGACTGTATTATTTAAAGCCTTTATTCAAATGATAAATAGAAAATTGAATTAAAAAAAAAATATTTGTTACGCGAGTCCGGCCCTGAATAATATCACGATTTACGGCAATGAGTGGTTACGTTACAAACCGGGCTCGCTAGTTGGAGCATTCAATCCTGGACTTCCCTCAGGGCCCCGGGACAGGACGGCAGGTGTCAGGACAAAGGGTTGCGATCCTCGCCACTCCTTGCAACAGCAAATTACCAACTGCTTTTGTTATTAAAGATGTCTACAGAATAATATTTATTCAGCGCAATAAATATTTTTTAACCTTTGATCACTCACGTACATAAATATGACACAGAAATAATTGAATCATAGATTGCAGGGATATAAAGAGTAGCCTGTTCGTCTTGTGGTTAGGACTGTAGCCTCGTGGTCCAAAGGTCGCGGGTTCCATCCTCACTCCAGACCAGCAAGTTAGTCCTATTTTCATAGCACAAGCTTTTAGCTTAGTTCGAAAATAATAATAATATTGATGTGACACATATTTAGTGTTTGGATCTCTATTGAAAAAAATTCTATCGATTTATTATTTTCATACTTTTTCATACCTACGATTTACTGTTTTCATACATTGTTTTTTTCACTTTTTTCTTGATTTATTGCTTTTATTACTGTTTTCATACATTGCTTATTTCACTTTTCTCTTGTTTTATTGCTTATATAATTGTTTAGATTAGCGTTTATGATCTGAAATTACATTTATATTTTGAGTCGTTCATAATTGAGCTCCGGTAGAATATTTCAAGATTGTTTCTTCGATTTATTGTACTGTGAACTTGTGAATACTCTCAATAAATAAATAAATAAATTGTTGATTAATATTTTATCTTGATAACATCATCATCGTCAAAATACGCAATTGTCTATGTAACGTTGTTTGTTACTAAAGCTACTAATACGCTACTTTAGATGACTGTATTCATAGCCGTAACTCGCGATCAAAATGACGCTAACGAAAGTAACGCTGCTAGATGTAACGCAAATATTGTGTATTATGTACAAAAATACACACACACAATATTAATACACAATAAGATTAATACACAATATTTGCGTTACATCTAGCAGTATGTGTGTGTGTATTTTTCAAACTATATAATAATACTAAATATATTTCTCAATAATTGTTTTATAGCTGTTTTCTGATGAATATGTTTTGAGGAATAGTCTTAATAAAAGTGACGTAGGCCATTTTCTTTCTGCAGATTTTTAAATGTTGTTTTCGAGATCATTAAATATTTTGGAAGGCGATTACTGTGAATTTTTGTATGAAAGCGGCTTGGCTGGTTTCAATAGAACATAGCATCGACCTTATCCATCCGATGACATTAATATTTACCAAAATTGTGGCCTGGCGTTTTTCTCCATAACTGCGTCCAATTTTATCTACTGGCGTTTCTTTAAGCAGGTACTGTAGTACAGCATTAACAATAAGAACGCGGAACTAAATATTACATGACAAGGAATATAAATGATGAAATAAAATTTTCATATTTAAAATTTGTCTGATAACTTAATGAAGCCGATTACCCCGAGTCATCCCTCTTCATTACCGAGACGCCGCCCATGATTAAACGTTCCCTAGAAACACATTTCCCGGTACATTATTGAATCGCTAAATTAAAAATACTCCTCAAATGTAACGGTAAAAGGCAGGCCTATCCGTGCCCACCCCATCTGTTCCAAGTTACCTGGACTTACGCAAATCTACTTTATCTCCCATAATTAATGACTCTCTGTTAGGTAAAAAAAAGGAATCTGCCGCCTTCGAAAGGGAATTTTAATAAAACGCACAATGTAAATGCGGGGGGGAAGAGGGGAATTTGTAAGGATGAAATATTTTATTATTTGAATATTTAATGGCTTAAGAGGAATATTTATATGGACGTTTTAAAAGGTTTGAACATTTAAATATTGTGTCAGAAAGTGGATTTTCGGCCGGACGTAATTTTTTCGCCTAAGCTTTTAAATGTAAATTTCGATTTCCTTTGGTAAAACAAAGCTGCCGACCTTTTTGCATGTATGTGTGTGCTCACCTACACGTTTTTCTACCTTTACGTACATTCTTTTTAACTGAAATTCACTTGCAATAGGTAAGGGTTAAAATATTTAAATACTGCTTAGAAGGCGCGTGCAGTCAGTACATTGAGGTGTAAGTTGTATATATATAAATACATTTCTAAAAACAAACTTACTTAATATGTTAATAATTATTATGATAGGAATATATTCTTAAATATTTTATTTTTATATATCGATTATTGCGCGGTATGATCGATAATCCTGAAATTATGCGGAACATTGGTTTGTATGTTCCTGATAACTACCTTAGACAGCCTTAGATTGGATAGATTGCTTCATATTTTAATTAACAGGTTATGCCTGTTGGAAGAACTACCGCTGTGCTGAACGTTCCATATCGCTGAGAGAGTTTTTTGAAGCAGGATTCTCCTACAGCTTTGATATGAATCATTTTATATATGTTTTATATAATAATATTAAATAAAGGTTTATAAAATTAGCATTTTTGTTAATAGCATAGTTAATTCAGAAATATAACATATACGAGCATAAATATATATTTTTTTAACTCGTTTTTTTTTATAATTAATATTTCTAATAATATTTTTACTCTATATTTTTTTCATTGAATTAATATTTATCGTTTTATTTTTTCTTCTATAATATATTATATTATAGAAGAAATCACCGAGAGGGAAAATTTGGTCAGCGAGAATACGAATCCTTTTTTTCCTGCCACGGCGGCTCAGGAGGAGAACAGTACCCTCAAAATTCTCAGATGATGGCGTAGATTAGCTGCGGTGATTGATATATTGAGCAAAGAAGAGGCAGATAAAATTTATACTGAACAAAGCTTATTTATTTAAAAAACTTACCCATAAAAACCAAGTTTTTACAATACCCCCTTTCGCTTTGAATCGGGTTTCGTGTGTATACACGCGTCGGGCTAATTACTCAAATAGAATGATTCCAATTTGAAAAAACCATTAAAATTTCGAAAAATTCAAAATCATACCATAATTATTAATTTGTTTTAAACAAAAATTTGTTAGATTTTCTTTATCGTCGCCACGAGCCTGTCTGCAAAGTTTCAGCTCGATTGAATCACGGGAAAGGGGTTCAAAATCGATCCAAAGTTTTTTTGACAGACATCAAGCAAGCAGACGCTACAAGTTAAAAGAAGGTGATTAAAAACAAAGGATGTTAAAAAAATTACCTATCAAGCATGAAATGTTTCAAAGAATCTAAAGGGGTACCATCGTTTGAATGAATTTATTCTTGCTTTATATTATGAAGAAAGACCTATGAGGGCTCTGAATTGGCATTTTTGGAATGTTTAAAGTAGGAAAAGAATTAAATAATTATTTATATGAATTAAAACTTCTGTGACGACATATGTCGTCACATCAGCCTTGCCCGTCAAGAGTTCCTTTCTTCTTCTACTCCCGGGAATTCCGGATCTTTTTATCCAATATGAAACGCCGGAATTCATTTATAGGTTTATTGTGAACTCGACATAATATACAATAATATTTGATGGCAAGGTATTTTGCGTGGAGGTGCGTCTTTCCTCTGAATGTCTGCTATCTGGAAGGGCCACGCCCCGTACTCGACGCAGTCACGTTCACACATCTTCCGTCTCTTGCTATCATCATCGTCATCCCCATTCGTGAAAATTTATCATATATCTGAAAAAGTATTATAAGATACAAATCATATTTCGATTTATTTCTCAAGAGTTCTAGTTAAAGCGATCATCCTGCAAAGTGAGCAAATTTGACCATTTTTCTCATACCTTCTCTTACGTTTTTTATCACATTTTTGTTCAGAAATATATCATTTCAAAAATTTTTCATCTGGTTTTCACTCTCATCATCACTCTTGGCACTAAAACCCTTGGTGGGTCTTAGCCTCCTCGATAATCTTTCTCCACTCATCTCGGACTAGTGCCAGCTCTCTCCAGTTCCGAAGCTCTAAGGCAGAGACGTCTTTGAGGACGTTGTCACTCCATCTTAATTTTGGCCTTCCTAAGCTCCTTCGCCCTATTGGCCTTGAGATCAGCAGGGACTTTGGTGCTTGATGCTCGGACATTCTCTCCACATGACCCAGCCATCGAAGTCTTCCAGTTTTATAAATTTTGTGACGTTTGGCTCCTTAATTAAACAGAGTATAGAGCTCATTGTTGTAACCTCTGCGCCAAAGTCCATTTTTTATAATTCATCAGGTTTTATATATTTTAAATACGGTTATCTTTTTAAAATGATACAAATTAAATTATTTAATTAATTAATAAATTACCAAACCTACGCTGTTTTAAAAATGAAGAAAATTACTTCACTTTGTAGCCCTTTTATGACTGAATGGCCTTGTGAGATGACTTTTTCAATAATATTATAAAGTAATCGATTATCCTAAATTTAACAAAATTATTGCAAAATCCGTCAGTTTGCTTACTTTCACTTTGTGTTTTAAATATTTATTTTTTTGTGTAGTCTTTATCCACGGCTTATTTCAAACTACTGACTGCAAGTCGCTGCCACTAGTTAAATGTATTATATGGTAGGGAACTTCGGTGTAGTTGATACTTAAACTTACCTCGGAGTAAATGTCAACTACTCGAACGTAACGAAAACAGACTTAACCTTTACATAGCCAGTAACACAAGTCTACCATTAAAATTGTTGTATTTACAAACATAAATATGTTATCTTTGTACCTATATATTTAATATTCATATTTATTAATGCATATTAATTTAATTTAAAAACTTTTTTGAAAGTATTCTTCTATTTGCCCGTTAAAAGTGATATTTTCGGATACAACGAAATGCGCGCGCATCATGCAACGGAATATTTTCACACCGTGAAGTCACGAATCCCAAATTAAAAGGTAAGGTGGCTGTTTTCCGAGTTATATTTAACCAATAGCGACAGTGATGACATCAAGTTGTTTGGAAATTGTGTTATGAAAATTGTATATGCTCCGAGCGTTCATCGCACGTCATCAAATAGAAAATGCAATATTCTATTTGATGATGCGTTTTTCAAAATATTTTTGCAATTAAATTCATATTGTGTTATAATGTAGTTTGAATTATGCGCTTCTGCTTCAATTTCTCTTTATTATAAATAAAATCTTGCATTGATGGAGAATTATCATTGATAGAAATTCAATTTTTTGTTTAACGTAGCGTGTGGTTTGTTATTTATGCCATAGATGTAAAAATTCTAACGCGCGTTCACAGACCCAATTTTTATTTTATTATTTTCTTACATAATTATATATATTTTATTATGCACCTTATTTTTTTTTTAATAACCGCATACGTATGTAAATCAAAATTTTAAAAATACTTTTGACGTGGATAGTTTGAAAAAAAATCGTAATGAAAAATAAACAATTTACGACTCCAAGCAAAATTAATAATTTTAAATCAATATTTGGTTGAAATGAATATAGGTTTCTGATGCAGAAGATGGTCGTGTTTAATATGAACATATCTATTAATATTTTTCTTAATTTTCTCAATATTTTGAGGAAATCCGTAGTAAGAAAAGGCTTAATACGACATGTAAGGAAAAAATTCATTAATCTTCATTTTCAGGAAGTGTATGGAAACGCCCAGAAGGGCCGAGATAAGTCGCGCACTCTAGAAAACAGGTGCGCGGGCGGTAGCCAGTGTGTAAATAGGAGTTTTCTGTTTTGACAGAACGAAATCCCTCAACGCGACATCTATGAGCAGCAGCAGCGATTTATGCAGTGATTGTGAGAGGAAGAGAGGCAAAGTCAAGAGACTGGTGATCACTGGGAATGAACAAGATCTCCAATAAGATGAACAGACTGTGCCCGAGAACCTCGCAACTCATCACTCGCGAAGAGTAACGAAAAGTAGTTCCAATAGACTTGAATGTTCCGTCATCATGAACTCATTGACTAAGAAGAAGATATATTTTAACAATTCGAGTTTATTAAATCGGGAGTAAAATATTTGAGCAATTTTGTCCCGTTGTATTTACAGCCGTTAAACAATATTCTCATTTCTCCAAACGCCTGTTTAAGTGGAACTACAAATAAAGAACAATTTATTGTTTCCTCCAGCAGCCGACAGAGGTGTAAGCAGACAATTTGTATCCGGTAACAAATTGCCGAGCAGTTAAATCTTTACCTTCAATACAAACGTAAGCGTTTAACTCTTAAATTAAACTAAGCTTTACAGATTAGCCGATCCGCGTTAAAATATAAATCGATAGGATTAGGGCTGTGCCGTTGGGGCAACAATGCTAGCAAATTTGCCAAACCCGGTTCGAACAAATGAGGAGATTGCGCCCTAACCATGTTAGATAACATAACATAAATTTTATTGACAATTTATATGAGAGATTAACTATTATGTGATCACATAACAATAATAAAATATAGTATTTTATGCATTAAATTTGCTTAGAAATATTGGAAAGGGTTTTTTTTCTGATTTTGACTTAATCCAGCCATTTGAATTATATGTTATGTTACTCTAGGACCATCTAATAGGGTCACTAATGACCTATTGACGGTCTGTTTATTCTTCTTCTTTATCAGCTTTCATCTCTCCACCGCTGGATATAGGCCTCTTCCATACCCTTCCATCCTTCCTTGTTGTTTGCTAATTGTAGCCATTTCTTTTCCCCCACAGCGGCTATATCGTCGGCCCATCTCTTTTGAGGTCTTCCGTTTATTCTCCCAAGGTCTCCATTTCAGAACTCTGGGAGGCCATCTTGTAGCATACTGCCTTGCAACATGTCCTGCTCATTGCCATTTTAGCTTCGCCACACGATCCATGATATCCACTATTGCTATTCTGCACCTAATTTCGTCATCTCTTAGGATTACTCCAAGCAAGGATCTCTCCATGGATTGTTGCGTGTATTTGAGCTTTTCTACACTTTTCTTTGTAAGGGCCATAGTTTCCACTCTATAAGTCATCACTGTCAGTAAGCATGATTCAAAGGGTTTTCTTTTTAGGCTAATTGGGATCTCTTTGTTCTCAAAGATTTGTTTGAGTTTGCCAAATGCAGCCCAGCTCAATCCTATTCGTCTTGGCAATTCTGTTGTTTATTAAAAAATAAAAATAAGTCTGTAAATTTATTTGTAATCGCTCGTTGTAAATTTCGAATCATAAGTAATATACTAAATTTTACCAACTTAAGTGACACTTTTTCTTCAAATCAATTTTAAAAATTCAATGTCAAACTATCTTAAACAACGATTGAAAACCACGCCTCTTCTATTTAACCTTCACGTGATTACTATGGCCTTATGTGCTCGTAATTGAAAATCTTCGTTTCATCTCATTTCTGAATTTGATGGATTCAGGGTTCTAAGGGATTTTGTTAGAACCCAGGCGACAACCGATGAATGGGTATACTTGCGCCTGTCAATACTTGTCCGTGGGTTGAGCGGTCAAGTTGACAAACTCTATTTTGTGGATTTGGGTGGCATGGAAAGGCATACATTATTAATGAATTAATTACATATATAGTGTTATAACCCCCTATGTGTCATTCCCAAAGAACTTGCTTTATGATTTTGGAATAAAGTGTTATTTTATTTTATTTTATTTCTTATATTTTAACAAACAGACCGTCAACAGGTTATTAAATGACCCTTATAGATGGTCTTAAAATGACACAAGAGTAGGTGCAATGTAAGAATATTTCGTGAACTTTTTGAAAATTACATAATAACAATGAACATTTTGAATATGAAATAATTAAAAAATACACTTTTATGATAAATTGATAATAATTAATGAATAAATAATATATATTTTTTATACAATACGTAATATACTTTTTGCGATGAATTAAAAATAAATAATAAGTGTGAACTGAATGAATTACGAACTGAGTTCAGGATTCTGAATCAATATACTATACTTGAGCAGCCCCTCTCATCATCAGGTATAGTTAACTATATTACAAAGTTAAAATAAAACGTATTTTAAGTTTATTATGAGATTTCTCTTATATTATTTGGTAAGCTTTTAGTCATTTTTGTATTATGGCATAAAACATTACACCACTTCATTCAAAAAATTACTTGATTTGCATGAATATTTCCTACAAGTCTTCACCAAATGATACTTCCTGTGTTTCAATCGATATTATTTGGATACTGAAAACCTGGAATTGTAAAACTAAAAATGAAAGTAGTTTTATTTAAATGTGGTCGATTAGGGGCATGTAAGGAAAATCTTTGTATGATTGAGTGAAGAATATACATATTAGAAGTGATTGCAATACTAGCGTAGTATTTTAGCGTAGTACTAGAGATGGTTTGGCCGGTTCGGCTGAAGAAGAACGAATGACTGAGGAAAGGATAGTGATGCGAACGCAGCCATGCGATGCAATGAAAGGGAAGAAAGGATATAATTTCTCACCGGATTCCGTAGTTTTCCCAGTTTCCGTCGCTTCCTGGTTCTTGTGGACTGTAATTATTATTGTTCCCTCTTTCAAAGCACATGCATTTATCGTAAATACTGTTTCACTCTAGAGTTCCGAAAGCTTAAATAAGCAGCGATATTTTTTTTACATAGCTCGCTTTCTGACGTCTTGCCCAACGACACGAGTAGAGAACTGCTTTACCGACGGTCTCCAGATGAGGGAAAGGGGAGCGGATAAAGGTGGGATAACACAGGTAAACATATATTGTTCAAAGTATTATTTGGTACCTAACAGAGTAAAGAAAATATATTAGGCGAGTATTAATGCCAGCAGGAAAAAGAGCACGGCAAACTTCCTGGCATGACCAGATAAACAAATATTAAAGGATGACCCTGTTACAAGCTTCGACAACTAAGAAGCGTGCATAAAAATGTGTATTTAAAAGTGGATGAGACAAAATTGGTGTACCAGAACAGAAGAATAAACCTACGGATGAACGGTATTATGGTTATTTGAAGTCTAATTACGGGTTGTAACATACCTGCTTATTATTTTCTGGTTTGAGTTTTCCCGGGATATTCTGCCGTATTCTTACGACTTATTTTTGGCTGACGTTTTGGTTCCCATTGCTGGGTCCATCATTATGGATGTGTTATAATAGAAAACTCAAACCGGAAGATGTTGAACGGCCATGAAAGCCTAAAAACAATTTTAAACTTTTTTACTGATTATTTTTTTGTGGTAATACGGAGTGGGTACACTGCCGAATCCCAATTTATAATTGTCAAACCAAGGTGAATACAAAAGTACACAAATGATATGCAGCAGGCATTTGGAGAGGCAATACTTCTGACGATAATATTTATTATATTATAACAACATTAAATGCGCGACTGTAGGTCTCAATACATATCATTAACTTCAATATGAGGTACGATTTGAATAAAATGAGCATAATTGTATTAAAATGTAAAATAAATATCCTCTTTCTATCGCCATTACACCAGCGCGATGCGGAATATATCTGGCACTTAAAACTTCCATCCGAATTGGAGCGCCCTCTGTTATTAATATGAAATAGCGCCAGATATCCGATATCTAAGTTTCAAAGTGGAAGTGTGATATACAACAGATTGGACCAGCATAAAGAATGTATATCTCACGCTACTTTCTTCTTCGCTTTGACAAATAATTTTGCTTATTTATTTATAAAATGTTATATTCAGGGCTCTTTTGATTATTCTTGATTATTATCTTCTGTGATTATTCTGAAAACTAAATAAACTATATTTTTGAGCGGTAACAAGATAAAAGCCGACACAAACAGTGCATTTAAAATCTATGTGTGTATATAAGACCACGCACGACATATCGACATATCATGTCTCAATGAAATTCGTTTTTCTTTTCTATGTTGATGGAAAAAAACATTAAATTTGCGTGCTAAAAATATATTTACAGCGTACAAAGGACTATTTATACTGGAACTTTTTCCCTTTTGTGATATTTCGTTTTTGCCAAAGAGCCACATTGTGCCCCATATAATTATAGCGGTACCTACCTGGATTGGTTTAACTATGCCACACGCGCTCGCCCTTCTCAACGGGAAACGGTCATAGTTTCTCTATGCATCGACAGACCTTTTTTTTCTGCATAGAGTGTCCGTCCGAGATGGTTGAGTGAGTATTCCGGCGGGTTATATAAGCGACCCCTTTATGGGTGTTTATTGTTTTAAACAACTTTATTTTTACTGATATCTTAGGAAAAGTATTATCTTATTTGTAAGCTTATACTAGTGTATAATTTATATTGTTTTTACATAGGGCCCCAACCATGGAGTTTTTATGAAAATTGATAAATTGCTACCCACAAGATCTGTTGATTTCTGAGATACTGTTAGTCAGAGAATTGCCCGACTAAAAAGATGGGTCATCTGTTTATTTTGAAGAAATAATTCTGGATTGAGAGTTTTCTACAAGCAGTTTTTCAATGATGTGCGACTTCACAAAAGCACCGCCATCTAGTATAACCTAGAAAGTCATGTGTTGTAGTTTTATCCAACCAAAATAAAATTGAATTTTTTATCTATTAATTACTAAATTGTTTTTGAAGGCGTCATCATTGGAAGACGACAGTCTTCAGACATTTTTATTTATTTAATATTTTCTAAAAAAAATTTGCAAGCAACACGAGGCAAAATTACTCATGAGATGTAAAGTTATAATCGTGAAATATGAACCATTTTTGTGTTAAAATTTACACTTGTGATCCATTTGAATGATAATTTTTTAATATTTTTCATTTTCGTGTAACAATATGTGCAAATTAAGTTTGCCAATTATAATTTTTCTTTGATAAAATAAATTGTAATTTCATATCAAGTGACATTTTTTTTAATTTTCACATTATTCCCACATCACCACAGACTTAACATGTTTAATTAAATGTCTGTTGATAGTTATATTTTCGAGCTTATTTGCTAGTGTACACATACACACAATTGTAGAACCCATATTTTTCATTTTTTTATTGCTGGCTAGTCGAAATACTAGTGGAGCTTCGGTACTGGTTACATTATAATATGAAGGATAGAAGCCAGGACTGAGTTCCATGTCGTAGCATATACACTTTTGTTACTTTGTTATTTTACCTTATTCATAAAAAAAGCTACTGATTACCCGATTTCATGAATTAATGGATTTTCTTTTTTAAAAAAATATCCTGTAAATTATCAATTATTTAAAAATAAAAAATACTAGAATTTATATTAGAGTTGTCGATTTTTTGACAACAAACGACAGAATATATATTTATTTAATAATTGAATTATATATTTAGTGCTTTTCCAAAAGCCAGAATGGTGAAATTCTGCCGCGCTGTTTGCGTCCAAGTCTTGTAATGAAAGCGATTTACAAGTTGTGTATTCTTGTCTCTCGTAATGGAATATGAGAAATCGCAACATCAACATCTTCTTTATATTTTTCTTTCAAATCGCGGGCTCCTCTTTAATCAATCCCATCCGAGTCGCAGGGGCACTTGAATCGGGAGTGCTCCAGAAGGAATTACTGTTTCCCGGTAAGCACTGTTAAGTAGGTACATTAGTCCCGTTCAATCTTATACGTGACGTGTTTACTTAAACTGAAACATATTCGATACACCACAAAAGAAGAAATCTTTTAACATCTCTAACGGAGATCGGTGACGAATTTTAACGGGAATTAACGAAGAGTTTAGAAGTGATATGAAAATTTGAGGCTCGTGGAATAAAGAAGCTTTTACGTCTAGATATTTATTTTTTATCGCTGAGAAGTTTTGAGAGCATGTAAAAGTACACAAGAATCATTACAAAATAGGGTACGTGGGCGCGGCGGAGGTCCGTCAGAGCCAATAATGGAGTTACTACCAAAGTAACTGCGGCGTCGCCTCTTATCTCTTTCAATTTTTCTCGGTCATCACCTTTTGCACATACTGGAACTTCCTTTGTTTCGACGCAAGTTATGTTAAGATTAGATTAACTGTATACTGTAGTGAAATGTGATCACTAACCCCAGCAGAAAAAAGTATGCTGAACCTCTGAAAGACAAAAATACTGCAAAAATTTCAGAAGGTAATCAGTTGGAATCGTTAACTGCAAGATTTGTGTGTTAAACGAAATTTTGTATCTGCGCTCAAGAACAAAAGACCACACAGGGCCTTTTTGAGAGATTTGTGTGTTAGACGTCTAAAAATGCCGTAACCTCAACCATGGGGAAGACGTCGATGAAAAGGTAGCAATCATGTTGGGAAAATCGCTGCAAAACTTGGAGGAAGCTTTGAGAACTTTTTGTGATGACAGATAACAGCAGAAATAATTACTTTATAAGAATAAGATCCTTAACAGACTACGTTGCTACGCGTAAGACAAGCATTGATAGATGCCTTCGAAATGTATTTCTAAAGAAAGATATTACAAACAACTTCGTGGACAGACACGAACGCCTAAATCCAGCATCAAATTCAACCACAACAAATAATTATTCCAATTTTTCGACCACGTTATGCGTCATAATTATGACCTAATAATGAAAATCATTGTAGATGCAAAAGGTAATGGATGCATTGCATCTGGCTGGAGAGATTCTGAAATCAATTGTGAGGGAGATAGGGGGTCTAAACTTCTGGAGGTATAGAATAAGCTATGTCGCGTCTGATTGTGGCTACTATGTATGTGTATTATAAAAATAAGGCACAAAAATTCAGTAGAACGCACGTGATATACCCAATTTTTCTTCATTGCGGAACGAATCATTCGCAAACACTTGAGCCGCTTCCATTTTCGGTAAACCGGCGTTTGATTGATTTCCTCGGATATTTTAATAAAACTGTTTGCACACTAATTTTCAGCGGAAGTTGTCAAATCAATTTCCGTTTCCCGAGAGCCTTCGTCGTTTCTTTTCCCGTCGTCTTCTTTACATTTGAATGTTTGTTCGATTCAGCGATGCAAATTGCGAACAAATAGTATGCGTGTTTGTACAAAACGCTTGAACATGAAATTCAATCTCAGTATTTTGTTAACGCAATCAGATATCGGGGGAGAATTTGAAAATTCTACGCGGCTTCCAGCCAAACACGTTTAATTGATTTTGTTCAGATAGTGTTTTCTTTGCGCACACTTTTCAGGAAAAGGAAACCTTGACGCCTTTTGAATATTCAGCAATTTGTAAATTTTTGCCAAATTACAATGAATAATGATAAAAAATTCAAACAAATTGAATTGAATATTTTGAATATGTCCAAATTTTTCAGAACAGAACTGGATTGTTATCACAGGGACATATTCTGAATGAAAATACTGGTAAAAAAAAGGAGTTTAATATATTGAAATAATATTTCTGGCGTATACTAGTGTAATGATAGAAATTCGGATGAATTCCATTAGACAAGATAAAGTATATAGCTAAAAAACCCCAAAATCAAATACAGATGTCTCATTTAGCGACATCTGTGGTCATTCAAGGGGAAGAAAAAAGCTTTTTGGCCGGCCGCGGTGAGGATCCTTGCAACTCACATGTGAAACGCGGCGTATAATTGAAAAATATACAACTTCCAAAAATTAATAGACATGGTATTCTATCACGGGTGGAAATGGCATGCCTTACATATGTGTAAAGTGATCACTTAAGCCAACCGTACGATAGGTCGTAAGTCCTATGTACACCCATAAAGACTTATATATCTACTCTCCCTTAATAAAAAAAAATATATATCTCACAGAGACGAAAAAAAATTTTCGTCTCTGTGAGATATCTATAATATACATTAATTGAAATTTAATTGACTTACATGAGGAAATGGAATCTGCAAAAAAAATATGAACCAACTCACCATTTAGAATTTTTAATCTTAACTGATGTTATATTCCCATAGATTTTTGCTTGATATATACTGACATGACATGACTTGTGGTTGACATAAAAATTATGATTCTTTAATGATTATTGATATGTCTAGTAGTGTCCAGATCACCCCAAAGCACAGGCCATCTCGGAACAAACTTGTAAAGCTAAAACTTCTGAAGTCATACTGCCGCCAGTACCATTAATCATTCAAAGAAAGCTCGATTTTAATAATTACAGGGAAAACTTTCTCCCGAAATAAACACTTTGTTGTAAATCCACCGGAGTGAAAAGGTTTCCCGAAATGTTGAAAGCCAAAAGAAAAATGTTTTATTTGAACTTGACCGGCGAACAATAATACGTCACCAAAGTTATTTACTCAAACAAAACAAACAATATGAAAGTTTATTGGAAAATATTCTCCCGCCCGCGAGCAGGCTCAGAGCGTACTTTCACGAAATGGTGAATTTCAGGCAAAACAAAATGTACACATTTATCCCGATATTGCGGCGAATACTATAGCGGCACCACGGGGTCGTTTTTATAAAAATAAAATACATTTCTATTTCATTGGCATTTTTCTTCTACGGCTAACTAGACTAACAGAAAACAGGGGGCTTAGGAAACGCCAAAAATAAAATGTAGCAACATTTTTTTTTCAATTACATATCTGTTTTAGAAATAAAGGACTGGAAGTAAATGGCTTGTAATGTGTATCAATGTTGAAAAATTCTTTGCAAGGATCCATCCCAGAAAGTGAAGTGATGATGACACTAGGACAAGGGGATGAAGATGATTATAATCTATTAATATTTGTGTGAGTGTGGTACAAAGTCAGTTAAAGAATATATTTTGACTTTTTTTGAAATTATCAAATTCAAAATAGGACAATAGCGATCCAAGAAAAAAAACTGAGAGGTTTGTTGTTGGTTTTGGAACATGTTTCTTTCTTTTTGGACTTTAACTTACCTATACAAAATACAATACCAAGCCAACATTAACGATATAACTGTGTAAAACAATGTGCTTTTAAATAAATAAATGAACAACTTATTTTTGTTCATCATAATTTCCAAGACAGACATTTAGATGGAAAGTGAAGGGCACCTTAACATCATTGAAAAGTGATTTCCTTAGATTCAGAGTGCTTTTTGTTTACTTATCTCGAATACTGCGCCTTATAATCGAGGACCACTTAAAAATGATTGTAATAAATAGTTTAAAGTAAGATGAACCATTTACAAAAAAGATACACTGAAAAAGTCTGTCGATAATTTATGATAATGTTGCCATCAGCTGGACTCAAACCCTTAACTTAATAACAAATTAAATGAATTGAAAGTCCTACGCCACCTAAAAAATTCTACTTAATAGTTTTTATCGACGTTATAAATAGAAGGTAATCTTAACATACTTTTGGGACCAATTAATGGTTCCTTCATCAAGATACAACGTTTAGTAAAAAATTGAAATGGGAAGTATAGAATGAAAAATAATCAAATATATATATAAAGACGTGGAATAACTAATTCGAACACGATACAGCAAAAAAACATGTTAAAATAAACCTATAAGTCAACTATTTGTAAAAGAGATTCGAATAATTATAATATTTATTTTGTTATTACCACTTTACTAATTTATTAAACTTCTAATTTACCTAACTTTAATCCTGTGTTATTTAAGAATGTTCTTAGGTTTTCACGGCCACTCAGAATCTTCTGGGGTGTTATGCCGTGTTTGAAGGCTTAATAGGTGAAAATAAAAAAACGAGACGTAGGTTTTTTTTTTTAAGGTTAACAGCAAATCTTAAAATAACATACAAGAGATAAAAAATAGTAAATTATGCCAATTATAAACATTCCACTTAAAATTAATTATTAAAGATATCAGCAAAAAGTGTCATTATGACAAGTTATAGTTTCATTATATTATAATGAAACTATAACTTGTCATAATGACACTTTTATATTGATAAGAGGGGGGGGGGGGGGGGGGCGTCGTGGGATTAGGATAAAGGAAAGAAGTATGGGAGTATATGGTATGGAAATATAAATGATGAATTAAGTCAACTAGTTAGGGTGCGGTTGTGAAGATAATTTTCGTTTAATTTCCAGAATAGTCGGGTTAAAAATGTCTATGTGGTTGTAATTTACGTTAAATGAACACGTCGCTGTTCGTCGTAAAAGTACTTATTTAAGAAAAAGAAATTTTGTATATTTTTACATATTTCTCTCAAAGGAAATACCTCTACCTATATATGCTTTTCGATTTCTCCACTTATCCTTCTCCACCTTCTTATCCGGGCGGTCTGGTGTGACAGTTTCGCTTTGCCGCAAACTTAACCTCACATTTATCATGTTTCGATTAAAACTACGTGAAATAAGTACTAATGCTTTATTTAAAGCCTATAGAAGAAAGATTATTTCACATGTACTTATTAATTTGCTCTCCCACAGCGTCCTGATGTAAAATTATGGCAAACTTATCATTATCGCGTTGGACCATACAAAAGAGATATATCGTTGGACTGTTTTTGTATTTGGCGTTTGACGGGTACTTCTTTCTCCTTCTGACCACATCACCGACGTATATCTATATCTCGTTTATTTTCGGAATACGGGCGATTATTGTTTCACGACTAGTTTCGGGAAGAACAGAACTAACTGACGAATACCCAACCATCTATTGGACTAAATAACAAACTCGCTTACGGATCTTATTAATGAATCAATCAATTTTTCTAATAGTCAGCAGCAATTTCGTCACGAGAGGATCAAGTAGGAAATCTGTTGGACCTGCAGTGAATGTGGAGGGGTCAGAGATCCAGGGATTCGCGGCTTGGCATGTCTTCAATATCTGGAAAAGCAAAGATCATATTAAATAACAAATAATGAAACAACATATTGAAAATCTGGTTCAGCTAAGATTTTTTTTATACGGAGGATGTGTTTCAATGTGTTAAAAAGATACAGTGGACATTAAATTGATAAATTTGGTTGACGATCCCTCAAGCGTGTAATACATGCTCGTCATAGACGAACGATGTTGATCTTGGGACCCGTGCACTCGCCAGAAACTTGTTAATCTAGAAATCATTCCTTAAATTTATACGATTTGAGATACCTAGTCTTTATATTATACTCAATATTATTTAAAATTTATTTATCTTTAAGACACTTTTTATTATTAATTAATTAATTTTTTTATCATTAATTGTGTGTTATGAGAAAATTTGCATTTATTGATTTGCGATATTTTCTTTTGAATATAATTGACAATTCATTATTTTATTTAAACATTATTTATTTATATTTTAAAAAAGTATATTGTCTTAAAACTTATTCCTAAAATTGTATTTAGTGATTTGCGTTAGTCTAAATATTATATTATTCTTTATTTATTTTATCATTTATTATTTTTCATTATTAATTTTTAATTTACCTTAAAAAGCATATTTTGTAACTATATCATATTTAATTAATTATTCATTATTAATTGATCGTAAAAGTGTATTGTGTAACTATAACATATTCAATTAATTAATAATTATATATTAATCATAAAAAGTTAATTATGTAACCATATCGTATTCAAATGTTCACAAAATATTAATACTTTGTACTGTAATGTCACTCTAGGACCATGTATTAAAGTCATTAATGACCTGTTGTCGGTTTATTTGTTGAAAAATAAAATAATTTAAAATCAACTCTTAATTTAAAAGAACTTAAGATGTACTTTTTAGTGATGGAAAGTTACACTTAGGTGCCTGAACTGTAGTGATAAGAGAACTGTTCAAAAAGAACAGTTCCTTCAAGAAATACTAGTTTTATATACATAATGAGATGTATTTTTTTAAGTTATATATAAAATTCCATTTTTTAACATACCGATGTCACTTGTATGTAAGAGATAATATTCTATATTTAAGTTATAATATGAATAAAATTTTGTTTTTTAAATTGTTTATAATAAGAATTATTTTAAGTCTTTATTTAGTTAAAGATACAATTTAATAATTTATTTATACTAACCTCAAGCGCATTGTGAGCGCAAATTGCTATTTTTTCTGCCTACAGAAGCTGATAAAATCCAGACTGCTATCCAGAAACACCAAAATATTAGTGTACAAAACGCTTATTAGGCCAGTGCTCACGTACGCAGCTAAGACGTGGGTACTAACTAAGAGGAATGAGCGAGCACTGGACGTTTTCGAAAGGAACATTTTGAGGCGTATCTTCGGACCGGTTCTAGAAAATGAATTTTGGCGCAGACGTTACAACAATGAGCTCTATACTCAGTTTGAGGAGCCAAACGTCACAAAATTTATAAAACTGGGAAGACTTCGGTGGCTGGGTCATGTGAAGAGAATGTCCGAGCATCAAGCACCAAAGTCCCTGCTGAACTCAAGGCCAATAGGGCGAAAGAGCTTAGGAAGGCCAAAATTAAGATGGAGTGACAACGTCCTCAAAGACATCTCTGCCTTAGAGCTTCGGAACTGGAGAGAGCTGACACTAAACCGAGATGAGTGGAGGAATATTCTTGAAGAGGCCAAGACCCTCCAAGGGTTGTAGTGCCAAGAGTGATGATGATGATGATTCATACTAACCACGCACATATGTATAAATTCTATTTTTTTATGTGCATCTGCGTTCCTTCTTGAATAATTAAATAGAGCTTTGCTTTTTTTACATTCTTGGATAGATTATTGTATTCCTTTAGTATTTCTAATATGACATTTATTTGTGTGATTCTTTGCGCTTTATTTTTAAGAATATTTGTGTACTAAAATTTTGAATTTTGTATATAAAAATCAATATATTTAGCTCTAGCTCTTGTTTTACGGTAGGCCAATTACATTTATTAACATCTTTTTTAATTTAATTAAGAGCATGATTCTAAGAGAAATATGTACACTAAAAATCGTTTTTTTAGCGTTTTACTTGCGCAAATGCAAATGATCACTCCGCTGTACTGCATGCCGGGGACTAATAGGTCAATGCCCATCCGAGGACCAGTAATAAGTGATTGACTACTTATAATGCTCACAGCTACCAATACTCTGACTCAAACTGCGAATTAGTCATAGTTATACTCATACTAACCCAGAATTAATTTGTACGTACTATTGTACGATTGGAAGGGTTATTACCCTTGCAATATTCGGTAAAAGACGTAGGTCTGCATCAAAAGACAATATAACCCGACGTCTGTGTTTCGAGTTTGTATAATATTAAAAAAAATACTAGTTTAACCCTCAAAATACCGTCACAAATAATACCCGTACACAGACAAGATATCCAATCGTGTTAATGTAAAGAATTCGTAATTTTTAAGTTATTTTATTGAAAAAAACATTAAGCCATTGTACCTAGTTACAACGGCTTAAAAATAGTTATATCGTCTTCAATCAAGATATATTTAAGACGTGTCACAGAGACGAATCTTTTTTGTAGGAGAAAGTAGATATGGAAGGCTTTGGGTGTTCACCTGTTGTTAATTTTTATCTCCTGGAGACATATCTCTTTGTTTTCAGAAGGGAAAATACTTACTAATTATTATTAATTGTTAAGGGATTTCCGTAAAGCAACGCAATTATTAGAAATTTAAGAATAAATTAAATACTATGTTTTAAACCACTTTATTGCTATATATTTGTCAACTAGTTTCGGTTGGACTCAACCTTCTTCAGGACAATTATAATATAGACTGGAAATTCAGTCTATATTATAATTGTCCTGAAGAAGGTTGAGTCCAACCGAAACTAGTTGACAAATATATAGTGGTAAAGTGGTTTAAAACATAGTACATATTTAATTTATTCTTAAATTTCTTATAATGCCAAGCCACAAAGTGTTTTCATGCTTTGGAAAGTTAACGTAATTATTGTTTCCTGCTATTTATTTCTTGAGGTATATCACAATTTTTTATCACATTTGTTTCCATATATTTATACCATTCTACCTATTTATGGTTTTTGGGTTTTGTTTTTAGAACTCCATGTCTATTCTTAATGAAATTCAAAATAAATTAAATTTTAATTAATATTATTATTAGGTTCTGCAGGTTAAGTACCTACTATTTTAAATGTGATAGCTGTTTCGGCTTATCAGGCCATTACCAAACAGTGGATACACCACGTATAATCAACTTATTTATTAGATTTAATTTACACCTTCCCCTATAGAAATGATAATAATAATAATAATAATAATAATAATAAGTCGATTATAATTATTAATAAGATGTTTTCTGTAATTGATTAACTGAATTACTATGAAATTTATTTACGGTCATGAGATTATTATATTAAATATTATTTTAATTTAAGCCCTTTATTTTTGATTTCTTAAAAATATTAAGAAGTGGAGAGAAGATCATTCTTGGTTGACTATTTAGTTCGTTATATTTGGATCATTTGTGAGTTTATTGATTTCAAGGTGTTCAAGTAAATTCATTCTAAATCCTTTGGTTTCTATATGTACAGGTATTATCTAACTATCCATTGGAGAAGGGGTAACTTAAATCTTATAAAAGTGTCGATTATACGTGGTTTATCCACTGTTTGATAATGGACTTACAAGCCGAAACAGCTGTCACATTTAAAATAACTTTTCACACGAAGCAAACACACTGTAGTGAGACATAATATCTTTAAATAAAATAAAACTTTATTAAGTTTAAAGTAACTGGTTTCAGCTCACAGCTGAGTCTTCATCAAGGTTCAGTATTACCTAACTAAACAAAAACAGCATTACAAAGAATCAAGAAAGCATTAAGGGAAGAAAGAGACAGAACGTCAACTGTGGTGGGGGTTGGGTGAAAGATGTGGTGTACGCATCTGATTAAAATAGTATACTTCCTTTAAATATTAACTGTCTTATATCAAAGATATGGTCATATTATTCCGTGCATTCAAAAATAATTATTTTTGTAGGTTTTCCTTTAACCAGTTCTTTTTTATTTTTATTATTTTTATTTTTTATTTATTTAATATATAGTTCATATACAGTTCTTGTATATTTACATATCAGAATAACATTTTTTTTAAATACTTTATAGTCATGTTGGACCTCATCAATGAAGAGAAGCTCTTGAGTCTGATGAGGGAGCCACAGTTCTTATAATATATAGGTAGTATATGCAAGTTATTTATTAATACGGTAAAAAAGATAAGTTGATAATGAAAGTATTGGAGTTATTTTGAAAAAAGCTATAGGTTTGAATGATTTATGAATTGAAGTTTGATTTTAAGAAAATTTTTATTTTTTTAATTTGCTCTGAAGGGTTACTGATGCATCGTATCTCGATAGGTAAGTTATTGTAGTAATTAATGGATTTATAAATATAGTGATGCTGCATTTGGGTTGTTTTACATTTAGGCATTATAAATTGGTTTTCTCATAAGTTTGAAATATTCTTGGTTTTCTGTAAAAAATTTTTCTTTGCATATTTTTAATATGAAAACTTGCTTGAAAATATCATATACGTTTGGTACTGGAAACAATTTAAATCAAAAAACAATTCCAAATAATCTTTTCTAGGACCGAATATTTTTTTAGGATCATTCAAAACATCCATTTAATATTGCGGGTATTTGCAGAAATATTATAGATTTATTGGGTTCGCTAGACCCGTGGCTCCGGAAGAGTTAATATTGTTTGGAAATCGGACCAATGTTGACAAGAGATGTTTTCAGTTTTGCTTGTATATTTATTTTAAAAAAATTCTACCTCGGAGCGCAGAAGTCATATTTTTTTAACAAGAAACATAAATATTTACAGATCTAAAATTTAAAACTACCCCAAAGGTCATGGATAAACGACACGCGAATAAATTATTGGAAGTGTGGT
This sequence comes from Agrypnia vestita, assembly GCA_016648135.1. NCBI lineage: Eukaryota > Metazoa > Arthropoda > Insecta > Trichoptera > Phryganeidae > Agrypnia > Agrypnia vestita. Next base: position 25,449 of record JADDOH010000012.1, read on the forward strand.
TAAACCATTTAATACGCAACCCTACCCGGGTTAATTCCCCTTTCTAGTTAGTTCCATCGTTGCTTAGAATCTTGAACCCTAGAGTGCGCCCTGTAGGTGTCCTTGTTTTCACCTTTCTCTGTAATCTGCAGTTTTTTTAAAAATATTGTATGCAGTTTTAACAAAATGCAATATCACTATGACAATGCCCCCCATTTCAAACACGAGAAATGATTTTTCATCTAAATTGGGTGCCTGTTAATGTCCATAATTGTAATTAGTCATATTTAAAGTGTAATATAACTACTACACTTTAGATGAAAAGAAAAATTAGATGAAAAATCATTTAAGGAAGGTTCAAAATGGGGGGCATTGTCATTGTGATATTGCATTTCAATTGCAGAATGGTGTTACAAACAAAACTAACAACAAATAATTAAGTATGTTACATGAGAAATAACTTTTAACAGATATTTCTCGAAATAGTTACCCAGCGATAGTAAAGAGTTTATTGAAGAGTGATAAATTATCAAATAGTGGGATTTAAGGAATTTTATATTACTTCTTCTTACATACATACATACAGCAAAATTATTTTGTGGTGATATTAAATTAATTTTATTGCTATTTTAACATTTAAGGTGTTTAAATAGAAATAATTATTCAGAATTTCTATCCATCTTTTGGCAATGGATCATTCTTTTGATATTAATAAGGGTTTACAAATTTTACGTACAAATTATACAGAATCACAGTTTGATTAATTAGAAATTTTGGAAATAAGAAAAAGTGTTAATAGTAAATTAAATGTTATAAATAACCAGGTCCTTTTTACAAATAGTTATCTTTTAAATTTATTTTCATGTTATGTAGGTACTTTATTATTATTCATCTTCCATATATAACTCATATTATAATATTTTGATTGTCTATACTTAGATTTTTGAATTTAATTTTGTTAGTATATAATTGTATCCTGATGAAAGGGCCATGGACTCTGGACATAATGTCGAATTTTTTTCAACAAAAAAGTGGTGGGAACAAAGTTTATTTCTATAAAATGTAATATTATATTAATTTAATTCGTGTTTCGTGTCTTTGTTCATTAAAAAATTAATTAATCATTAACTAATACATATATATTTTTTTAAGTGTGTAAAGACATTGAAAATACTTTATTGCACTTTTGTCAGAAGCAAACTTGAGTACGCAACGCAGGTATGGAATCACCAGTATGTGATCTATGTAAATCGCTTGGATAAATTCAAAAAAAAAATTTTCGCTTTCTCAACTTCAAATTCGATTTCTGACGATTATGACAGTTCATGCAAAAAATATCTCATCCTACCATTATACAAACGTCGGTAAATAAGTGACTTGATGTACCTACTAAAAATTGTATCGGGCAACGTTGTATCCTTTTAAAAAATCCAAAAATTGTATCCTGAACTATTAAATAGACTAAAATTCCATGTTCCCTGTAGGTCTCGTAGACACAGCCCAGTCTTTCACATTGATTTTACCTCATCCAACTATCGTCGTAATTTCATATTTCATATTTCTTGAGGGTATGCGATGCATTTAATAAACTGATAAGATTATTGGATATTGATCTGTTCGAATGCAGCCACACAAGATTAAGAAAAATTTTGAGTACAGAATTTTTTTCTACTTAATAATTAAGTCTCTTTTTCTCTTGTTCATTCTTTTTATACTATTTTTAACATGCCTATGTTTTTCTGCTTATAATTAAGTCTCTTTTTCTTTTGTTTAAATTTTTAATTCTTCCTTTGTTCTATAATTCTTATTATCGTTTTTATTCTTTCTTTGTTATATAATTCTTAACATGTCTAAGTTTAATTCGTGATATATTTTTCATTCCTAACATATTTCTAAATGTGGAGACCTGTAATTGGCCATCTATATTATATTAATGTTTTCTATTCATCTTTGTTGTGCTGTTGGTCTTCCATGATTATTAAATAAATAAATAAACAAATATGATTTCAATATAATATTTACTGAAAAAATACCTATAAAATATAATATTATTTTAGAAGGAATGATAAATAAAGCCAATTTTTCAATAAATTTTTGGAAAGCTTAGGAACAAAAGAAAGAGTCTTGAAAAAGAAAGGAGATGATTATATGTGTTTACTGTATATTTATTACGCTTCATATTTCACTAGGTATCGATTATATTTATTCCATGGTAAATTAAATGTTTTTTATTTAAAAGATAAACTACTTTAGCATTTTACTTCTGCGTTGTAATTTTCAGAGTATTTTTTTAAATAATCTGAGAAATAATAAATAAAATTAATGTAAAACATTGAAATGACTTGGTATATAGGAAAGAGTTACACAAATTGATCAGATTAATTGCTTTTAGAGTTGTTATTTTATTCAACAATTTGTATTATATAAGAACGTGCGAATGGAAAAACAAATACATCAATCTAAAATATAATTTAGTAAAATGTAAATAATGAATCTTATATATATATATATCATTGAGTTAAACTAGTTTTTACACTTATACAGCAGATTTTTTATTATAATTTGCATTATTTAAAAATTGTACGTTTCTAAATGAAGTTAAATGTATAATGAGCGAGAAGAGATAAAATAAGGTTATTAGATAATTTTTTATTGAATGCTTTTCATCAAAGCTTCAAATTGCTGTCTTACTCATTAGCCATTCTGTAAGCTGTTCCCTGAATTAATACAGGATTTTATTAGTTATCTCTTTCACGCAAACCATTCCTTCTGTATATATATATTCAGCAAACCTCAGAGCATTACTACGAGTTTTATTTAATTACCATATTGCTTCCTTTTGACATACAATACATTTGAACAAGAGGAAAATTCTCCTGGTAGTGTGGGAATATTCCTTTCACTCTTGAGGATCGCATTGAGTATATTCAACCTACCAACGCCGTTAACCATTCTAAACTATCCAAAAGCACTTATAATCTTACCTGAATATTCTAGGACCTCCTTGTGGCATCGTCCAGGTCGTGTGAAACTCTAATCGAGAAGCCAAGCTCAAGAAGCCTACCAGCAGAAGAGACACGAAGCAGAATAAGAATAAGGACTTCATGATCGGACGGAGTAAGGTCATCGTACTAACTCTTCCTAGCACCATGTATAGCTGATTGGTCGTCATCGTAGAGTCGCAGAACAGTCGAGGAACAATGCACATTTTCTGGCCTTATATGGGCTGTTTGTTTACCTCATCGGCTTAGGGGAATAACTCTTTCTGAAATACCTCATGGTACGCGATTTGTTGTCAAATCATCACGTATTCGTGCGAGAGTTCGTGACCTGCTTATCAAGTTGTTTGTAATTCAGATAACTTAATTGAAATTTTAATCAACACCAGCTCAATTCTTCCTTACACATCGTATTAATTATCAAGGTCAGTGGTTCCGCAACTAATGTGCCAATAAGGAAATATGTCATATACGTGATATACTCATTAAAAATTGCTCATCATAATCTTCTTCAATAACAAATAAATAATTTTGTCGTTACATTATTTATATTATATAAAAAACACTTTGTTTACAACCACTGTAATCTATTTATTGAAATATCATTTTTTTTTGCGTCCATTTTTACCTTCATCAGGATACAACGTATATTAAGTATTTTAATTAAAATTATAGACCATCAAATAAAAATAAAATTAAATAAATGTAAATTATTTAAAATATTTTTTTATAAATGTGGCGTCTAGATGCAAAAGCGCCTCTATACATATGGGGTTCATATGTATAGAGGCGCTTAAGGCGATTTGTGGCGCATCTAAGCGCCACAAATCTAGTCTGTGCAATTTTTTTTTAACAGTTTTATTCGTTTATCTCAGAATGTACTAAAACGCCACTTAAGATTAACTTTATATGCGACGATGAAATAACAAGATCCTTTTTGCAAAAGTTACCTTATAAATTTGTTTTTACATTGATTCTTAATTTTTTCAACTTCCACTTTTTTTTTTTGTTAATTTCTATACTTACAATTTCAATTTTAAGTAGATACGCATTGTAAACTGATAAGGTGACCATTGATGCCGAAAAAAGTTGATAGTTTAAGAAATAGTAATTTTAAAAATTTAGAAATAGTAAAATGCTCATTAAAAATGTTCTCAGGTTCTTATGGGCATTCAGAATCTTATGGTTAGAGTTTTGTTATTTTCATGGACATTCGCCGAAACAACGCTGAAGCGACTTGAAGCTTTTGAGATGTGAATCTACTGACGGCTTCTATAAGTAGGACTGACAGAATGATGAAAATCTAATGATTTGAATGCAAACGGAAAAATAAGTCATTTAATAAGCATAAAAATGACCAATTTTGTGAAGTATTTGACATGGTTTAATCTAAATTAAAAAAACATGTGATATCCGGCGTTTCAAATACCATCGAATTTTCACTTTTTCCTCTTTTATTTCCACATCAAATATTTGCCAGACCATTGCATATTAGGACAGGTATATTTTAAGGACATATACCTTCATTAAAATTATTATTCATCAATCTTGCATTACTATTACTGTAAATTTTTTTAAGAATATGTTTACTCAATACCTAGACAATAAAATTAAATTAGTGGATATCATGGATCGTGTAGCGAAGCTAAAATAGCAATGGGCAGGACATGTTTCAAGGCAGGATGCTACAAGATGGACTCCCAGAGTTCTGAAATGGAAAATAAATTGGCAAAATAAAAGAGGCGTCGGAAGACCAACGGAAGACCAAAAACCGACAATATTGCCGTTGTGGGTGGGAAAAATGGCTATAACTGGCAAATAACAAGAAAGGATGGAAGGATATGGAAGAGGCCTGTATCCAGCAGGGGAGAAATGAAGGCTATGGTAGAAGAAGAAGAAGGATATACATATAAATATATTACATAAATATTATTTATTTATTTAAGGCGCGATTGAATTCACTAGTCGTGATGCCAAACAGGTTAGGAAACACTGATCTAGCTACTTAACATTTTATCAATGAGAAAAAATCGCAAATGGAGCATTTGTTTGTCAAAAAAATATATATAAAAACAGTTATTAATCATCATAATATTTGCATGTTTATATAACATACTGATTAAAATAATTTATTTATTGACATATTGTGTTGACGAAAAATACAGTCATTTATCTTTATAAGAAGTTTTAGGAAGCAAGTTTTTGCATGGGGTAGTGACAAAATCTGCTGCAAGCCATAACATCTTTTAAGATAAATGAATCAAGGTGATATTTCTTTCCTTCTTTATTTTTCAAAAAATATATATTTTGTAATGGTATTTTCTTCGAACCACGTGAATAAATAAATTAAATTAAATTTTTATTATATTTATACCATCAAGATTTCAAAAATAGTAGATTTGACACATTGTGTTAGAAATATTGCTTAGGATGTTTGGTCATGTTGAACCATGATTTATTTATTTATTATTTTTACATAAAGTGTAATCTAAGACATTTAAAGTAAAGGAAATATTTTCTCCAATGACAGTCAGTATTGTTAGTATTTTCGTTAACACAAAGGAGTATTCATTTTTACTATTCCTTCTATTTTTCTTTATTTTTTTCATTAGTTTTCTTCTTTTCCTATCCTTATTTTCTTTCTTAACTCTGTTTTTTTTAATCATTTCTATTTTTTTAATTTCTCTCTTTTATTTATTATTTCTTTTCTTCATTTTTACCACTTTTTTCTTAATTTAAAAAATATTATTTTTGGTTAGGGGTCGTGATTAGTACGATAAAAAAGGTATATATGATAAAGTAACGAGACATTTTGTTGTAAAATTAAATATTATTATATTATATTAACATCGGCTTAAAAACGGTGGAACTAACACTTCATAAGAAAAAATTGTGTTTGTTGGTGTTGGTGTTGGTGTGTCCACCTTTAATAGTTCTTGCAGGTGCAGGTCCCGCCCCGACAGAAGCCGGTGGAGAATCCCTTGGACCTGCAGTGCACCTCGCACGCACTGGGGAACCAGGGACACGTGGCCCGCTTGGCTCGGGACAGGACCTTGGCTTCTGAAGATGGAGCAAAACAATTATTTAGTAAGAGAGAATTACACAATAGAGGTTTCAAATAATTAAATGGAGTTTATATTGTAGCATGTCCTTGTCACTGAACAAATTAATGAAAAGAGATTTGTAAGAAAGTTTCTTTGGTTTTGTATAAGTCGACCAAAATATATATTTTTTTAAATATCTTAAGTAACACAATCTAACCTGAATGTTCCAGAGGCTCCACATGGTAGGTCGCAGGTTCCAATAGGCTTTCTCCTTGCGGAAAAGCCGAGCTCATGGAGTCCACTAGGAAGAAAGACACGAAGAAGAAGAGGAATAGGAACTTCATGGTTGGACGTATTTACTTTTTGTTAATATCACAGGCTTACTCTTCAAAATACAAAATGCGACTGATGATGGACAGAGAGTATCGTGGAAGTATATATAGTTATTGACCTGGTGCAGATATTGACCTAATTGATTTAGGGGAATAACTATTTCTGTAACTCCTCACCGTACGGGATTTTCTGTAAGACGTACAGATCATGACCTTCTTATCAAACCATTTGTAATTCGCTCGAAAATTGAATGTTTTCATCAACAAATACTTAATTTTATTTACTGAGGATTTTAATAATTTAGACACGTCACATGAGGAATTTGTAATTCAAATTAAAAAATATTCTAGAACATCTCCATATGTGCTCATTACAAAATTATGACATGATTTTACCAAAATTATATTGGTAGATAGGTGAACATGAAACAAATCCTTTAAATATTTATTCCATATTTGGGGGTGAAGTGAACGTCGGAGTCACCAATTTGGAGATGTTTTTGGTGGCGTAGTTTGTAAATCTGGTTGTTGATATCGATGGAAATAAGGGAAAGTTGTTATATGGTCACCACCCGTTATGTAATGGGAATTCTCCAAAGTCGTGGAAAGTTTAATGAATTTATTTACTCGATAAAACAATTACAAGTTAAACAGAATTACAATAATAAAGACATTGACAAAGACTCGACAGAACAAGGCCTCCGGCCGACGTCGGAGGTGGTTAAGAGACTGATATGTCCCTGCAGGGCGTTGGCTATTTTTATATGTTTTGGTAACAAAGAACTGTCTTGAAGTCTGGTAGTACTCGTGTTCGATGGCCGCTGATGGTGCTTGGCTGTTGATAGTGTTGATCCGCGTTTCCATGCATCGGTGTTTTGTCTGCGCAGCATACTCGCTACGTCTGTTTGTGTGTGCGCCCTTCGTTTCGTCAAGGAGTAAGCGCTCCTTCATTCATGCGCCCGTGTGTCGTGACCTAAATTGGTGGTTACGCATTTATGTGGTGAAACGCCATACATATTACATAAAACAAAAGTCACCAATAAAAAAATAATCAAGCTATATTTGGGATCACTTTGACAGCTCTGCATAATTCAAATGTATTATTTTTTTTAATTTTCCAATAAGGTTTCGAAAGTGTAGTTAATTAATCTTTAAAACTTTTTTTAAAATATTTTAATAATCTCAACAATGAGTATAATCCAATTTACTAGTTAGTCATATGATAACAAATTTATACTTCATTCAACGAGAGGTCATGACCTCAAGCGAAGATTATTATTCTGAAAACCCAGGAGGATTTTCTAAAAATTAGATAAAATTTGTCGAGTTTTTTCTTCATAGTATAAATTGAAGTCAAAGTACTTGTGATGCATCAGTCAGCGGCGATCTGTCTTGTGGAGTGAATCAACAATCTCTTGCCAACCTTTCATCATGAAGTTCGTGTTCTTGTTTTTCTTCGTTACTTTCCTCCTGGTGGGCTTCTTGAGCTTAGCTTCCCCAGTGGAAGAACAGACGTTGCACGTCGAACAAAATCAATCAGAAGGTAAGATGCTTATAATCCTAGACAGTTTTATAAGCTATGCCTAAACTAAGCCAGGCTTAAAAATATATTACTATCTTTCCCAAAATGATACATACTCATTATAGTTTAAAATTTTCTACAAAATTTAAACGCATGTTTTAAAAAAAAATTACGTTTAAGATAATTTAAAATACTAATTCATACTGTATTATTTAATTATCTTTCTTGATGTCACTTTTTGAGCTAGTCTCTCCAATCTTAATGCTCTTAAAGGTAGAAAAATAAACACTTATAAATTAAACACGTAATTATTATTTGCAAATTTTGGTATCAATTTCATAAATTTAAAGACTATAAGTTAACGTCTAAATTATATTATTATATAACAGATATTATTTTAAAAATACAATTAAATATTAATAAAGTAATTTATTTGTAACATATTAAATGAGCATTCATATCTTAATTAATTAATCATTATTGAGTATTGTAATAATAATTGAATTAGGTGACTTTATTAAGGACAATGATAAAAATAAATTTTTCTAAATAAATTACCAATAATAAACTCATCTGAACTAAAAAATTATTGCACCAAAGACAAGACCGGACCTAATTTATTAATTAGGTCCGGTACTTATTAGTAATTTGACCTTACATATTCCTGACCGATTTTGGTGATAAAATCAATAAAAGAACAATAGTCAATCATAAATAAAATGTTATTTAATGTTCGGTCTATAAATGCAAACATAAAACTGCTCCATAAAGGCAAAAAAAAATATTTACAAGTGTGCGGCCGCACACGCGCACACCTTAAAGGGAACATTGATTATGTCAACGCGTTATTTTTGTTTTTGTTTTTAGGCATTCTTGTGCGGCTACTGTTCCCACCATGATGTAGTTTTTCTTATTTCAGGAGTTGAGGATCTGGTTAAGGGTTGGTGAAGCCGGTTCCCTGGCGCGTGTCCACGCCCACTGCACGTCCAAGGAATCTCCATCGGCTCCCCTCGGGACTCGTGAGAACTTTGAGAATTATGAACCTAGTAAATATTTGGAAGGGAACGCGCAGATGGATTGTTGTGAAATTATCAAAATTAAGGATAAAGTATATTCCAGCGATTTATGCTAGTTCTGAAATAATGCTATTTTAGGCTTTTTCTACTTCTATTGTTTAATATATAATAAATAAATTTAAAATACGATAGGTGTTGTCCATTTGTATTCCATTTCAACTAAACAAATAAGAATTACAAGGCAAAACTGAACAAGGGTCCGATTCGTAACCCAGACATACTCTTAACTTATAAAATACGACTGTTAAGAGGGTACCCAATAATATTAAATATCAAAATAATACAAAAAATTTAGCATATAGCGCATTAGAATTTTTTTTGTATATTATTGTTTTATCAAGCATTAGAATTCGATATGGATAATGTATAAATAATAATGTTTATCAAATATATATGCTCCACAAATTTATTCGCAAAAATCTATATATAAAAATAATCCGACACCTCCTACAGTATGTTCGAAGTATGGAATTCCATAACGGCGCCGCCCAAAAGCTTAAAGATTTCATAAAGGTTTTCGAAGCTCTTGGTATTTATCCCGGTACTATCACGTTTTTAGTGAGTCGTCTTACATAATACAAGATATTATCTTATATTTTAAAATAATATCCTCGTAGTATCAAAAAAAATATCCTGTTAATAATGCAAGAGAAAAATTCACTGTCCAGAGATAAAAATTCAGTTAAAATAACGGAGAATGCTTTCGTTAGCCAAATTTATAAGTCAGGAACCCATGAATATTAGATTACTCATTAAAGCATATTATGAATATATTTACCCATTTAATATATATTTTTGTAATATTTATTTAGGTATTTATTTGTGTTTAGTAAATTACAATTAAAAAAAAAGACTTTACGGCTAAAAATATTATTTTTTGACATCAATAAAATTTATTCTCTAAAATGGTGGATGATGGGGAATCATGCAGTCAGATTCAGAATCGGCACTCTTTATTTAGAAATTTTCGTTCAAGTTTAGTTTAAATAAATATAGCGAAACAACTTTCGTACTCACCGGTGCCCATATTATTCAAAATATATCTACACCTATAAAACTCAATGTCTGTCTATCTGTCTGTTCTCTATACAAACCCACACCGTTTGCCCGATTCGATTCAAATTTTACATACTTATGCTTTGGGACCCGGCGCGTAGATAGGCAACATTTTCTCCCTGTTCTCATACCCCTTCCTCTCCCCCTGACATATTTTCTTTACAAATCTGTACCGTTTGACCGATCGGACTCAAAATTTAGAAACATATTCTTTAGGACTCGGCGGGTAACATAGGCAACATTTCCTCCCTATTCTCATACCCCTTCCCCTTCCCTACCCCTGACATATTTTCGATGCAAATCTGTACCATTTGACCGATCGGACTCAAAATTTGGAAAATTATTCTTTAGGACTCGGCGGGTAATAAAGATTATATTTCCTCCCTATTCTTTATACTCTTCCCCTTCGCTGATATATTTTCTACCGTAAATCTGTACCGTTTGACCGATCGGACTCAAAATTTGTAAACTTATTTTTAAGGCAGGTAACATAGGCTACACTTCCCCTCTCCTCCTTTACCCCTTCCCCTCCTTCTGATATATTTTCGATGCAAATGTATACCGTTCGACCGATCAGACTCAAAATTTGGAAACTTATTAAGGACTCGGCGGGTAACATATGCGACATTTCCCCCCTATTTTTTTAACCCTTCCCCTCCGCTTATATATTTTCGATGCAAATCTATACCATTTGAATCGAACCTTTGTTTACCCTCACAAATTTATTTTAAACTTAACGCCGGGTAAGGACAGCTAGTTTCTCAATAAATTGTTTTCTCTTCTTTTATTTCGAAATTATTTAAAAATTATGCAAGTACCCATTGGTAATTTCGTGTAATTAAAATAATCTAGCAGTTAAGCAATCGGCTGTCACCTGCCATATATGGGCCGGGCCATATATATAGACTAAGCGGGCGGCTGTCTGGGTCGCCGCGCCGCCGACATTGATTTGAGAGCAACTTTCCTATAGTGACATATTTGTTCCTTATGCCATTGTTCTTTATGTCCACAAATTTTTAATGCTCTGGAAAATATAAAATAAACATAAAGATTAAACGATGTCCAAAACACGAAATTCTAACCTGAAAGACATGAATATAACGGTTATTCATATCATAGACAATTTTTGAACTGCTCGTGCTTCCATAATATAAAGTCTGTGATTTGATTCAAACTGTAATATAACATTTTTCAAACTAAAAGTAGCTTTTCAAAGCAATAAACAGTATAAAGAGAAAACATAAATAATTCCATATTTCATAATGGTAAATAGGCGCATGCGCGCCGCTCGGAATATCATTGGGCCGCAATGACAGCTGGATTGACCAGTAACAAAAAAGATTATGGCGAGATTCACTGACAATTTTAAAACACATATGTTTATTATAAATTTATAAACGTGTATAATATTTTTTTTATTTATTTAATTTATGGTACAAATACAGTTCTTATATATAACATATCAGATTAAACATTTTTTTTAAATACTTGGTAGTCATGTAGACCTCATCAGTGAAGAGAAACTCTTGAGTCTGATGAGGGAGCCACAGTTCTTATTCCTTGTTATAATATATAGGTACATAGTGTATACAAGTTATTTATTAATACAATTAAAAGGTAAATTGATAATGAAAGATAGGAGTTATTTTGGAAAAAGCTAGAAAAGAAAGAAAAAAGAAAAAATTAAATACATTGTTTTTATAAGTGACAATTTAGAATTTATGTCTATAATGTTTTTACACATTTAATATTATCTGCATGTATATTAAAACAATCCGTACTTTTCGCTGCTTTATATGATTTCGCCATTTGTTTGTTTTTAGGCTGGCAATGGATATATATACAATACTTACACCATTTGTAGCGCATTCGTATTATAAGATTATTCTGATGTATTGATAACAAAATTTTGTTTAAATTGATTTTAATAAATATTTTGTCTTATGTCACTACAATTGAGAAAACTATAATGTGAAAAATAATATATAAAATATTATGAAAAAAGGCGAAACATTTCTATCTATTATTTATAAGTAATGGCGGATCTCCATCCGAAAAAACTATTAAAAAGCATTCGGATAAATCGTCTTAATATTTTATGTACCTTCTTTTTTTATAGAAAATAAATTAATTAATATATATAGAACATAAATTATTGCCTCAATACAGGTTATGTCTAAGACATATAGGATATAAAAGAATTAACGGACGCCTTACAACCATAGAAACAGGCTTTAAAGAGGTTTTTTTAATACGAAAGTAATATGAAATAGTAATTATGCGAGATTCAACAAAAGTGGATGATATAAAAAAACTAACCCATAACAATCAAGTTTTTATTATACTCACTTTCTCATTTACTAATGGAAACTGGTTTGACGCTTAACCTACGCGTTGGGCGACGCTACGAAAGGAAGTAATAAAAAATTTCCAAAAATCCAAAATTATACTATAATCAGGTTCTGTGTCTACCAGACGTCTCGCAGTCTCTTACTCAGTTGTACGAAAAAACCATTAAAAATTTGAAAAATACAAAAATATGCTATAATTATTAATTTTTTTAACAAAAACTTGATAGATCTTTTTGATCGTCGCCACGAGTCTGCTTGCGAAGTTTCAGTTCGATTGGATCACAAGAAAAGGGTTAAAAATTGATCCAAAGTTTTTGCGTCAAAGAAAAACAGACAGACATCACGAGTTAATATAAAGAGAGTAAAAAAATCGTACCGGACTCTAATCGCCATCGTGAATAGAAATTCACCAAGGATGGCCAGAAATTCTACGTACCCCGGTCTATAGTCAAGAATTTTTCGCACTAGAGGAGAATAACTTCTATGTAAAACTGTTTGTTTGATTAATTAACTCCTGTGTGTCGGTGATGTAACGTAAGTCTACCTGTTATAGAAAATATGAAATATCTACCTTATTTACGAAACCTAAAACGTCACATTTTTTATAATCATCGAATAGACATTTTCACACCAAAATGACTAAATTAAACTGTTAGGAATGTACGGATTTTTTAATTATTATATATTTATTCATTACTCTCGCATTTTCGGCCAGTGTGTATAAAAGAAAATAATATTGCACATCGCAGTTAAATCGAGCAAGAAAGAGCACGACAATACCACACATTTCATGTAGGATAGAGATGGCGGCTGCTTGGGTTTCAGCGAAAGCGAAAACAATATAGAAAGAGTACGGTAGACTCGGGTAACACGTGTTAGACAAAGACGGAGTGCAGGCGACTGATGCGAGCTGGCGACTACGTCGCTGAATTCAGTTGGTAATGATACGTCAGCGGAAGCCCACGCAAATTTGATATGCCATGATTTTATAATAATTTACTAAATTAATGCAAATATGTAGGTTTAACTTACATAATTATATAAAGGGAACTTTAAAAAGTCTTCTTATATCTTATATATGTATATTTTATCACATATTAAAAACTATGCCGATTTTTAATCAGGTAACGCCGTATTACACCACCGTCTCCGAAGGTATTTTTTAGCACAGTCTTTTAAGAGCAAAAGATATTCTTCTACCTTAAGACCAAAGAGCTCATTTTTCAGAAAACAATATTCAAGATTTTTTCCCCCAGCTTTCTAACTAACGCTATCAAGACACTTCACCGAATGGCCAAGATTTTTTCGATAGTTTTTTCTAACTTTTTCGTTTTGTATCTTAAACTAGTTATATTTTCATAACTCATATGTTTGTTTTAACTCTAAAAATTTTACTGGTCATCTGATTTATGTAATAACATTAAGAAAAGTAATAGATTTGATCAGAAAAAACTGATAGCCAGAAGTCTTATTTGTATTTGTGTTGTTTTAGCTCAAAAATAAAATATACTTAAAAACATGATTTTTTCTTATATCTATATATAAGGTTATATCGTTATCTATATATATATAGTTATCTATAAGGAATATGAATAACAAGGGAGTATGGTGTCTTATGAACATAATTGCAATACAAAGTAATTTTACCCAACAATGTATTTAAGACATATTGGCTTTCAGGTACAGATTTATAAAAAAACAGTGAATGCTTTGAGAAATATAGCATCTTAATATCTTGGGTACTAGTTGTAATTTACAATTCATGACAGAAATTTAATGTTACGCAAATGAAGAAATTACTTGTTTGTTAAAATAATGAAAGAATATATTTTTATAAATTAATTTTTATTGTGTTTTAATATTAAACATACAAGCAGAATAAGAATTGACACATTAGAATAAGCACGCGTGTTTTGGTGTTTCCACTTTTAATAGAAAGAGAATTTTTAGTCATACATAAGACAATAATTTATTAAAATAAAAATACATGTTGGTTTATGGAAAGATCTACGCAAAAAAGGTATATCATTATTGAAATAAACATTCGTTAAGAGTTATATAATTTCACGATACTGCTTCATGCGTTATAGATATTTCTAGCAAGCGTAGGGTCCCAGCGTAGGGTCCCAGCCCTAATAGTTCTTGCAGGTGCAGGTCCCGCCCCGACAGAAGCCGGTGGAGAATCCCTTGGACCTGCAGTGCACCTCGCACGCGCTGGGGAACCAGGGACACGTGGCCCGCTTGGCTCGGGACAGGACCTCGGCTTCTGAAGATGGAGCGAAACAATTATTTAGTAAGAGGGAATTACACAACAAATTATAAAAAGAGCCTTTAAAGCACAATCAGTAAGCCTCAGCAGTCGATGAATTTGCATTGCATTTTTGCAAATTGCATTTTTGCAATTTATAAAAATATGTATTATTATGAATATGGTGCGTTGGGTATCGGAACAGAGCAGTCCATCCTCTCTGTCTACCACCACGGAGAAACGGCCTGATGATAAGTTCGTAAATGGCTTAATTTTTTTCTCGGTTGAGACAACCTAGCGACGTAAAAGATTAATTAATCAACCAAAAAAATGTAATTACTTATTTAATTAGTGCAAAATATCTTTGTGGTAACATTATTACCAATATAATTAACAAGATACATTGTATATTGGATTTTTTTAACATATACGATTATCTGTTTTTTATTGTTCTAATGTAAACCATGAAAATGTAATATTTAATTTTTGAAAAAAGTTCTTAATATATTTGCGTTAATTTACGTCAAGTCACCTTAATATTTTAAAAATATTGATTGTATTATTTGTATGTATCTATAATTAATCAAATAATAATACAATCAATTTTTTTTTATGTCAATATATAATGTTGCTGAATCAACTGAAAAAAACTGAATATTAATAAAAATAGAAACTTAGTAACAAAAATCTAACCTGAATGTTCCAGGAGCTCATCATGGTAGAGCACAGGATCCGGAAGGCTGTCTTCTAGCGGAGAAGCCGAGCTCATGAAGTTCACCAGGAGGAAGGACACGAAGAAGAAGAGGAATAGGAACTTCATGGTTGGACGGAGTTATTATTTATTTGTGTTAATGTTACAGAACTGACTCTTCAAAGCACGAAATGCGACTGATGAGTGACAGAGAGTAACGTTGGAGTATATATACCTAGTTATTGACCGAATTGGTTTAGGGGAATAACTATTTCTGTAACTCCTCACCGTACGGGATTTTCAATGAGACACATGTGATCGGTACGAGAGATCATGACCTTCTTATCAAATCATTTTTAATTCGGTCAAATCAATTGAATGGTTTCGTAAACAAACATTGCATTCTTATATCAAGGTATTACTAATCTTACATTTATTTAATTTTATTTTTTAATTCTTTTATTTTATTAATTGTTAAAATCAATATTACACGTCTTAAAATGAAGTTTTGTTATAAATTAACTGAAAAAACCTTCTAAATTAATGCTTTACGTCAAAAAATTATTTAAAATTCTCACGAAAATATCTTTAGTATGAACTAGAACTGAACGTTTATATTTTTAATATCGCATTGACAACATTAACAAAATAATATCGACTGATCAAAGTGAAACTCACGTTAGGATTACTTTCGAAGGCCGGCATATTTAATGTATATGTAGTATTTCAACAGAGCGTCAATTTGAATACAATCATATTTTGAATTAATGAACTACTTAGAAAAAGACAAAGCAAAAATAAAAGCTGCCTATAATCAATTAGTGAAATACTTAAACCAGTTAAACAATAAACTTAATTCGAGATTTAAAGCTGATTATATCGAAGAATAGAAAATTGATTTTTCGCGGGCAATCGTCGACACTAGAGAACAGTTAAATCTTAATTATCAATCATCGATATAGTCGGATACAAATATCAAATAACAGTAACATTTGTGTTAGTTTAAACAACAGTTTGACTATCTGTTTGGTTAATATAATTTTGTGGTTCAATTCCTGATCGTAGATTTTTTCTATTTATCATTATAAGTTTTACTAGCTGTGCCTGCGCGGCTTCGCACGCGTAGATTTTTAGAACACTGTTTGGATCGTCGTAGAACTTTTGCGAACCTTCTAGAACATTCTCCTTCCAGAACTTTCAAGAAATTCGAATGAACAGGAACCTTCTAGACACACCGACACATTCCGCCACTCAGCTTAGAACCTTATAGAACTTTCGGGAATTTTCTAGAACCTTCACCTTCCAGAACTTTCTAGAGCAGGTTTTTCAGGAACCTTCTTAACTCACCGACACAGTCAGCGCGCCTATTTTGAAACAATCTGAAGCATTTGCGGCCTTCCCATAACAAAACAATGTGCTAAAATGCACATTTTCGTCACCCATTCCCACCCACGCTTAGCCACCCCCACCAAACTCGCACATTTTCAATGGGACACCAAGGGCTATCCACCACCATAACCACCAGGGGGTAGTAGTATCTGGTTGTGAAGAAAACTTGGCGGATAGGGAAACACGGGTTTCTTTTTATATATATATATATATATATATTGATTAGCTGTTTCTACGTTAATTAACTTAAACGTAACTCACAATTAAAATCATAATTAAATTAATTAATATTGATGCCAAGTAGTATTATTGTTTTGTAAAAAGAATCAATTTCTAATTCTGGAGGCATCTAACAAGTTCAACTTAAAGTCTTTTAAGTTAAGTTTATTGTAAGTCAAAAAATGATCGTTTTTTACGGGAATAAACATATGTCTTAGTTATTATTAACCGTATTATATGGCACCTAACTACATTCTATCTCTAACTGTTACCACAACTAAATTATTGTTTTATTAGCTTGTTGGTCTTGTGGTTAGGATTCTCGTGATCCAAAGGTCGCGGGTTCGAACCTCACTCCAAACCAGCAAGTTAGTCCTTTTTTCATAGCACAAGCGTTTAGCTTAGTTTTAAAGTAGTGAGAATATTGATGCGACACGTATTCCGTGTTCGCATCTTTATTTAACAAAAAAATAAAAATATATATCGGCAATGTAAGGTTTCGAGGTTCGAGCCTTCGTGGTGACAGGATTTTTTTTATTTGGGTGTATTATCGTTCGTACGTGATTTTTTATACTATATAATTCATAAAATATGTCTTAATTTTAATTATTCAATCTATAGAACATTACTCTTTCTATCATCCTTTTTCAGAGGTGAACAAAAATGTATTTTATAATTATAATAAACCCTACGCTAGCCAATGAAAAACATTAACTATTAATAAATTAAAGTATCAAAACAGAAAAGTTATAAAATGATTCAAAAGTCATAAGACGCTCACAATAATTCAACTCAAGTATTAAAACCATCTCCACCTTAAATTATGTTTAACATTACCAAAGAACTTCACTAATCTACAAAAGTACTGTCAACCATAGACCATAGGTTCATATATTATTTAAATTATACAATGATTTAAAAATCTTTACAAAACATTATTCTTTTATCTTTGAAAAGTAAGAGAAAGTGAATCAAAATAGCCACATATAACGGTATTGCAATTATTATTGACATTATATTTAAGTCATGCACATAAACATGAGAAAAAATTCAAATGAAGCACTCACTCGCTTATCAAAATTTTTGTAATCAATTCAAATTGACAACAATTCATAAATAAATTGTATTTACAAATTACTGATGAAGCTATCCAATAACATGTACAATGTTTATAATATTGAAAGAATACAGATACCTTATCTGGCTAAATGCAATCAAAAATACTACAAATACAATATATCATTTTTTTTGTATTTTAATAACTGTTTTGCAACTTCACAATAATAATGTATTTTCTTTAATAAAATAATAAATACTTTTTCGGTTATAACAACATATATCTTTGTGGCCACATTATTTATATTAATATAAAGAAAGCACAGTAATAAACAACTATTTATTAAATAATAAACATGTTTTGGTGCCAATGGTCCTTCTTCAGGTTACAACGTATACTAATCAATAAAAATCTAAATATAGACATTATTTTATGAATAACCTGGTCCTTTTTGCAAATAGCTACTTTTTAATTTTGTTTTCATATAATAGTTCTTAATTGGTAATACAGCTCTCAATAAGTTTTTTTGTTTATCTAAGTCTATACTTAGAATTTTAATTTTTAGTATATCTTGTAGCCCGATGAAGGTACCATTGGCCCCGAAAGATGTTGATTATCCAATTAATAGTAAAATACCAAGTTTTTCTTTTTAATATAAATTGAAATTATTATGTTGCACCACAAAGAATTGCCACATAAATCAATTTTATTTATTATTTTACTTATATATATGAACACATAATTTTTTTAGATCTAACGCTATCACGAACACAAAAAATGATGGCGTAAACTTATTTTTAAGGCTAATAACATAATGTTTACACAATATAATAAATAAATGTTTTTATCTTCTTCAATAAAACTGCAAAATGACTTTGTGGAAACTAACTAACTAACTAACAACCATGCCGTTTTCCCGTGAGGGTAGGCAGAGGGATAGAAGTCCACATTCCCCCATCCTGGCACACCACTTTTGCTTCTGATACATTCATACATCTTGTCATGCATGCTCTACAGTTGTTAAGGTTTTTAACAGGCCCATCCTCCAATACTTGTAGTACCTGATTATGCCAGAAATTTGTGGTGACATTAATTAATAATATTATTAAGAAAAATATTTAAAAATATTTAAAAAGAATTTAAAAATATAAATTCTTCTTAATTTTATTTCAATATCATTATTTTTAACAAATTAGTTCACTTACAGAATAAATAAGAAATTTGATTGATCATGGGTTGGACCTCAGATATTTTTTTATTTATTACAAAAAATTAGATTTTTAAAAACACTTGAAAATAATCAAAATAGGTAATATTATTCAGTCGGAGCATTGGCGTATTTTTCAATTTTGTATTTGCCAATTTCAAACAATATTTCATTTGACAGGACATTGATAACAGGGTCACGAACTCTCTGAGAGATTCTAACACCGAAAACCCGAGAGGATTCCCCGATAAAGTAGATACACTTTCGATTAATTCTTCGGAGTATAAATTGAAGCCGAGACGTTGGTGAGGCATCAGTCAGCGGCGACCTGTCTCGTGAAGTGAATCAGCAGTCTCTAGTCAACTCTCATCATGAAGTTCGTGTTCTTGTTCTTCTTCGTCTCCTTCCTGCTGGTGGACTTCCTCAGCTCAGCTTCTCCCGTGGAAGAGCAGACTTTGCATGTCGAACAAACGCAACCAGCAGGTAAGATATTTTTCTGATACCGAAAATTATAATTTAAAAGACTACACGCGCCTATACTTTACGCGGCACAATTAACTCAAATTTATATTTTGACGTTTTTTGTATATGTTTATAAGTCAGACAACAACTTTTTAAGATGATAACTTAGATAGTACTTTTTGTATGTAATTTTTTTTTATTTAACTATTTATTGATATGCGATATTTTTTCTGAATTTTATTTACAATTCATTCTATCATTAAATCATTATTTATTTCTATTTATTATAAAAATTGTATTGTCTAAAAACTTGCTAACCTGGAAGTTATTCCTAAAATTGGATTTGGTGATTTGCGTTAGCCTGAATATTATTCTCAATTTATTTTATCATTTAATATTTTCCATTTTTAATTAACCGTAAAAATTGTTTTGTGTTACTATATCAAATTCAATTAATTATTAATTATTAATTAATCGTAAAAAGTGTATGGTGTAACTATATCATAATCAAATGTTCACAAAATATTCGTACGTTGTAATTTAATATCACTTTAGGACCATCTATTAGTGTCATTAATGACATGTTGATGATCTGTTTCTTAAAAAGAAAAAGCAAAATACTAAAAATTATTTACAGTAATTAAGAAAATGTAAAAAAGAAAGGAGTGCTAAAATGGTTTGGTCATGTGGAACGTATGAACGAGGAAAGCATGGTTAAAAAAATATATGAGGCGAGTGTTGAAGGTAACAGATTCCTGTTGCCTTCAATTCCTGTTGCCTATTCAGAGGGCGTCCGCGAAAGACCTGGTACGATCAGGTACTACAAGTTTTTGAGGATGGCCCTGCAACAACCGTAGAACGAGTATGAGAAGATATATGAATTTGGCCGAAGCAAAAGTGGTGTGCCAGGATAGAAGAGTGTAGCGTTAAATCCTCTCTGCCTAACCCTGCGGAGAAACGGCGTTATGGTTAGTTAGTTAGTTAGTTGAAGAAAATGTAATAATTAAAAAAAAAGAAATTAGTTTTCTGTCTAAGAAATCCTTAGTTACACAATAATACACACAGATTATGCTTTTTTTCTGCAAAGCAAACATTATGCAGATCAAACAGCACTGGAATAATTAAGAAATATTAAATATTAATAAAGTTAAAATTTTAAATTTGCAAAAAGAAGACCGGCAATTATATCCTCGTCCTTTTCTTTCATAACTTTACACTCTTGCAATATTTACATAAAAAAAGACAAACATGAATGTTTACTTGGTATTGAACTTTGTTTAACTATTAGACTCATATTGATAAACACGATCAAAACACGGAATACTTTCAAACTTGTAAAGTAAATGTCCAATCTTAACATAAAATAGCATAGTTACATTTAATTCAAAAATACAATCAGCTTTCAGTTGAAGCCTTAAAAATAAAACTAAAAAAAATGAAAATTTAAATTTTTATAAGAAATATTTATTTAACATAAGTAGCTACTCGTAATTTTTTAAAGAAATTAATCATTATGAAGTATTGCAAGAATGCACAAATTAAAATACATACATATGTTTATATATATATATATATATATATATATAAATTTATATGAAATTCAGATCGTACAAGGAAACGACTTATGAAAATTTGATGATATTTTGCAATTGTATTGTCTTACAATGATCCGATTATTGTTAGTGATAGTCAAACCGTTACTTTAACTGGTTACACATGTTATAGTTATTTGTATGCTATTGTATTGAGGTTTAAGTGTTATTTAGTACCGACGGTTGCCCGTCGAAATGCAAAAGAAAACAGTTACCGATCATCATACAATCAGACACAAATCCCAATAATCGGTTATTGAGTTACTAATTAAAATACCATATCTTAATTATACAGAAGCAATATTTATATTTTGTTTTTGGGAATTATACTAAATAATGAAAGAATTAGAGGCCTAACATGATTATTTTCTTCCAGAAGCCGAGGTGCTGTCCCGAGCCAAGCGAGCCACGTGTCCCTGGTTCCCCAGCGCGTGCGAGGTGCACTGCAGGTCCAAGGGATTCTCCACCGGCTTCTGTCGGGGCGGGACCTGCACCTGCAAGAACCATTAGGGCTGGGACCCTACGCTCAGGGGTTGCTAGAAACATCCCTAACGCGTGAAGCAGTATCGTGAAATTATATGACTCTTAACGAATGTATATTTCAATGATGATTTACCTTTTTTACAAAGAACTTTCCATACACCAAAATGTATTTGTATTTTAATAAATTATTATCTTATGTATAATTAAACAATTCTTAATTATTTATTTTCATTCCTTTTCCACAATACTATGAACTCACATTAACCACGTAATAATATAAATATTTTTGATTAAAATTAATTTTGATCATCTTCACACAATTCAAGAAGTTATCATCGGGTGACTTTTAACCCCACATAAGTCAAGTCCGCTAAATTTTTCAGGGGAGAGATCAAATTTTAAATTTATTTTCCATTATTTACACCTACCTACTTACTTCTGGTGGTGGTGTAACTTTTGTAGAGTTCAAGCCTTCTGGTTGAGGCCCTTTCACTTCTTTCCATCGATTGCTTTCTGTTCCCATCCCTTATTCACCCTTAACTTCTCCAGAACAGCCGTACATTGTCCATGGGGTGCTATCTGGGTCTGCCCAACGATCTGCGCCCAGTTGGTTTAGCCTCATATACTATTTTAACGGCTCTGTCGCTGCTTGTCCGACAAAAATGTCTTATATAAGATAGTCTGCTCAATCTGATGGTGCTGGTTATTAAATTTTGTTGCGATAGGGGCCGAATTTCTGCATTGCTCCAGTGACTCCACGTGCCTATTGCAATACGGAGTCTCCATCCTATTACTGTCCTTAATTTAATACAATACATTATTTTCAAACTAAAATATCTCCAATTGCCTTTAAGGGTCATCATTATGTTATTACTGGTAATTGGAATATTGTAGACATGCAATTAATTCATGTCAATAATTCATTTCAAATAGTGGAACAAATACCGTGGTTCCATTGTTACTAACGATAATGACACTTGTGAAGAGATTGCGAAAATACATGCAGAAAACCAGAGTAACTTTGGTCTCATTGGACAAGTGAGCGCACGCCTACTGACTAGAAAAACTAAAACCATGCTCTACAAGACCTTAGTAAGACCAGTCTTAACATACGTCTCGGAGACTTGGACATTAACTTAGCACGACGAAAACAGAGTAGACGCATTTGAAAGAAAAATGTTATGCCAAATATATGTACATATAATGACGGTCAAACATGGCGTAACCGAGCTCTATGATCTTTATCAGGATGTCAACGTAGTCAAGTTCATTAAGATAAACAGACTACGCTGGCTGAGACATCTGGGATATGGGCGATCTAGGGCCCCCAAAAAGAGTTTTATTTAATGACCCAATGGGTAGAAGAAGTCTCGGAAGACCAAAACTGCGATGGTTAGATGGCGTCATTGCGGACTGCCGGGCCCTGGGGCAGCAAAACTGGGAAACGGCAGCCAGCGACAGAGCAGAATGGAGGACTTTCATGGAGGCAGCTAGGACCCGAAGGTTTGGATCGAAGGTTTGGTAATTTATTAATCTATTATATAATTTAGTTTGTGACATTTTAATTAGATATTCGTATTTAAAATATATGTAACCTGATGAATAAATTTTAAAGTAAGATATTTCCTTGCAAAAATGTGATAAAAAATGCACGAGAAGGTATGGGAATGAGAATGAGGTGAAATTTGCTCATTCTGCTAGATGATCGCCTTAAGGGGGGGGTTAAGGTTTTTAACTTTTTTATTTTGCATTTTATTTTTAATTTTTTAAATGAATGTATAATATTGTTAGAATATTGTGTCAAATTTTCAACTCAATCGGAGCAAAATTGACGAAATTATGAACATTTGAGCGATACTCAGACTGATTTTCTATACCTGCTCAGGCAGCTAAGAGACGCACTCACCTGAGGACTACCGGACGTGCTATTTGCATTGGAAGAGTTTTGCGTAGACAAGGACAAACAGATGCTGATAATGAAAGCTCTTTGCCGTGTGAACATGGCATCGACGATTATGTGTAAGTATAAAATAAGTGTTGAGTTTTATTTTGAATTTTACAGTGTGCAAAACTTTAAATCGTTTTCCCCACGTCTCACGTTTTCAAAGTCGGTGTCCATCATAACTTCAAAACTACTGCACCGATCCTTTTGAAATTTTGAATACTATTTCTGTACATAATTTACGAGGTAACGCTGTCGAGTTTTTTTCAAATTTGTTATTAATTTTTATTTTTTAATAACAAATTAGTCGATATTTTTCGCAAAAAATCGCGTTTTTCCCTTCAAAGTGTTCCAAAAAATTGAAAAATTGAAATTTCAAAAAACCCTCCCAGCGTTATCTGGGAAAATCTATTATCTAACGAATGAACTTTGATTTTTTGATTTCAAATGATTAAGCACCAAGTTATGATGGACACCGCAATTCTACTTTTTTCCGCGACACGTCCGAATAATTGCTGCTATTGCCGTATTTCTTAATATTTCGTCTTGAAAATTTTACACAATATTTTTCAAATATCATACTTTAATGTACTATTGGTTTTAATAAAGAGATTTTAACTGTGTCGTCACAAAAAATTCACAAAAACATACCGTTTTTTGTACGAATTAACCTTACCCCCCCATTTAAGTAATAAAATTAAGAAAAGTAACAGATTTGATTAGAAAAAAGTGATACCCGAAGTCTTATTTGTGTTTGTGTTGTTTTAGCTCAAAATTAAAATATACTTAAGACCTTGATTTCTTCTATAACTATAAGGAATATGAATAACAAGGGAGTATGGTGTCGTATGAATATAAATATTTAAATTTTATTTTTAATATGTAGTCTTTCTAATGTTTTAACTAAAAAAATCACAGGTAGTTGTTTCAAAACAGACCTTCATTTATACGTATAAATTTACACGAAAAAAATAAATGAATTTGAAAAAAAAATGCATTGAAAAGTAATTTTACCCAACAATTTGTTTAAGTCATATTGGCTTTCAGGTACAAATTTATAACAAAAAATATAGAATGCTTTAAGAAAATTAACATCTTAGTATGTTGGATACTAGTTGAAATTTACAATTCATGACAAAAATCTTATGTTACGCAAATGAAGGAATTAGATGTAAAAACAATATTTTTAATAAATTAATTTTTATTGTGTTTTAATATCAAACATACAAGGAGAATAAGAATTGACACATTAGAATAAGCCCGCGAGTTTTTGTGTGTCCACCTTTAATAGTTCTTGCAGGTGCAGGTCCCGCCCCGACAGAAGCCGGTGGAGAATCCCTTGGACCTGCAGTGCACCTCGCACGCGCTGGGGAACCAGGGACACGTGGCCCGCTTGGCTCGGGACAGGACCTCGGCACCTGAAGATGGAGCAAAACAATTATTTAGTAAGAGAGAATTACACAACGAATTGTAAGTGTTACTTTCTTATAAGATTGTAAAAAGAGCCTTTTAAGCACTAATAGTAATAATTTTTATGAATTTTCTAATCATAATAACATTTGCTGATGGTAGTGATTATGATCAACAAAAGGATTACTTAGAAGGTTTGATTACGTTACACTTACTTATACAAACAAGGAAAAGAGATAGCAATATATATGTGACGCAACTTCCGCGGACCAAATAAACCAGGTACTGAAAGATCATGTTTGAAGCCTCAGCAATCAATGAGTTTGCATGAAAATAATATGAATATGCGATGATATGATATGATACTGTTCTAATACCCAACGCTCATTATACGAATATAATGAGCGTTGGGTATTAGAACAGAGCAGTCCATCCTCTCTGTCTACCACTACGGAGAAACGGCGTGATGTAAATAGTTTAATTTTTTTTTCTCGGTTAAGACAAAATGAATAAATCAGCCAAAAAATGTAATTACTTTTTTAATAAGTGCAAAATATCCTTGTGGTAATATTTTTATGAATATTATCAACAAGAATATACATTGTATGTATATTGTTTTTGACATATACGATTATCTGTTTTTAATTGCTATAATGTAGCTAATTTAAACATAATATTTAATTTTTACCAGAGTTACTTAATATTTTCGCGTAAATTTTACGTCAACTTAGTAACAAAAATCTAACCTGAATGTTCGAGGAGCTCGTCATGGTAGAGCACAGTATCCGGAAGGCTGTCTTCTAGCGGAGAAGCCGAGCTGATGAAGTCCACCAGGAGGAAGGATACGAAGAAGAAGAGAAACAGGAACTTCATGGTTGGACGGAGTTATTATTTATTTGTGTTAATGTTACAGAAAAGACTCTTCAAAGCACGAAATGCGACTGATGAATGACAGAAAGTATCGTTGGAGTATATATACCTATTTATTGACCGAATTGTTTAGGGGAATAACTATTTCTGTAACTCCTCACCGTACGGGATTTTCAATGAGACACATGTGATCGGTACGAGAGATCATGAGATCATGATCTTATCAAATCATTTTTAATTCGGTCAAATCAATTGAATCGTTTCGTAAACAAACATTGCATTCTTAAATCAGAATATAAGTAATCTACATTTATTTTATTTATTTTTAAAATCTTTTATTTTATTTATTTTTAAAATCAATGTTACACGTCTTATATTGATGTTGTGTTTTAAATTAACTAATAAAACCTTCTAGAATAATGCTATCTGGACGTCAAAAAATTATAAAAAAATTCCACGAAAGTATCTTTAGTATGAACTAGAAATGAATGTTAATATTTTTACTTCCTTTCTTTTAACTCGTGGCGTCTGCTTGCTTGCCGGCTTGCCGTCGAAAAAACTTTGGATCGATTTTTAACCCTTTTCCCGTGATCCAATCTAGCTGAAACTTGGCAAGTAGACTCGTGGCGACGATCAAGAAGATCTATCAAATTTTTGTTAAATAAAATTAATGATTATAGTATAATTTCGGATTTTTAGAAATTTTATTGGTTTTTTCAAATTGGAATCAATAGAAAAGTTTGATTACTAGCAATGGCTGCCCGATAACGTCGCGGAATATTTTATAAATTTGAATTACTCCATCGGTATACATAATATGTACTTCACTACGAATTTCGAAAATGTAAATTGACTGACAAATATTTTTAGAATTTAATCTTTAAAGCATGATGTGTCTTATCAAAGCTCAAAACATCTCACATTTTAGAAATATATTAAATTACTGTAAGTTTAGTGTTATGTTATATGTTTTAATTCGTCTTTAATTGTTGTTATATTTTACAAAGAAAGGGAGTATAATAAAAACTTGGTTTTTATGGGTTACTTATTTAATATCGCATTGACAACATTAACAAAATATCGACTGATCAAAGTGAAACTCACGTTTGGGTTACATTCACAGGCCGGCATATTTAATGTATATGTAGTATTTCAACATAGCGTCAATTTGAATACAATCATATTTTGAATACTAAGAAAAAGACAAAGCGAAATTAAAAGCTGCCTTGAATCAATTACTGAAATATTTAAACCAGTTAAACAATAAACTGTATTCGAGATTAAAAGCTAATTGTACCAGAGAATAGAAAATTGATTTTTCGCGGGCAATCATCGACACTAGACAACAGTTAAATCTTGATAATCAATCTTCGATATAATTGGATACAAATATCAAATAATAGTTACATTTGTGTTGGTTTAAATAACAGTTTGACTTTCCGTTTGGTTAATATAATTTTCTGGTTCGATTTCCAATCGTAGATTTTTTTTATTTATTATTATGTAGCTGTTTCTACGTTAATTAACTTAAATGTAATTCACAATTAAAATCATAATTAAATTTAATTAATATAGGTACCAAGTAGTATCATTTTTTTGTAAAAATATTCAATTTTTAATCCTGGAGGCATCTAACAAGTCCAACTTAAATATTTTTAAGTTAAGTTAATTGTAAGCCAAAACATGATCGTTTTTAACGGGAATAAACATATGTCTTAGATATTATTAACCGTATTATATGGTACCTAACTACATTTTATCTCTAAATGTTACTACAACTAAATTATTGTTTTATTAGGTCTTTGGTCTTGTGGTTAGGACTCCCGCCTCGTGATCCAAAGGTCGCGGGTTCGAACCTCACTCCAAACCAGCAAGTTAGTCCTTTTTTCATAGCCCAAGCGTTTAGCTTAGTTTGAAAGTAGTGAGGATATTAGGATTTTATACTGAATAATTCATTAAATATGTCTTAATTTTAATAATGCAACGACAGAACTATACTCTTTCTGTCGTCTTTTTTCAGAGTTGCACAAAAATGTATTTCATAATTAAAATAAACCCTACGCCAGCCAATCAAAACATAAAATCAATAAATGAGAGTGTCAAAACAGAAATTCAATAAAATGATAAAAAAGTAATAATAAGATGTTCACAACGATTCAACTCAAGTATTAATAATCATCACCACTTTAAATTATGTTTAACATCGATTTAAATACCAAATTGTATATGTACATAACTGCAATTTTCTGGTTTGGAAGAATCCTAACATAAAGTCTGCGTTTAATAATTTTACCTGAGCCTAAATCATATTTAAGACCGCGCTGCTTGTATGGATTCATGAAAGCATTTTTTTGCGATCTGCTACTAGTGCATTTGTATAAAACAAAATATCGATATTTCCTTAGTACCTACATTCATAAATTAGCTTCTTCATTATTTTTTCAATAGTGGCCAAATATTTTTTATTTCAAAAATGATATTTTGAGAGACAGACAAATATTTCAATTTCATCCTTACGTGTCACATGAAATAATAAGATTTCCTTACGTTTTACCAACACACGATAATTACCAAAGAACTTCACTAATCTACAAAAGTACTGTCAACCATAGACCATAGGTTTATATATTATTTAAATAATACAATGATTTAAAAATCTTTACAAAACATTATTCTCTTATCTTTGAAAAGTAAGAGAAAGTGAATCAAAATAGCCACATATAACGGTATTGCAATTATTTTTGACATTATATTTAAGTCATGCACATAAACATGTGAAAAAATTCAAATGAAGCAATCACTCGCTTATCACAATTTTTGTAATCAATTCAAATTGACAACAATTCATAAATAAATTGTATTTACAAATTACTGATGAAGCTAACCAATTACATGTACAATTTTTATAATATTGAAAGAATACAGATACCTTATCTCGCTAAATGCAACCAAAAATACTTCAAATACAATATATCAATTTTTCTGTATTTTCATAACTGTTTTGCAACTTCACAATAATAATGTGTTTTCTTTAATAAAATCATAAATACTTCTTCGGTCATGGCAACTATATCTTTGTGACCACATTATTTATATTAATATAAAGAAATCACAGTAATAAACAACTATTTATTAAATTATAAACATGTTTTGGTGCCAATGGTCCTTCTTCAGGCTACAACGTATAATAATCAATAAAATTCCATATATAGACATTATTTTATGAATAACCTGGTCCTTTTTTGCAAATAGCTAATTTTTAATTTTGTTTTCATACAATAGTTCTTAATTGGTTATACAGCTCTCAATAAATATTTTATTTATTTAATTCTATACTTAAAATTTTCATTTTTAGTATATCTTGAAGACCATTGGCTCCGAAACATGTTGATTATCCAATTAATAGTGTTTTTTTAAATATAAATTGAAATTATTATGTTGCACCACAAAGAATTGCCATATAAATAAATTTAATTTATTATTTTACTTGTATATATATATGAACACATATTTTTTTTTAGATCTAACGCTATCACGAACATAAAAAGTGATAGTGTAAACCTGTTTAAAGGCTAATAACATATGTTTATACAATATAAAAAATAAATGTTTTTATCTTCTTCAATAAAACTTAAAAATGACTTTGTGGTAAATAACTAACTAACTAACTAACTAACAATCACGCCGTTTCCCCGTGAGGGTAGGCAGAGAGGATAGAACTCCACATTCCCCCATCCTGGCACACCACTTTTGCTACGGATACATTCTTCTCCATGCATACCTTCTCATGCATGCTCGACAATTGTTAAGGCTTTTAACAGGGCCATCCTCCATTACTTGTAGTACCTGATTACACCAGAAATTTGTGGTGACATTAGTAATATTATTAACAAGAATATATTAAAAATATTAAAAAGAATATAAAAATATATATTCTTCCTAATTATATTTCAATATCACTATTTTTAACAAATTAGTTCACTTACAGAATAAATTAGAAATTTGATTGATCATGGGTTGGACTTCAGATATTAACTTTCTCTCTTTTAACTCGTGGCGTCTGCTTGCTTGCCGGCTTGCCGTCGAAAAAACTTTGGATAGATTTTTAACCCTTTTCGCGTGATTCAATCAGGCTGAAACTTTGCAAGTAGCCTCGTGGCGACGATCAAGAAGATCTATCAAATTTTTGTTAAATAATAATTATAAGATTTATTTATATTTATTTATTTAACATAACATTACATTTCAATCATACAATAATAATTTATCATATAATAAAATATGTAACTACCCAACTAGGCTGGCCTGTTTTAGGGCAAGTTATATATTTCATTTTAATACACAATATTCGACTATAGGTACTCATTTGTATATATAATTAATTGATGATTTAGAATTCAAGTAAATAAGTACATTATAAAAATTAAAATAAGATTAAACAATACAAATATTTTAATTAAATTAATACATTAATAATTAATAAATTAATCATAGTATAATTTTGGATTTTTAAAATTTTTAATAGTTTTATCAAATTGGAATTATCACAAAAGTTTGATTACTAGCAACGGCGGCCCGATAACGTCGTGGAATATTTTCTAAATTTGAATTACTCCGTCGATATACATAATAGGTACTTCACTACGAATTTCGAAAATCTAAATTGACTGACAAATGTTTTTAGAATTTAATCTTCAAAGCATGAAGTGTCTTATCAAAGCTCGAAACATCTGACATTTTAGAAATATATTAAATTACTGTTAAGTTTAGTGTTATGTTATATGTTTTAATTCGTCTTTGATTGTTGTTATATTTTAAAAAAAAGGGAGTATAATAAAAAGCTGGTTTTTATGGGTTACTTTTTTTTACTTATTTTTAAAAATTAGATTTTTAAAAACACTTAAAAATAATCAAAATAGGTACTATTATTCAATCAGCGCATTGACGTATTTTTCATTTTTATATTTGCCATTTTCGAACAGTACTTCATTTGATAACAGGGTCACGAACTCTTTGAGAGATTCTAACACCGAAAACCCGAGAGGATTCCCCGATAAAGTAGATACACTTTCGATTAATTCTTCGGAGTATAAATTGAAGCCGAAACGTTGGTGAGGCATCAGTCAGCGACGACCTGTCTCGTGAAGTGAATCAGCAATCTCTAGTCAACTCTCATCATGAAGTTCGTGTTCTTGTTCTTCTTCGTCTCCTTCCTGCTGGTGGACTTCCTCAGCTCAGCTTCTCCCGTGGAAGAGCAGACTTTGCATGTCGAACAAGCGCAACCAGCAGGTAACATATTTTTCTGATACCGAAAATTATAATTTAAAAGACTACACGTGCCTTTACTTTACGCGGCACAATTAACTTAAATTCATATTTTGACGTTTTATACGAAAATTGTTTTTTTTATTTTTAATGTATATGTTCATAAGTCAGACAAGATGATAACTTAGATAGTACTTTTTGTATGTAAATTTTTTTTTATTGAACTATTTATTGATTAGCGATTTTTTTTTTCTGAATATTATTTACAATTCATTCTAGCATTAAAACATTATTTATTTATATTTATCAAAAAAAGTGTATTATCTTAAGACTCGTATTTGGTGATTTGCGTTAGTCTGAATATTATTCTCAATTTATTTTATCATTTATTATTTTCCATTATTAATTAACCGTAAAAAGTGTATTGTGTAGCTATATCATATTCAAATATTCACAATATATTCATATTTTGTACTGTAATGTCACATTAGGACGATCTTTTAGGGTCATTAATGACATGTTGATGATCTGTTTGTTGAAAAAAAAAAAGTAAAATACTAAACATTATTTATAGTAATTAAGAAAATGTAATAATTAAAAAAATAAAAGAAATTAGTTTTCTGTCTTAGAAATCCTTAGTTACGCAATACTTACGTATATGCACACAGAATATGCTTTTTTTCTGCAAAGCCAACATTATGCAGATCAAACTGCACTGGAATAATTAAGAAATATTAAATATTAATAAAGTTAACAAATTTTAAATTTGCAAAAAGAAGACCGACAATTATATCCTCGTCCTTTTCTATCATAACTTTACAGTCTTGCAATATTTACATAACATTACATAAAATTACATTACATAAAAAAAAACATGAATATTTACTTGATGTTGCACTGTGTTTAACTATTAGACTCATATTGATAAACAAGATCTAATCACGGAATATCTTCACTGAATTTTCATACTTGTAAAGTAAATGTCCAGTCTTAACATAAAATCGCGTAGTACACTTAATTCAAAAATACAATCAACTTTCAGTTGAAGCCTTGGAAATAAAACTAATGAAAATGAACATTTTAATTTTAATAAGAAATATTTATTTGACATAGTTAGATACTCGTAAATTTTTAAATAACTAAATAATTATGAAGTATTGCAAGAATGCTCAAATTAAAAAAAAATCTATATAAAAATTTAACTGAAATTCAGATCGTACAAGGAAATGACTTTATGATATTTTGGAAATTTGATGATATTTCGCAATAGTATTGTCTTACAATGATCCGATTATAGTTAGTGATAGTCAAACCGTTACTTTATACTGGTTTTACATGTTATAGTTATTTGTGTTCTATTATATTGAGCTTTAACTGTTATTTAGTATCGACGGTTGCCCGTCGAATTGCAAAAAAAAAAACGGGTTCCAATCATCATACAATCAGACACAAATCCCAAATATCGGTTATTGTGTAATTAGTTAAAATACCATCACTTAATTATACAGAAGCAATATTTCTGTTTTGTTTTTGGGCATTGTCCAAACTCACTTAATTGGAGGCCTAACATGGTTATCTACTTCCAGAAGCCGAGGTCCTGTCCCGAGCCAAGCGGGCCACGTGTCCCTGGTTCCCCAGCGCGTGCGAGGTGCACTGCAGGTCCAAGGGATTCTCCACCGGCTTCTGTCGGGGCGGGACCTGCACCTGCAAGAACCATTAGGGCTGGGACCCTACGCTCAGGGTTGCTAGAAATATCCCCCTAACGCATGAAGCAAAAGTCGTATCGTGAAATTATATAACTCTACTTGATGTTTATTTCAATAATGATATACCTTTTTTGCGTAGATCTTTCCATAAACCAAAATGTATTTGTATTTTAATAAATTATTATCTTATGTATGACTAAAAATTTCTTAATTATTCATTTTCTTTCCTTCTGAACTCAAATTAATCGCATAATAATATAAATATTTTGATTAAAATTCATTTTGATCGTCGTCACATAATTTAAAAAGATATCATCTGGTGACGTAACCCCACATAAGTCAGGTCTGCTAAATTTTGTAGGGGAGAGATCAAATTTAAAATTTATTTTGAATTATTTACACTATCCTACTTACTTCTGGTGGTGGTATAACTTTTGTAGAGTTTTAGCCTTCTGGTTGATGCCTTTTCACTTCTTCCCATCGATTACCTTCTGCTCTCATCCCTTATTCACCCTTAACTTCTCCAGAACAGCCGCACATTGTCCATGGGGTGCTGTCTGGGTCTGCCCAGTGATCTGCTCCCAGTTGGTATAGCTCATGTAAATTTTGTTGCGATAGGGGCCGAATTTCAGCATTGCTCCAGTGACTCCAATAATTTAATACAATACATTATATTCAAACTAAAATATCTTCAATGGCCTTTAATGGTCATCATTATGTTATTACTGGTTATTGGAATATTGTAAACATGCAGTTAGTTCATGTCTACAATTCATTTGAAACAGTGGAACAATTCGCTTGGTTTCATCGTTACTAACGATAATGACACTTGTGAAGAGATTGCAAAAGAATCTTTGCAGCAAACCAGATTAACTATGGTCTCATTAGACAAGTGAGCTCACGCCTACTATCCAGAAAAACTAAAGCCATGCTCTACAAGACATTAGTAAGACCAGTCTCAACATACGCGTCGGAGACCTGGACATTAACTAAGCACGACGAAAACAGACTAGACGCATTTGAAAGAAAAATCTTATGCCAAATATACGTACATATTAGACTATAAGACTAAAACTGCGGTAGTTAGATGGCGTCACCAGGCCCTGGGGCAGCAAAACTAGAAAACGGCAGCCAGTGACAGAGCAGCATGGAGGCATTTCATGGAGGCAGCTAGGACCCATAAAGGATTGTATCACTGAGAATGGATAGCAATTAGTGTTTTTACCCAAGAGTTTTGATTTTTGAAAACTGTTCGCGGGGGATAAAGCTCTTACACTTTTGGAGATAGGCGTTCGAAATGTGGGTACATCGTAAAATGTTAAGGATATCTTGGACTGACATGACTAGTAATGTTGAACAGACAGTTACTCAACATAGTAAAGCTCCGTAAAATTTCATATTTTGGTCATATAATGAGGCGAAAAATATTCCATCCTTCAGCTCGTCATGAAGGGGAAGATTGAGAGTCGCAGAGGGGTCGGAAAGAGGCGGCATTCCTGGCTTCGAAACATCCGAGAGTGGACTGGGATAAGAAGCGTGGAAGAGCTGTTCCGCACTGCCTTGGACAAGGAAACTTTCTCCCAGACTGTCGCCGACGTCGGGGGGACCCAACAGGGCACATGAAGAAGAATAAAATTCTTAATTTGAACATGTAAATTATTTATATTAATCATATTTTGAAAATATAGATTTCACGACAAATTTTATATTACAATTTATTTTTCTGTATGCCATTGTTTTCAAATTTTTTATGCAAAATAAAAAGTAAAATGAGAAATGCACACTCCTTATATCAGACATCCTAGTAAAGGGCATTGCAGATCAAATGCACTTTAGAGATATCACTGCATCATCTGGATATGGTGTCGCAATTGTGATAGAATCCATGACTGGTCGGTTCAATAAATGGGATGAAGAAAAAAATTGGGAGAGGTAGGTAGGTGTCCGTAGCCTATTAATTATTTTATGAATTCAGCGCTTGCGTAAAAAGCACGCCGCGTATTTTTGTGTTAATTTCATTCCTATTACAAGATGTACCGCAGTTTCTGACAGGAGGCTCACAAAGTTTATTTCATTAAAAGTTAACGTAAAAACCGCCCTTGTCTATCAAGCATCGAATTGGCTCTGTTTAAAATAATTATACAAGTGAACATCAAAAATATTTTCTAAAATAAATTTGTGCGATCAAAAATCATAATATACGCATTTATCGATAGGCCGAAAATTCATTTTCAGCGTCTTATAAAAAGTCAATAGATTCTGACTATTAATACGTACGTATAGTATGTTCTTAAGAACCACAACCCTAATACAGAGGGACAATATCTAAGCACGTTTCATCTACCATACTTTCGAGGAGTTATCACAAGGTTGAGATGGGTACTTAGGAAGAAAAACATCAGAACAGTCTTTGAAATGGACGAAACAATTGGGCATATACTATCTAAACCAGTTTAGAAGCCACCAAGCGAACACAAGAGCGTTTATTCTATCCCTTGCAGAGATTTCTCATAAACATATCATGGCATAATCAATCTCAGAATATCACATCGTATTTCGGAACACTAACTAGACATAAAAAGTAAGAAAGCGGACCCTAGCAATGCATAATATGATCGAAGAACATTGCATAGATTTCAGAAATGCACGGACAATTGCAAAACATTTCGGACAATAGACACCGAATACTTAGAATAGCACTAAAATTCCACAAATCCAAGAGACAATGCCAAGAGATTACCTGCTGCATACGATTATATAAATTACAACAATGAACCAAATGGAGAAAATGAATATAAAAATAAAATAAAAAATGAAACGTCGACAACCCTAGCATGCGTAAATTCAACTATTACAACAGTAGAATTAGTCCGATACCTCCCCACCGTCGACGCCACTAATCAGAAAAGTGAAAGTAATTAGTACACTGCCCCGCGCTCGCCGCCATTATCACTAAAGCTGTGGCGAAGTCTAAGAAACCGAAAAGTTATCTCTCAACCATCAGAAAGACCTGCTTGTTAATGTTTCTACTTCACCCAACGTTTCGGACAGATAGCACTGTCCATTTTCAAAGTGATTTTCGCCTCGTATTTTGAGTTATGTTTTGAATTGGTGGCTAGCACGCCCGTTCACTCCAGAAGTCGAGATACAAGTGAAGCTAACTGCTAAGTTTACTTTTTGTACCTTTCTATGAAATTTGTCTTGGACCTGGTGATTCATCTACTATGGTTCGAAATCCAGTAATTATTATTTATTAATACATTCATTTACTGCATCGGTACTCGGAATCAGATTATTTAAGGTTAGTTTAAAAAAGATTAAACAGTCATTGGTTCCGCCAGTATCTATATATTTCGTAAATATATTCAAACGCCTGCTGATGAGAGATATAGGCAAGTTCTCTGCCCGGTACCTACTCCGATGCGTCGGCCGACCAGAGCAGGGCCCTTTTCAAATTTCGACCGCCGCCAACGCTTGGATCTGTTTTTTTTTCAAACAACCATTACTACGCCGAGTTCTGCTAAAAACCGCATCTTTTCTTTGTCTCGTTTGATCTTTGACACGTCACATGTCGAATTGAAAGTGTTTATTCTACACGGTGAAGAAGGCATACATCATATCAATACAGTCCACTTCAGAGTGCCAAGTTTATACAAATAGGGGAGAAAACAAAGGGTAAGTTTTTACATTGTCTCCTTAATGTGCAGGCCTTTTCGCATCGTACTGGACAACTAACTTGCCTTGGAAGTCTCTGTATAGTTAAACATTTTCTCCAGCGCACTTCATAACTTTGTTTGCTCATTCAATCATTAAGAATGGATTTCCAAGTATTGTGGATTCAGATCGCATCGTCCCGGCAATTTGTGTAATTTTTATATATTTCTTTTGCTTGTAAACTGTAAACTTTGCATGTTTCGCTAACTCAAATCAAATATATTTATAATGATCAAAACTTGTGTTCACGTCCGAAATTCTAGCATTTTACAAAAATAAATGTAACCTTTCGCACTTTTCTGACGAAATGTATATATATACGTAAATAATTTATTCAATTCGAATTAATGATATTATTCGAAAGCTTGACATTTCTCGACAATCGGAGTATTGAAAATGTCACTCTGCGATCTCAACCCGAGGAAATAATTCATTCCTGGAAAGCTCGGTTCAATGAATATTGTATGAGATATATATATTATGAACGTTAAATGTTGACTTATAATATAAAGTGTATTTATATTTAATTAAAATCTCTTAGGGGACGTTGTATAATACAAAATTGTTCTACAATACACTGTATCAATTATATAAATGTATACTTTAACCCATATAATAGATGAATTTCTTATTTTTTTATTATTTTCTACAAACTAACTAACTGACTTACCATCACGCCGTTTCCCCATGGGGGTAGGCAGAGAGGATAGAGCGACATACTATTCTATCCCGACATACAACTATCGCCTCATCCACATTCATACATCTTTGCATGCAAGCTCGACGGTTGTTGAGGCTTCTAACGGGACCATCTTTCAGTATCTGACCCTGTTTAATTCTATGAATTATGCTGCGATCAGCTTTACATTCATTCCTAATATCTTCATTCTTTATTCTATTATACATGGACACATAAGTCTAAGGGATCTCATTTCCACTGCATTCAATCTACTTTCGTTTCTCTTCTGCCAGCTCCAGGCTTTACTTCCATACATCGGTGTCGGTACCAGAACTTACAAGGTAATTTACAATTTACGGTACAAGATTTTCTACAAGACATTAGTTAATTTATGATTTTACTTGATTAAAATTCAATTCCGATAAATGAGTGTTTATTGGTAACATTCTATTTCAATAGCTTGCAACAACAATTATTATTTCTTACCTTGCATAAATATTTCAACAAAATACATTTATAAAACAAGAGTCTCGAAGCTAGTGGCAAAAACTTGACGGATCTTCCTCACTGATTTTGTTTTATTTTTTAAATAAATAGAGATGCGAACACGGAATACGTGTCACACAAGTTTTCTTGCTACTTTCAAATTAAGCTAAACGCTAACTAAACTAAAGACTAACTTGCTGATCTGGAGTGAGATTCGAACCAGCGAGCTTTGGGTCAAGAGGCGAGTGTCCTAACCACAAGACTAACAAGCTACTCATCATAATATTTTTTACGTTTTGGGTGTTCCACACGGAAACAAACAATACAAGGGTGGGCTGCCGAGCTCGCTCCAGAAGCCAAGATGTAGCAGCAGTCCGGAGAAATACAGTGCGGGCGCACCGTATGCAGCAGGAAATTTCACCGTTAAAGCAAAAAGTGCGTAGTCCGGGATCGTGCCAAGTCGTCGCCGTAGACGTAGAAAAATCCAGTAGAAAATCCAGAAGCAGGATCCAAAATTCGGAGCAGTAGTCGGGTCCAAAGCAGAAGTCCAAAGTTGAAGCCCTCGCGATTCCCGCGTGTCTGAATGAGCACTTATAAAACACCCTAACGATGGAAAGGTTTTTCCGAAACATGTAGGTGGAATTAATAAAATTTAGTACAAATACATACAAATAATAAAACCAATTTTTATTAAAATTCTTACAGGTCGTTTCCGCTAAATGCTCTAGTTGGACAAAAAGAGAATTAAATCAATATAGGATGGTTTTATATTCTGTTTCGTGAAATAAAATGCGTTTTGAGCAAACATTACACAATGAAGTAATACAGAAATATTCGTTTATTCGTATATTCAAGGAAATGAATCAAACAATTCATGAGCAAAATATTTTTTTTCTTTTTTTTTAGATTTTACGCTTCAACAGGCCAAGAGGCCCAATTAAAGAAGCGAAACAGATCACTAAACACCCAGACTTGAGTAAATCGCGTAGATTAATTGTGACCTCACCGGGAATCGAAACCGTAACCCTCGGTATAGATGCCACTGTCATGGCCACTGGATTACGGGGGCCGCCTTGCATAATAACATTCGATAATCGAAGAACTGATTACAATACATAACAAGTGGAGCATCAACTTAACGTTCGACAGCCAATCAGCTCAAGGCATCATGACAAAAAATTACATAACATTTTGCAATTTGTTATCTGCGATATTTGGATAACAGATTTTTTTTATTTTATTTTATTTATTTTTTTTATTTATTTATTCACGCCAAGTATAGGCTTTTACATGTAAAATTTTTGTAATGTGCAAATATTTGTATGAAAACAATATCAAGTATAAGCAGTACCTACATACAATATAATATAAAAAAATTAAGTCATATAAAAAAATATTAAATAACATTTAAGAAGCATATAAAATAATATCAGTTATGAACAGTAAAATAAAAAAATTAAAAATATTAAGTACATGTGTAAGTAGTAAAAGGTGTAAGCAGTAAAATATATAAATATAAAGTACAACGCGGTAATGTGTATATAAAAAAAAAATACATATCTGAAAATGGATATAGTAATAGTGGAAGTGTTAGTTTTAAATAATATCACCTCTTTAAGTGTTAACTTTATTTTCACTAGATTGTCATTGAAAATATCAACCACATGACCATATTCATTACCAGTCTTTTATATTCTGCTCATCATCGAATTTGACTGGTAATTCGTTCTGGAATCGTGGCAATGAAAGGTGACAATTTGTCGAGTTCTATGTAAGAATCCGATTTATCAGGAGAGTTAGATTTAGGATGTCTGTATTAGGTTGTATCTACGCGGTTTATTTTTATTATAATATATGTTCGTGCCAATGAAATATTTAACAGTAAATCACACTGCCATAAACTATTATTTTTTCCATCTTTATCAATGGGCACAATACACCGCCGCCCTGACCCAAAAAGTATAAAATATCGAAGATACTTTTACCGTCGCCGCTCGTTCATTTCGCCCCAGTCCGCTCTCCGTACTAATATAAACACAGCATCCGTTACTAAAATTCTGGACAAATACACGGTAATCTCAATTTGTAAAGATTTATTTAGGAAGTTGAGGGGGCGAAGGGGAAGAGGGACAAACATAGCGGAGAAATTCGTGGCTGTATATCAAAGCGGACGAAATTGCCCGAACGGCCATCGCTTATATTAGCCTTTGGAGATAAATAGCGCTCTAGATCATTCCACTGGAGACGTGCTGTTGTTATTTCTTTATCTCCCGCGATGCGTGAGCAGACAACCTTAAATTATTCATAAGATAACAGAGTAAACAAAATACTCGAGTGTTTTTTCTGGATCTGCGCAGTTCCCCGGCGGGCTATATTAACTCTTATCTTTTAAAGGGATTTGTGATTTATTATCTTTATCCATTACATTCGCACATAAGGGCCAGTGATGAAATTTGGACAATGATACCAATAACCGGATATTGTTGTAAAAGCATTTAATGTAGGCAAAAAAAATTGAACACTATGATCCATGTATTTGTTAAAGAAAAGTATAATAATTTAAAATGGCAGGAAGCAATGAACAATGAGTACACCAATAACAGAGATTGAAGGTATAAAACAAAACATAATAATGCAACATTAATAAACCCGGTCATATACGTAAATCAAAATACAATATAAAACAGAATATAGCAACATATAAAATAAACCAGAATAAGGTGAAATTCTTCGTAAACCAAAATACAGCAAAAACGAATTGGAATGAGAGAAAAAACAGTAAAGTAGCTAGGATTAGGTCGGGGAAAGGAAAACAGTGATATGTATG
The DNA here is from genome assembly GCA_016648135.1 of Agrypnia vestita. NCBI lineage: Eukaryota > Metazoa > Arthropoda > Insecta > Trichoptera > Phryganeidae > Agrypnia > Agrypnia vestita. The sequence continues at coordinate 66,055 of JADDOH010000012.1, forward strand.
TTAAAATATGCAGTGTAGTGCGCATGTGTTGATGCACTAAACTATGTGATGCAGACATACATTTTTTATAATGATATTTATGTTAAGCAAAGCAATATATTCATAGTGATTATTATATGATGTTATTAATATTTTAAATACTTAAAGCATTAACTTTGTGGTTAGACATTGTGACAGAGTGTTAGTTAAATTTGTATAAACCACTACCAGATTTTAGGTCTACCAGTTTTGAGACGTACCTGTCTCTTCGTCAGGACCAACACCACACTACTATGTTCACAACACAATGAAAGGTTCACAATACTATGGTTGTGGTGTGCCGTAAAGTTTTGTGAACATAGTAGTGTAGTGTTGGTCCTGACAAAGAGACGGGTACGTCTCTAAACCGGTAGACCTAAAATCTGGCAGTGATTTATACTAAATTAACTAACACTCTGTTATTATTATATGAGTTACACGAGCGGTGAATTAATGAATTTTGTGCACACATTAATATAAGACCATTAATACTGCACCTTCTACGCACAGTAAACATCATAAAATTAATTAAGATAAATTATAAAAGTCTCACTGAAACGAAGCTATAAAAATGAGAAACGTGTATGGAAGTCTTTTGTTAGAACTTACTTAAAGAAAACACATTATTATTCTGAATGTGAAATTTCTGAATAAAGTTCTGTGAATTATTAAACATTTTTTTATTAGTCAATAAGAAAAGACATTAACTTACCAAGCTGCCTTGGCGAAATTGGATAACGCGTCATCCCCGGATAGAATGGAGGTCCATTGGTTCTAATCCAACGGATAGTAAAAATTTGTTTATTTTAATTTAATTAAACTAAATTAAACTTTTTAATGCACACACGTTAAGTAAAATTTATCATTACTGTAGTTTCGAGAGGAGCAGTCTCTCTCGTCATCAGCTATAATCTATAAATCAATTAATAAGCATAACATTGAATCGCTCATTCTCATGCAGCCATGGAAGCATAATGCAACTCTGTTTGACACTTCTAGTAATATCTTACCATGATTACTTTAAATGCTTTACTTTTCATCTATGTTGTACTAAGAAAATGTTTTTAAGCACTTGGTGCACCTAAAGAAAATATATTTTAGAAAATATAGTGTGCGCTGTGTAAATTTTTTGATACAAATGATTTGCGCCTTTGCTAAGTTCTATATGTTGTCTATTTTTTAAGGGTCCCGAACATACAATTATTGCAACTTCCGTAGGTCTCCGCGTTGGAACTTGCTCGCCCGAGTTCAAGCCCCATCTCCAGCCGTTTAATTACGTTTTTTAACCGCGAATTCGAACGAAATTACGGACGTCACACGAAATTACGGGGATAGACAGACAGACAAACGGATGGACGGACGGATAGATAGACGGACGGACGAACACACACGGAAATTATTATAATTGTGTTATAAACTTCTAAAATGTTAATTCTGCCGGTTTTCGCCTGCATCTGGGTATATAAGGTTAATATTTCTTTGCAATTCATTCAACCTTTTGCATTTTTGAGGGACATCTTCTAGGAGGTTATAGATCTTTGGTATACTTATTTGGAATCCGCCAAGATCATTTCTCGTGAATAAAATATTCGTATATAAAACAAATTCAAACGTTGTATTTTGCAATATTTTTATACTATTCTTCTCAAATTTTAAAACAATCTGGTTTCTGCTATCCCTATAATATACTTTCAAGTTTCATGCACGCTTATGGTTATTTGCTCGCAGTGAGACATTCGGCCCTAATCTTGAAACACACTAAAAGACAAAGAAGATAGAATGCTGATTGCGTAAGTGGAAAATTCTTTGCTTACGATAATGCTCTAATAGAAACTTCAAAGGCATTATGTACGAAACTAAATCCCTTCTCTATTTCAGGAGTTTAAGTCTCCCCGCCTATTTCGGGAATCGGGGCTCGGATATCGGTTTAGGCTTTAACAAATAGACAACTAGATTCAAAAGCTTAAAGTGTCCAATCTGTCTTCTTTAATCTTCCTATAATCAGCTTTGCATACCCCCCTATTTCGTCCATTCTTCACTCCGTCGTGTATCTTAGATTTGCATTTTTTATTTATTTTCTCCTTTGTGTTCCTTTTTCTAGCATGACTACACCCAAACTTCTAATACATTAAAAAATAAATCCCACATTTCTAAACCAAGTAATCGCTTAACTATTGACGGATAATATTGCCTTAATATGGGATAAATATTATATTTTCATATATGTTAAGTAATTTTAAATTATTTTATCTATTAGAAGTGGCCACCCACATATAGGTACTCTCCTCGCTGCCCCCAAATATAAATGTTAATATTTTGAATTATTTTTTATTTTATTTATTACAATTATATTCGTTTTATATTTTACTCATTTGAGGGCGTTCAGACTGAAATTTAAGAATGCAATGAAATGCGCGCATTATTCAACGGGATTATTTTCACACCATCAACTCACCACCTATGTTTCAATTTCCAATGCAAGGTATATAACACAGCACGTTTTTTTTATGTATACTAAAAAGTGTAACTTCTAATGTGTGTACACAAGTAGAGGCACAATTTTTTTATTGTATTTTTATTTCCTTGCATATTTTACAGAGCATTAATAATTTGAAGACGGATCGTTGGTACATACATTGAAGTGGGACCCACCACAGACTCAGGGCCGTTTTATAAGCAAAAACTCCCATATCGGCACCACTCTTTTGCTATACAGATTGGCATTATTTTATTGCTAAGGCGATCTCCTTGCTCCGCCACAGACAAAGGAACGTGGCATTTGTAAATGTTTCATTGTGTAAAGTGATTACTTAAGCCAGCTAACACGGATCATGAGCCTTGTGGCCACCATACATGTTTTCCATATAATTGCTTCGTCTCCGTGAGACTTATTAATCTTAATTAATGAATAAATAATGTTGATCAGAACTTGCAATAGTGCAGTTATTAGCTATTTAAGAACAGAAACATTTTAGATCGAAATTTCAGATGAAGTGCAACATTTTTACCAGACTACGGGACTCCAGCTGTCAAAAACAGAATGTGATGCAATGGATCACGTTCTCACTGTAACAAATGGGATAATCCTTTCAAAAGGTCATTCTTTTCATCACCTCTCCTTCGATGTATTATGTCGCTCCCTCTTTCCAAAATAGTGCTACGGACGTGTCCACGGATGCGATTTTCATATCGAGACAATCTCTAAGACAGATTTTACAGTAATTAAATTACCAATAATAATATAGAGTTTATTCCAGTTTAACCAGATTGAGAATTCAGACCCTGGTCTACCATATAAGTAAACAAATTAAAATATAAGCAAATTACATCATCATCATTCTCTATGTTGTCTCCATAACACCTGGTCGGTCTTTACCTCCACTGATTCTTGCGCCAGCTCTCTCTAGTTCTGAATCTCCAAGGCAGATATGTCTCTGTTACATTATCATATACATACATTATCATCCATCTTTGCTTTGACCTTCCTATGCTTCTTCGCTGCATTTTAAAATAGTTTTCTGTGTTGGAGTAACTGGATTATGTGCACTCGTAGTTGATCCTCTCCACGCTACTATGCCATATTTTATTATTGATTGGAAAATTGCGAAGTATAAGATTATCAAAAGTTTTATACTTAGAAAATTTAAAGTATTTATAATAGTTTATTTTTCAAATTACATAGCTTACTATAGTCTTCTTGATGCAATATAACTATGCGTGTTTATCGGTTAATAATATTTTTGGTATTGTTTAATTTTTAAAACACGTCCACTGGCCAATGAAGAAAAATGATTAAACTGTTTAATACACAATTATAACAACACTTTGATCGAAAATTATAATCTTAAATTTTAATTAAATCTTAGTAAACTGAGTGTTTGTTTTTCTACGCTTCACAGAAATTGAAAAACTATAATAGAAATAATATTGTCAATATACTAATGCCGCCTAAGTACTAAGTACCCACATCATCCTTCCTGGAATTGGTCCCCTTAAAGAACCCTTTTTATAAATAATTTATGAGAATATATTATTATTGTTTGTTCCAGGATTTGAGTGGTTTATTGTGTCTATTTTTAAGATAAAAATACTTATTTAATAGAATCGATCAACGTCCATTGGTCAAGACATTTGCATAATACTGTATGTTAGGCGTCTGATACACATGCTTATTTAGTGGCACGTGAGCATGAGCAGTATCGACCTTCTCTAGGCCTTGCTTATTAGTGGCATGTGTGTAGGAAGCACATTGCTAGAAATGAGCATGCCACCTAGTGGCATGCTCAAAAATCAACCGCCGGTTGATTTATAAGCATGCCACTGTCATTCACCATAGAAAAGGGGTATCTTTGGAGCATGTGTGAACAGAATTGCTTATTTATGAGCATGCTTATGTCATTCGCGGGCTTCGCGGCTAGTATTATCATTGCAATCTTCTTAGTCCGCGACAGATGAAACAAATATGGCGCGTTGGGGAGATGATAAAACATTACTTTTCGTGACTTATTATAGGAATCACGAATGTCTGTGGAATACTCGGTCACCGTTGTGTAAAAATAATATAGTGAGAAATAATGTTTACGAAACTTTATTAATAGGCGTGAATGATTCAAATCTTACAATAAAAATTATATAAACTAAAATCAAAAATGTGCGGATGGAAACTCGGGAACTTTTTTGATTTATTGGTTCACTTGAATTTTCTATTTCAATTTGCAAAGTTTCCATTTTGAACAAGAGATTCTCTATTCTATGACAAGAGCATGCCACTAATAAGCATGTGTGTTTGATTGTTAGCTTTGGGCATGCTTATTTATGAGCATGCCACTAATAAGCATGCCACTAATAAGCATGCCAGTAATGAGCAAGTGTGTACAGTTGTTAGGGCATGCTTATTAGTGGCATGCTCATTAGCATGCCACTAAAGAAGCATGTGTATCTGTACCTTTAAGCGCAGGTAATAAGCATCCCAAATAATAATAATTTCGTTGTCTGTCTGTCCGTCCGTCTGTTACTTCAGCATTTTTTTGATCCAAGTATACCTGGCTACTCTATCGAAGTAGACGAAATAAAACTGAACGTATCTGCTCTGTTCAAAGTTAAAAAATTTAATAATCATTATATTTGTATATATCCACTTTTATATGGGTATTTTTCAACAACCAACATGTTTCAGAAATTATCATTCCATCATCAGGGTGTTGGTAATTTCTGAAACATGTTGGTGTAAATACCCATATAAAAGTAGATATATACAAATGATATAATCATTATTTTTTTTAAATGTCAATCTACAATGTTGCTCAATCAATTGAAATAAAAATTAATAATCATTTTATTGCCTTTATATATATTATAAAAGCAGTAGATCTGTCCTCCAGCATTGCATTTCTTTCCATTACCAGCTTAAAAAAAAAATTGTTTTCTTTTTTCATCAATCAAATCAAAAAAAAAAATCAAAAGAGGAGGATGATAATTTTAACATACATTTAGATATTATGTAATGTGTAGAAATATTATATATTTTTATAAATTATTAAACGTTTTATTCAGTTTACGGCTTTTATGTATTCATTTTATTTTTTCTGAAGGCAATTATATAAAAGGTATAAAAGCGAAGGCAACAATATCCAAAAAAAAATTAATGGAGTTACCGAGGATTACTAATTTATGACGCACTGAATTCGAATTTTAAAGGAAATATAGCTTGTAAATTTAAAGGACACCTTATTTCGGTAGGGATAGATACATCAAATCTAGAATGCAGTACACTTTTATTAATAATCTTCGGTGATGAACACACACATACCTAGTAAATGTGTAAGAATTCTCCCATTCAGGTGGGAAGTCTTCTCCCGTTTCACAGGCACCGCATCGAGGGATCTTCCATTCACCAACCTTTAATCGGACCCACCAAGTGAGTTCCTAAAGCACTCACATCTATGGCATCCTCCTTTTCCCGTCTTTACCTATCCGCACTATCGAGAGAGAAAGAGAGAGAGACAATTTAATTATTATCTTAATCATGTTTAAATATGGCATTATAAAATGACGTTACGCCACGCAGACACACCTCCCCCTGTCTGATGTTTCCAGAACAGACAGAAATTTGGATTGAATCAGTCGAAGCTTGCGGAGGTTGTCGACAGCTTGGGCAGGTCAGGGAAGGTCACCTGAACTTCCGTCCCCTCCCACACCGGAACTGTCGTCATCTCCCTCCGCTTCCGTCTTTAAAGCAGAATTATTACTAAATATTTATAATATCCTTCTTGGCGAGAAATGAGACAGAGTTACAAAAAAGGTGCAGAAAACAACTATACAAAAAAAATATCATATCGCACTCCTAGGATAACATCACCACAAACCGAAAAATGTCAGTATGTCAAATCAATTACCTGGTAGTATTAATGATAATGTAACACTCCATCCTATTACTGTATTACAATCTATACCTATAAAACTCAATATCTGTCTACTGTCTGTCCGTCTGTCTGTATGTCTGTCTATCTGTCTGTTCTCTACACAAATCTACATCACAGTATACCCAGAACAGTAGTTTATCTCCGGCCTGTCGGCGAGTTATTAGCCTACTCTTGCATTGACGCTAGTGTTGTCAGTTTATTTTTACTCCCTTTCTTTTCACTCGTAGCGTCTGAGATTTCGACGCAGAAGGTAGACACGAAACCCGAAAATTTCTGTAATTAGTATACCTAGTTTCTGCACTTAAATTGCAAGAACGCTGATTAAAATCAACGTAGACTTTTAAAAACTCACAGTCTTTGTAATCAACACACCTTTTTAGTAAAGCACCACAAACATGAAAGAAGGCATTTTTTTCAGGAAGTGCATTAAGCGGCTGCGAGCGCGAATGCCGCCGCCTTGTGCCCCCATATTCTATTTCAATGTGTGCGTCACAGTGCGTGCGTACACGGCGCCGAGCACGCACGCACACATTCTAATGGATAGCGGCTAGTTTGTATGAAGACGTATTACTGTTCTTAGTATACTGTGTCTACATCGTTCGAAAGACCGGTCTCAAATTTTGAATACTTAAGGACCCGGCGAGTGACATAGGCGATTTCCCTCCTCCTCTTTGAACCCTTCCCCTTCACTGATTTTCTGTTCAAATCTACACCGTTTATATTTGCGTTTAGTCTTCTGTTTATTATTTATGAGCCGTAGATTAACAAAGGTGAGATTTCCGCCCCCCCCCCTTTACCCCTTCTTCTCCACGGATATATTTTCAATGCGAATCTGTACTGTTCTACCAAATTTTTCATATATGTTCTTTAGGACATAGGCCAGATTTCCCTCTGTGGACATATCATCCATCCCAGCCTAGATAAAATGGAAACATTGTTTTTTTAGAGGCTTTGCAAAATAATGAAGCTTTGTGTCTCCTCAGAGCGCCACACTCTTCGGTCCTGACATACAACACTCGCCTCATCCACATTCATACATCTTCGCAAATAAGCTAGACGGTTGTTGAGACTTCTAACGGGACTGGTGACTTCTTCCAGTATCTGGTTAATCTGGTCGTGCCACGCGCCCTCTCTTTCTGTCTATAAATACAACAAAGACATACCTTACCATATGGCAATATTGCTTTTGAAAAGTATTATGCATGGTAAATTACTAGAATTACAAAGCACGAGTAAAGTTTGCTTTATGGCAATGTACGTCTCGTATCGTGCAAACCACAGAGAGCATAGCGCCCTGTTACACCACAGGTCCCTAGTCAAATATCTTAAAATGACAAATTACTTTGTAAATCTGAAGTCATGTATTCAAAAAGCATATATTATATATGCACTGTCCAGGTGATTTGTTTTGGTCTTGTTTCAATTTATGTCGAGACAAAGAAATAAATAAGATGAAAACTTGAACTGCAATCTAATCAGAACATGTAGGATTATATCGTTCTTGTTCTAGAGGTGCGGTATTTGAAATAAATTTTTAAAATAAAACGCGGATTTTTTTTAATTTCGCGGGATAAATAAGTCAAATAATAATGATAATAATATTTTTTTTAATTTATTGAGAAAACTTTTAAGAAAAAATTCCCAAGTAGTAAAAAATGTAAAAGGAAAACATAAAAAACATTGTTTTTTAAAACCCAAATTGTAAGAAAACTTTCGAACTTATTTTGCAATAATTTTAATAAATTAAAAATTATTGTTCACTTTTTTTGTCAAATTGTTGGTAAAAAATTATGCAAAAATTTACATCATTCTAGGAAGATATCTATACGTATTTAAAATATACGAGGCCAAATAAAAAAATTTTTAACTAGGTAACTTTCAATCATTTCATTTCGCATAAAAATGTGATAGAAAATGAATGGGAAACTGTCGGATAAAGTGGTGAATTTTGCTCACATTGCCAGACGATCGCCTTAACTGACGTACATTTGTCCCCAATATATCTTGATATTGGAGAATTGGATTCTTACTTTACTATTAGCTGTTAAAAAGGTACCACGGGTAAAAAAAATGTAAAAAATGATTCAAAAATTTCTGGTCATAAACACCGTTATGAGTTGCATTGAACTAATCCACAAGAGCTTTGTGTTATAGGCATAGAAAAGTTTTTATATCGTTGACAATACTTAATGGTTCTTACATTTGATTTAAGAAGATAATTTCGAAAGGGTTCAGAAATAAAACAGCCACTATTCAATAGACAAAATTGCAATTGCAATTGTTTTCATAGCCAGAGCAGAGTTTAATGCTTCTAGATTATAAAAACATATTTATCTTATTTAAAAGTAATTTCGTTAGTAAAACTACTATTATTTGACAAATAATCATTTATCACCCTTTATTTTTATCAATTATTTCGTCCGTCAACCCCTTACTTTAGTTAAATTTTATTGCATACGCGTTTTAAAATCATAATTTTAAAAAAAAAATTATGTTAATTGGAGTAGGTTTATTCCTTTACCAACTTTATATAACATGTACATAATTATTAAGAGTAATTATTGCATCTCCACTTTTTTTCTCCATTGTAATATCAAACCAGCATTTCATATGCAACAATTATATCGATAAACTTCCAAATTCAAAAGGAAAAATACGTATATTAGAAAAACCACAGGATTCTAATTTCGGTGATGGCGATAAAAATATATAATATTTAAAATACAATATTTTTTTATATATAAAACGACAAAAATGCTGCATTAAAAATAACATCTTCTTTAAAGGATATTATTGAAACAATCTATTCTTTCGACAGCTATAAACTTAAACTCCTCCAGAGAACAGTACAAAACTAAAAAACTTAATTTCGGAAAAGACATTAATGAATAATATTACTTTTACAAACATAGCCTCTACTAAAAATATTTCCAAGAAATACCAAAATTACCCCCACCCCTTCATATCCAACCGCCCTACTTGATAAATTGTCACTTGACTGTATTAAATTTAATTTTAATTATCGTTTACACCTTTCGATGGGAAGTTCTGTTCTTAAAAATATTTTACGTGTTATACAAAGTTAGTAAAACAATATATTTTAATTAAAATGTTTCACCACAAAGTAACTGCCAAATCAAATAATGACATTGTAATAATTGTATTCCATAACCCATTATCCTGAAGATATTATTTGCATTCGAATATTAAACTAAAGCAAGCTTTCGTTTGATAATATATGCCAATAGTTTTGCGCAATCTACAAAAGTTTTGGCCATTAATATAACGCAAGCGAATCTGTTTCCCCAGTGACGTAATAGCGATAACTGTTCCACGTGCCGTATTACACCAAGTGACCAAATGTGTTCATCATTGTATAGTGGAACTTGGCTCCGAGTTTCCGCGGAGGAGTTGCGCTATTTATTAATATTAGCTACTCCCAGAGAAGGCAAAGTGTGTACCAGCGAATGACAAAAACAAAGTTTGGACATAAGATAAGGAGACTACCCAGTTTAATTACAGTTTTCCGACGCGCATTGTTGCACGTGGAGTAACTGTGTGGGGTGGGTCATGAAATAGAATCATTTTTGGAAGTTCTCTTTCAAGAATTTTATACTTGTTTGTTACTTTATCTAACTATTCAAAGTTGTAATGCCAACTTATTTTAACAATGAAATTGAGGATGTCCAGAGACAGCGCCACTTCTCGTTTTAATGAATTCATGAAAGCCAATACTTTGGGAATTTCTTTTTTTCATTTTTTTTTTTTTTTTCATTTCATTTCGTTCATAATGCGTTAATATTTTATTTATTTATCGTAAAAGTATTTCAATTACGACAAGGAAAATAAGAAAAATACTATATTTAATTAATTAATTGCTCTCATATTGTAAGTATGCTCACAAAACAGGTAGAGTTGGATAGAGTTGAACTAAAGAGTCACCACTCCGTTTGTAGTCAGAGGTCTCTGTTGTTGTTGATGATGTAAAAGTCGTGGTGTTTGAATAGTATTTATTGGAATGTAATAATGACAGAAGTTACAAGTACAATAATTATAGTTACATAATAATGAATCGATAAATGACGAGAGCTTCCGCTCGATAGATAGATTCCCGAGAAGTGAGGCTTCGATCGGGGAGTGCTTCACCGTAAGAATGACACTGGGCGAGTGAGATACTCGGCTCTGCAGGCGCCGGCTTATATAGTGATCCAGAACGGGGTTGTTATGATTTCGTCTTTACTCGGCCGCGCGCGTATATATTTAGTTTAGATCAGCAAGGCGAATTTCATCGCTCTCCATGCCCCTGCTGTACATTGCCTTTGTACTCGGTCATTGGTCCGGCTTACTTTGTCGCCTGTTTGCTGTCCTCAGCGTTTTTGCCTCGGCAAGATTTGTATCGAGGGCGACGGCCTACCGTTTTCGATGTCAACGTATGCGGTACTTCATTACACGGGCGCGTGTGTGTATGCGTCTTGGGCCACCACATATACATAGTATCTATATAAAAATATAACTTTAAAAATATTATACGTACCTATCTACTATTTTTTATACCTACATAAATCATACATAGATCATAACTACGCAGTAAAAAATTAAAAAAAAAATTAATCTAATTTCCTTCTTTTGTTCCTCTCCTGTTTGTGTACATGAACTTTAAACATAACGTTTGTTGTCTATATGCATATGTTTAAATTATATCTTTAGAATAGAAATAATTATCTTGAATTTGCATTTCTAAAAAAATTTTAAGTTGGCGTTTATGGGTTTACTGACTAAAATATGATATCATCGTAACCTATTTGTTTAACCGAAATTTTTTCTTAGGTTTGGGTCGGTAAAAAGAGCTAATAAGTCTACCCATCATAAATATTGGTAATATGCCAAGCACTTCGCTTTTATTTATTGTTCCATCTCACGTCGATATATAAAATAATATATTATATTTTTTTTCCAAGAGTTTTAATTCTTTGCGTTTTTCTTGTTCAAGCCGATGAAAGAAAAATTACGACATTTTATTTTACGTAAAATGATGTGATGTATGTATATTTATTTAAAAATACTCATTATATTTTCACGGTCTGGTAGTAAGAAAATAAATTTAGTAATATTCTGTATTAAACTTCTTCGTAGACTTCAAGGCAAAACACGGAATGCATGTAACATCAATATTCTTACTATTCTCAAAATATGCTTAAATAATGAAATATATGCTTGTGCTATGAAAATAGGTCTAACTTTCTGGTGTCCTGGAATGGGGTTCGAACGAATGTTAATTGATTAATGGTATCCTGTAACAAAAATCCAGTTCTGTTCTGAAAAATTTGGACATACGCAAAAATGTTATTTATTTTTAATTTTAATTTGGTGGGCAGTAATCTGCCCGAGCCCTTTGAAGTGCGTCATGTTATGAGAAAAGGAGATGGACTGGCTTGTCTAGAAATTTTATTTGGGACTCAGGTATTGAGATAAGTACAAATGAATACGACAACTCCGTGCCTACGCTGATAACATCGTCATAATAGCAAAAACTTCTGATGCTTTATGTTATTCCTTTATAGACCTTGAAAGTTCTGCCAATACCTGAATCTTTTTGTAAAACAAAAGCAGGCCAATGTTTTTTGCACACAACAAACCCCAATACTCAACATTTCGAAACTATATCAAAATACAACGGAAGAGATCCAGAAACACATAATTGCTATAATATCTACCTCCAAAATCATATACGATCCAGACTGTTTTCCACAAATACTAAAATTTGCATACACAAAACACTCATCAGACCAATGCTAATATATGCAGCTGAGACAGGTAAATGAGCAATGGTTGAATTTGAATGAAAAAAGTTGAGGCCTATCTTTGGGCTGATTCTAGATTGTGGACTTTGGCGCAGACTCTACAGGAATGTGGTCTATGCTTTTCTTGTAAAGATAAGCGTCAAAAATGTATAAAATTTGGAAGACTTTAGTGACTGGTTCATGTGGAGCGTATGACTGAACAACAAGCAGCGATGTCCCTGCTGAATTCAAGACCAATAGGGCAAAAGATCTTAGGAAGGTCAAAATAAAGATGGAGCGTCAATGTCCTCAATCAATATCTGCCTTGGAACTTTAGAACTGGAAAGGGCTGATACAAAACCAAGATGAATAAGGAAAGACTCTTGAGCAGGCCTAGACCAGGAGTTGTGGAGCCAACAGTAATGATGATGAGGATTCATTTATTCATTCATGGTGTGCTGGTGTGAATGCTGTTCTCCGTAGTCGAGGCAATGGCACTTGTGTACTCGAGGGATGCAAAAAGTACCAGAAAAGGTATTTAAGATTTAATTTTGAACTGAGTATAAAATAATAAAAAATTAATAAACATGATAACAAAAGAAAATAACAGAAAACAAAAAAAAAGTAAAAAGAATTACTGAAAGATATTTAATACCATGCAGAAAAAGGATACTTGCATATCTGGTGGCTTTAACGAGCCATCCACGCATACTTCACCCCTTGCAATTGCTCGTTTCTCCCTCAAACGGTGGAAAGTCATCGCCTTCCTACATTTGTTCCTACAAAGATTTCTATCAAAGAAAATGACCTAGCATAATAAAGGTGTTCTAGCAAGCAGCACCGCTTGATTGCATCAATAATCTTCGTCACACTACCTCCATCACGTACCTAGACTGCTCGTTCCTTTGTGTTATTGTCTGTTGCGTCTGTATGATTTCAGTTGTTCCCAGCGGCTCCTCCCCAAAAAGAAGAAATCATTTCTACATAAACTATCATTCATTTAATGAATTAAATAACCTTTCTACATATACATTGAATCGTTGCCAGAAAATCAAATAGAAGAAATAGCAAATCACAAAAAAGGAAACCCAGCGAATAAAGGAAATCATGGGATATTTTTGAATCACTGCTATCAACATGATTCAAGGCCAAAAGGGATAAAAACGTAGTGTGTACCAATTTCTAGACAAATCAAGGAATCATGACGACGAAAAAAAGAGAAAGAATTAACGAAAGGTACGTAATAAATGCAAAGAACATGAGAAAACAGGTGATCTATAGAGCACAGCATTATTCGAAAGTGAAACCCAGATACTTTATTTAAGAGAGAAAAATAGGTAAATATGAAGAATTATCAAGGCTAAAAAATTAAATATGAGATTTTTCCATCAAAAATCAAACGGGTCAAGAAAAAGGACACGAGCGTATGCCTCAGAAATATAATTGAGAAAAATATTAACGGTAGAAGAGACGGCAAAATGCATCCACCAAATAATGTGCAAGGCGAAATCAGACTTCAAACAATATCTAGGATAGAAAAGCATCGCAAAGGTTGTGGCAACAAGAAAACGATTTTTTAATATGATGAAAGAAGAAGAACAACAATTTATTATTTGGAAAGTATTCTTACTTGGGACGCCAACTCTTACCACTCACACTCGCTTGCCATTTTTCCTGAGGAACAAACGTTTCCAAAACCAGCACCCGGGAACAGCACTGGTGACACGTATGGGTATTTTCTGGTTTGTGTCTTTTGGTGTATTGTGCCGTGTTATTACGACCTTTCTGGCCGACATTTCAGACCCCGTTGCAGGGTCCATACATTAGGGCTGATGTGTTAACACATTCTGAGTGGCCGTGAAAACCTAAGAACATGTGTATGGTTATCGTCCTTTATATCAAACTACCGCGATAAAATTCGTTCAATACTTGAAATGTGACAAATTGAGTCAATAAACGACCGGCCTTTGTAAGTAGCAGATATTTATTTCATAATTATAATCATTAAACATATAATTTTGAGGCAATACTTGTAAAAATGTAGTAATACACTACAGATTCTGGTCACCCGTTTCTGCGGGGTCTTGACGATTTATGTAGCCCCCATTAGCCACGTTGCAAGTATCGCAAGTCAATACTCCAGTGGCCACATACTAATGCAATTAGTACTGGGTAGGTGTGGTGTGTTTCTTCCCTTGTACTTTCCCACTGCAAGAAGTAAATACAACATGCTGCATGTACAAAGGATCCACCTTGCCAAAAGGACAGTGCTGCTTCGAAGATGTTAATGAATTTTCTCCCGAAATGAATGGAATGGTAAGATAGGTTTACTGGGTGCCTTTTAACTATTGGAATTTCTTGTATGCTGAACTGAGCTTCCGATGTGTTGAAGTGTCTTCCCGAGTTTGGAGTAGATTCATTCAACGAAAAGATTTGAAGATTTCTTGAGAACAAAAAAACCATAAGTTTTAGGTGGACGATTTACACCACCTTTGGTCCTAATTACCTTTTCCACTTAAAAATGTTGAAAAACTCATAAAAAATAAAGAATTCAGCTTTGTTTCAAGTTAACTTAAACGAGTTTTATTTTTTTCGTGTTCTAACCGGCTCGTCAGCCCTTGTTCGAGTTTTTGAAGTGTAGCATATTTCCTCTCGCTTTTTTGCAATCTGTGGCAGTGATTTCGTGAAAAAATACGGAAATCCGTAACAGGAAATAAAACACACGTAATTTTATTTAACCAATGAACGCGCGGAGCATGCGTGATGGACAAAAAAATCATCGTTTATAAACAAATCAATGTCCAGCAAGTACCATCACAGCGAAGACGCACACTAGCAGCCAATTCTTCTGATTTTGTATGTATGTTGCGAGGCTGGTGTCAAGCGTGCGGATGTTATAACTCTGATATATTTTGGCTTATATCTTCGAAACTATCCAATAAATACTTTTTTACAATAATGTGAAAAATAACTACCCTTAGTGATTTAAATTCTCTAATTTTATGTAATTTATATGATTATTTTAAAATATTTATTCAAAGTTTGCATACAATATGTATGGCGGCACACTACCGCCGTCTGTGAAAATAAATAAAAACATATAATTGACCAAACACATTTATAAACATAATGCATATGTAGATAAACGGTACCTACCTAGTGTAGAAAATTCAATAATAAATAAATGTTCATAAATTTTCTTTACTTGTATTTACTAATTAATAAATATATAGGTATTAGCTTTTTTAGTTTGATTTTGATTTCTGGCGCTGCTGAATTGATATTATAGTTACACATCATATGAGACTACTGTAAGGCTCGCTCGTTTTTTTATATTGATAATCTCAAAGGTCAAAAAGATGGCGTAGACGGATCCACCAATTTGGACTATGAGGAAGACTTTGTCAAAGGTGTTTGACTCTACCCAAAATCTTACAATTTCCATGTATGTGTCGTGATGTATAAGTAATGTAACTTGTGGCAAGCAAGTGAGAAATTCTCAAGTAAGATAGAATAGATTACCACTAACTGTGGTATATTCGCTGAAAAGACTTGAGATTTACAGCATCTTTTGAGGTTGCGATTATTACAATATCAATGTTTTAAGTCATTTATAAAGCCATATGCGCGCTAGTGACCCTGATAGAAAGCCCTAGTACGAAATCGATGAATGTAACATTACGTTTTTCCTCTACTTTCATATCGAATATTATCTTAGATACCATCGCGTTAATCTATTATTTTATACATATCTCCAATTTGGCCAGCGAATTTCACAGACCATTGTTTTAGTTACAACAAATGATTTTGTAACACAAAATTATTTGTATAGCCTTTTATTTTCTTCATGTTCGAAATATCAATTTATATTAATCGTTCGAAGAATATTTTTTCTTCTCAATGAAGGTTTGAAATTTGTGATGACATTATTATTAAAATAAAACACAAATCACTTTGTTTTCACCACTTTATTAGATATAAAATCTACATATTTTATTATGAGTTGTAAACGTGTTGTTATTGACAATGGGAGAAATCCCGAAAACGTTCTAACAATTCAAAATAAATATAGTGGAATAAAACAGTGTTGTTTACCCTCATTTTTTAAAATATTTTATTATATTTTTCCAGCTAAGATTCCATCCTCTTGATATGACATTCCATAATTAACATTCCTTTTGAGATGACATTCCATTTAAGATTCCATCCTCTTGAGATGACATTCCATAATTAACATTCCTTTTGAGATGACATTCCAGCTAAGATTCCATCCTCTTGAGATGACATTCCATAATTAACATTCCTTTTGAGATGACATTCCAGTTAAGATTCCATCCTCTTGAGATGACATTCCATAATTCATCTTATCCCCTGCAGTCACTCTCCTCTCAATATCTTCCTCACCTTTCAATACCAAATACACAAATTCATCTTCTTGTTCCAAACACTTATTGCCTGCTAGTGTTTCACACGTTATCTTACTTTCCATCAATACAATCACCATCACTTTTACTATCACAATCAAGAGAACATTATTATGAATTACGGAAAATCTCGGAAGACCCAGCAGAGGAGCTTGTAACTGTTCTCAAAGTGACGAGGGGGTAGTAACCTATGGAAGATCTGGTCTGAGGACCCGTCGAAAGAGCGTGACGAGAGAACAGTGACCCACGGTAGATTTGGTCTAAGGAGGTATATTTGGAGGTCTGAGGATAACTTCTTCTTCTTCTTCTTCTCGTGCCCAGTTCGTTTAACGGACGTTGGTTATCATGTTGGCTATGCGGACTTTGTTTACTGCGGCCCGGAACAGCTCCACAGTAGACTGGCCAAATCACTATTTTAAGTTTTTCAGCCATGAAGTCCTCCTTCTTCCAGGTCCCCGACTTCCGGCAATATTTCCCTGCATTATGAGATGCAAGATCTCGTATTTCTCTGGATGTCGTCTCATCACATGTCCTAGATATTGAAGTTTTAGGATTTTTATTGTTTTCATAACTTATTTTTCTTTATTCATCCGAGCCATAACATCTTCGTTCGTTACTCTGTCCATCCAGTTTATTATAAAAATTCTTCTGTAGATCCACATCTCGAATGCCTCAAGTCGCCTTATCAGTTCTTTGGTAAGTAGAATAGTACTGAAAACACGTAGCATATGACCGTTCGCATTCGTAATCCAAGGTTAAGATCATGACTGCAGAACATCTTTTCCATGCGGATAAATATTGCACGAGCTTGCTCTATGCGGCATTTGATTTCAACTGAAGGATCCCATCTTTCATTTAAGTTGCAGCCCAAGTATGAAATACTTTTGTTCCGTAATCGCTGCGTGCGGGTTGCGCCAAGATTTGATTGCTTGGGATGGCGCCTGAGGTGTCCTGCGCCAATCGCTGGCCAGGATTCGAATTTTTAAAAAGCCGCGCAGTGACAGGTGAAATGCGTGTCAGGTGTCGTTTTTCGATGGGAATCGACATTCCTCTTTGTTTGTGTTCAAGTTCAGTTTCATTTAGCCTTCCGGAAGAGACACACCAACTGTTCCGGATTCGACGAAGCCAGGAGAATCTCGATTGACGCGGCACCCGCCTTCCCAGAAAACCGCAAGTGCCATTTTGTCCACTGTGTCGTAGTTAGCTTTGGCCCAGTGTATCTCGGGTGTCATTTACGGTCAATCATATCGACGGCGATTGGAAAGGAAAATCTTTCTTTCTAATATCCGACCCGCGTGCAATGATGGCGAGACGTTCGTCATCGTACAACTTTGTACCTTCTCTTGTTTCGTTCCAGCTATGAAGAAATTTTCATTCAATTCAACTGCGTTATTTTTGCTTACGAGCATGTATTTTGTTTTGCTTGTATTTAGTTCTAACCCAAATTTCTCACGAGACATTCGTCTCTACGAGACTTTTATGATCTATCTTGATAAATTTTAATTTCTAGTGTTCCAGAATTGATAAATAATCTTCTCCCGGATGAATTACAAAAAAAAGATCTGTAGTTAAAATGAAAACGTTGTGGATTCTGGAATTGTCAGCGGAATCGCCTGGCGGGGTGGGTGTATTGCGGTTCGTTACCCGCAACCACCCCTGGAAGTGTCCCTGACACATGGAATACAGCGCGCCACCAGTCCCGGGGGCGGCACGAGGTCACCCTGCCAAACTTCCTCCTCACCGCTCCGTAGGGGTACGCTGCTATCTTGACGTGGCGCTCCCACCGCAATCTTGCAATTCTTGTTTCAGACGCCATTGTGTTTAGTTACGGTAGCGAAGATGAAATGACAGCGAAACGAGAGGACTACGAAACGATCTCTATTATAATTGTCCTAAAAATGACGATAGTAATGCAAATATTACCATTGCCAGCACAAGAAATTGTATGATTTTTTTTAAGAAACGAGGTTTACAGATCATTTTAAAATATATATATTCATTTAGATATAATTTAATGTGAAGAAATATTATATGCGTTATTTAATATTCAATTTACTTGACATTTATTGATTAGAAATATCGATATACATATTTTCTTCAATCAATTTTATTTTTACTCCTGGCAAGACATATTGACATTGAGATATTTAATGAATGATTTGACAGGTAAAACGTGTTTAAATACATCTTTAAATTATGCACCTAAATTACATGGAAATGAATGCGATACGAATCTTAATATATATTATTAGTTTGTCAGTTATACCATTATACCATATTTTATAGTTATACAGTTGTACCATATTTCCACAGTTATCAGGCCATGAAAACTGTGGAAACTTAGTTTAACACACAGCCATTACAGGCCGTGCAGCGGCCTATACAGTATCCTGCAGGGCCTAGCAGCAAGCAATAACCGATTACGAAAGAAACTAACTAACGACCGAACTATTTTAGCAATTCTTTCTTTATTTATGCTTCAGCCAGCATTATATGCACACACAGCACACAAGACGAAGACATAAAATTAAACAAAATACACGAAAAACACCAACACAACACTAGAATGGCTCAAAACTATCATATAACACACGCCAAAACAAAAACAAGACAATCCCGACTAATTTGCAACGGACTAAAACTATACAATGACCTGCCACAACAGACCAAACAACTGACCACTGACAAATTCAAAACATATGTGACAAAAATATTAAACCTCGTCCTATATATAAAAAAATGACTTTGCATCTAAATTATATTATTATATTTTCTTATATTGAATCATGTAAAAATGTTACCCATAAACCTCTTAGGTTTCCATTACCTTTTAAATAAAAAAATAAATAAAAATTTTACATTACATCCTATTTTTTTCATTCTCCTCTCTATAATTACATAGTTACCACACACGCGCCAAAGCATTCCATTCCGTTGTATCGCATTCAGTCTAATTGCAGTCTTGTTTAATTTGTCTCATTTTGACATTTTTCAAATATGTAAATCCCCTAACATGTACAGAATTTAAGTCTACCTTCTGTATGTAGTTTTTTGGGATATTCTCTCGTGTATTTCTGACCTTTCAGTTAAAAAAATAAGATAAACACAAAATAATATCCAAGAAAAGTACATACAGAAGATTCAGAATGGCCGTGGAAATTTGAGAACATTTTTAAGTCTCCCTGTGTTCCGTTGAGACCCCCTGTAGATGGTGTTTAAGGGAGTCTCAAACTTATATACAGCCTTCACCCAACATATAAATCAACCCCACATAAACCAGTGAATTCTAACAGCTTTATTACGTTCCAACACGTATTCGAATATTCCGCTTGAAATCTGTTTAATATCAATTCCCCATATAAATATGATACAAGCAGTCTTAAAATACACCGTGAATGGGAAACTTACCTGGAAGGTCTGTTGCGAGGAACGGCCAGCCTTTGAACCATTTATAATAAAGAACTGAAAATTCCTTTGAGCTACTGTGAATTTGTGAAAGGCCTTCGCTGGGTATTAGTATGTGGAAAGCAATTACTCTATTGGTATTCCTGAAGTTTGAAATATGAAATGCTAGAGGTCATTTGTTTAATGCTAGACCGCAAAGCGAGAGACAGCCCATCCAGTTCTGTTAACTTTTACCATACTTTTGAATACGGTACATACCTACTTTAATCTTAAAAGCGATGCTGTGAATTATTAATGTACAAGTTACAGATAATTTATTAACGTACTTGTGTAAGTGTCCGTCAAAGGGGCTGCTTTTATAATATTGTGTTTCTACAGCCCTTCAGTATTTATTTATGAAGGGTTGTTGTACCCTCTACCATCCATATTTATGCACATCCTCCATTACCACAATTTTAATGCCATATCTGTGGTGATATGGTGTCAAAATATGCCAATCGATAGAGAAAAAATAACAATCGAATGACACTTTGCATTGGTTAAGTGCAAGACCGCCACTTTTCAATAAATATATCTTTATATTGCGGAAACAACAAAGAAAATCTTTAAAATGATATTAACAGATTATTAGTTAACTTTGTAAAAACCACTACCAGATTTTAGGTCTACCGGTTTCGAGACGTACCCGTCTCTTCGTCAGGACCAACACTACACCACTACATTCATAACACTACACACCTCAACCGTAGTATTGTTACATGCGTGTTAGTCTTGTCAGGGACAAACATGCACTGATTAGCCTAATGAACCATCAGAGATCTACCGAAAGAGAGTGAGAGGGGGCGGGGTCTAAAGTGGGTGTTACCCCATATTTTGTGAACATTAAATGAAACAAAGGGCTATATGGAAAATTAATTTGGTTGTTAATTAGGGGTGCTCTATTATTCACCGCCTCCCTAATGTAAAAAATTTCTAAATTATTCAATTTTATACCTTTATTATTAGTATTTAATATTTTTACCCCTGTTTTTGCGTCAAATTTATGATCATTTTCTATGAGGTTGTAGTGTTGTGAATGTAGTGGTGTAGTGTTGGTCCTGAAGAAAAGACGGGTACGTCTTGAAACCGGTAGGCCTAAAATCTGGTAGTGGTTTTTACAAAGTTAACTAACAATCTGTTATAATGTCTAACCACAAAGTTAATGCTTTAGATATTAATAATATTAATAATAAAATGATATTATTTAAAGTGATGCATATTTTTATACATCCTCATTATTATTTTACTTGATACATAATATGTATTGATTACTGAACAATTCAAATAAATGTAAAGTGGCGGTTCTGCATCCAGACGCCATATATATATAAGATTTTTTTTTTAATTTTATCCCTTTCAATGCTAATACAATTATAAGAAAAAAAACTCACAAAATAAAATATGAAATAAGATTACCTTTTAGCAAAAAAACGGGGTCGCGAAATTCAATCATGCACAGTGGAATAAAGATGTATGGTCAACTATCCAGGAATATAAAGGATGAAAAAAGTATAAAATTTTTTAAGAAAAAGCCAAGAAAATATGTAATATTTACATTTAAATGAAATTTTTATTAATTATATATAAATCTGTTTATGTAACATACAAAATATAAATGCTCATACATTTACCTATATTAAAAATAAATGTGACCAGCGAAGCAGACAGCAGGGATAAATACCAGTAATTAAAGTACCAGTGTACGCACTTGCGTGCAAGGAGTGTTGGCGCGTTGTAGTGTTACACAGACAAGTGGACGATACGCGAGTAACAATTAGTGCGAATTATGACATAGTGTGACAATGAAGTTCATGACATATAAATATATAAAATATAAATATTAAAGGGCACGTTATCAAAAAGATGTCTTTTAAAATAAAAAAGGATATATTTTTTCTAATGTATTTTTTGAGTAATCATCTCGCATATTTGAAAAACCTCCTGAAAATAGCTTCACATAATTCAAATTATTTCGTTTGCTTTATTTTCTCCCCTAATGCATAATATGATGAATATATACGAATAGCTTTAAGGAATTTTCATTTCACAAACATATATTTACAATATTTGCCAAATCAAATTTTCGATTTTATATTTTCTCGACAGTCGAGAGTAAATCAAATATATCGAAATATTTATACCGAGAAATATAATTTCTGAAATTCCAATTATTTTGAGGGCTGTTGAGTCAATTTGTATAGAAAAAAATCTAAGCGAAATTGAATTAATTTTTTCTATACGCAGAGTAAAATAAAATTTATTTATTTATTAAAAGTCATAAAATTCTAAATATTACTTTTGACAGGCGCGTACTGTACATAGATATTTATATATTCTATGCAAGATATCTTTTAATGTGAATGTGATACAAATAATGGTCCAAGTATTCATTGTACGTATTTCCATTGCCAACTTCATAAAACAAATGGTAAAATCGTATAAAGTAGCGAGAAGTACAGATTGTTTTAAAATACGTGCAGATATTTTTTAATGTATAGATATATAAAGATAATGAATATAAAATAAAAATAATATATATATATATTATGATATATAGATATATATATAATATATATATCTATATATGTACTTTAAAATTTTCTGTGAATCTCACCATAATCTTTTTTGTTACTGGTCAATCGGCCCAATGATATACCGCGCGGTGCGCATGCGCCGGTTTATCATTCTGAAATATGGAATTATTTATCTTTTCTCTTTATACTGTTTATCGCATTTAAAAGCTACTTTTTGTTTGAAAAATGTTATATTACAGTTTGATTCAAATCACAGACTTTATATTTTGGAAGCACTTGCAGTTCAAACATTGTCTATGATATACTCGATAACTGTTACATTCATGTCTTTCAGGTTAGAATATCGTGTTGCGGACATCGTTTATTTTTATTTTCTTTGTTCTGACTTTATATTTTCCTGAGCTCTAATAAATAATTTGAGGACATTAAGAAAAATGGCATGTAGAACAAATATGTCATTATAGAAAAGTTGTCCCCAAATCAATTATAAAATGTTTTTGCGTGTATTTAATACATATAATTTGATACATAAAAATTTGTATATGGACTTTGTGTGACTTTCCGTTATTGTTTTATAATGAAATTGTATTAGACAGATTTTTCTTTAAATTAAGTGCTAGAATATCTTTTTTTTAAATGATTGTTTTTTTAGAAATAAGAAAAAAAAATTGTTCAGGATTAGAAGAAAAGGCGCCACAGTAAACTTTCTTGCATCTTGAAAAGTGTCATTGACCAAGTTACCACAAATGGCGTAGAAATATTTCATTTTTACTAAGGGTGACTACGCGCTTAGGCAATATATCTAACATAGAAAAAAAACTTTGCAACCACTTATTCAATATATTTTTCTCATACTTTATATTTTAACACTAATTTCTTATATAGAACATACATTATACTTTATAAATGTATAGAAGTTTGTATTTCATTGAGACTGGCAATTGTTATTGAATGAAAATTTTTTCCATTTATTCCTCTTACGTTTCGTTTCTTAGATTCTTCAAATTTAGCCCATTTAAAGAAATATTCCATTTTACATCCCGAACACGTTATATACTTAGGACTGTTTTAAAAGAACAGAAAAACCTTCAAACGCGAGTTACTACAAGAAAGAAAGAGTAAAGCACTCATTTCGTTATTTTATACTTGTAGTGTGCAATTACAATAGCGCGGCCAATAGCTCTATTATCTACCCTACTCAAGAAATTATTTAAAATGTATTTTTGACAAGTTAATGTAGCAGAACCACACAAGGTTTTGATACTTGTGATTGTGATGCCGTATAATTTTTTTTTGGTTTTGTTTTGGCTTTCACCCACAGTTTCCCCTAAGAATGCGCCAGCAGTACGACGAAGCGAGTTGAATGAGGCCAAATTTCCGCTGCGGCGGCGGAACCTCACCTGATTAATGGCCACGACTATACTTAGAAGATAGAAGAAAAGCAATCCAAAATTTGGCATTGTCCTGATGTTGTCTTTGACTTCCTAATGTTGAATGGATAACGTGTCTGTCAGTCGTTTGGATAATTACTTCAAATCAAGTTTAAACTCTTGCAACCTAAAGTAACCAAATATACCTACCTTAAATTTTCTTATATATGTAAAGAAAACCATTTGTCTATGTTTTATCTTTATATAATTTATGATTGTAACCATGGTGATGTTATAAAAAAAGAGTAAATGTTGTTTGTTACCATGGTGATGTTATGAAAAAAGTGTGAGTTGATTTAACAAATAATTTCTTTTAAACATATAAAAAGACTTGAAATAAAGGCTTTAAATGTTGTTTCTTTTATTTTTACAGAAACACAATTACGTCCTTGTTTTATTAATCAAGAGTGCATTATCATTATTTATATAAAATATATTATATATAAAACTAGAAATAAAGAAAAAACAAACAACCTTAGCGGAGATAGAACCAAACATAGTTTCTAAACTATTAAACTATTTTATCAGACAGACTATAAAGAGATGAAAAAGGACGAAATAAAATTGAAAGTGTTTTAAAGAAACATAAATGTGAAATATTGTAATATTTTTTTATAGTATGTTTTATATGATATTGTATTCTTAAGAAGTATTTCTAACTAATTTATTTTGTTAATTTTAAATTTGAAGCATACCGAAATGTTTTGATGCACAAAAAAATAATATTGCATAAAATTCATGTGCAGTTTTGCAAAATGTTTATAAAAAATAAATATATGTTGGTAAAAAAATATTTGCAAAATGTTCATAAAAAATAAATATATGTTAATGAATAAAAATAATAAAAAATGTTCGAACACAAAAAATATCCGTTGCTAAATAGAAGAGCACAAATATTTGTTAAAAAAGACTGCACGTGACTACTGCAAACATTAAATTAACTGCTGTCACCAAAATTAAAATACAAGAATGAATTTTACAAATATTTAACTCTTATAATACTGTGATAAAAATACCTTCGGGAACGGTGGTGCAACACAGTGCCACATGATTAAAAATCGACATAGTTTTTAATATGTGGTAAAAAATATATTTTTTCAATACAGATAAGAGTTTTTAAAGGTCCCTTAATATAATTATGTAAGGTAAACATATGTATTTGCATTATTTTAGATAATTATCAGAAAATCATGGCATATCGAATTTGCGTACGCTCACACTGACGTATCCTTACCAACTAAATTCGAATTGAAGTCCGTCTTTGTCTAACACATGTTACGCGACTTTCACAGAAACCCAAGTAACCGCCATCTCTGTCCTACATGAAATGTGCGGTATTGTCGTGCTCTTTCTTGCTCGATTTAACTACGACGTGCAATATTCTGCTCTCTTTTATACACTGGCCGAAAATACGAGCGTAATGAATAAATATTTTTAATTAAAAAATCCGTACATTTGTGACAGTTTAATTTTATCATTTTGATGTAAAACGTCTATTCGATGATTACAAAAAATGAGACGTTTTTGTTTTCGTAATTAAGGTAGATGTTTCATATTTTCTATGACATGTAGACTTACGTTACATCACCGACACACAGGAGTTAAACAAACTTTGATCATTGAAAATTTGCTTTGTGAGGGGTTTATTGTGGACGCAAATTCGACCTATTATTCGGTAAGTTTAATACCACGCCGGTCATTAGCCAAAACTCACGGCATTCAGTAGTTTTATGAAATATCCGAGTTACATTGTTCCAGAAACGAGCGGCAGACAGGGGTTACACGATCTCACACAGAGCAAACAGCACCCGTAAACTAGCTCCCATCTCCATACGGGATGCACACAGCATCGCAAATGGACCGGATCATTTCTCAGTCCGTTCACGTCGAATTAGATAAATATTCCCTGCATGGATGTGGCCCTCGATGCGAACATCAACCTTCTGAGGAAATACATCTTTATTTTATATTTACCCGTTTGTTCGGAATACACGATTTTTTGTGGGAAATACATAACCAACCGAACGTTTCATTTGTGTGATTTTTGAACATATAATGGTTCATTTATTTGTATGTGCCAACAGTACATAGCGCAATTGACAAAAATAGTAAAAAAAAACAAAAGAGCATCCTTGCTTAAAAACACTATTATGTAAAAGTTCACAAGAAATCAATCAGAATTACATCACAAATTAAAATAATCACATTTTCAAATAACTCACCTAATCATTAAAAAAATCATGTAAATAAAAAGAATACATATAAAATTATTTGAATAAAATACTTTATAACGTAAAAAATAGAAGATTCAAAAAATCTATGAGTATAACAATACAACATTAGAAGATTTTAATTAAACAACTTTCATTGTCTCACAAAAAACTGCATTTTTTGAAGTAATCAAGCCATCGTGGCATATATCAACAAACTTACTGTACTCATTACCAGTCCAGTCTGTGTAGTCTAGGCATTGATGAGTAAAATTAGAACCATATATCAATACTGCATTACCAATATTGATCTATGTAGAGTGTACGTGTTTTGTGATGCTTTTCTCTTCTGTAATTGGATCTCTTGGCCTATTGAAGAGTATATTAAAAAATATATATATATTGTCACAGGATCGCGGCGATGGGAGGCAAATCGTCTCTTTAGAGGCAAAACCTACTAACCGCAATGTTTCGTGACCGCCACGCGCCGGCTGCGAAATGATTTTTGATTGGTCGAATCTGGCACCCATGTGTTCTATGCCAACCGCTAGCCAGGATTTAAACTTTTGAAAAATCCGCCCAGTGGCAATTGGAAATCGTGTGCTGGTGTCCTTTTCTTTGAGAACGGAATTCCTTTTATTCCTGTGAGATTCGAATCCGAATCAGTTCACTAAGTCTTTCGGATGAGATAGATCGATTTGTTCCGGATTCGACGAAGCCAGGAGAATTGGAGATTGAATCGGCACTCGACGCACCAGGAAAAAAGTACTATTTGTCAACTATGGATAATAGTTAGCTTTGGCCCAGTGTATCAATCATTATCGTTGGAGTTTGGGAAGGAATAAATTTATTTTCTAATTCCCGACCCTTGCGCGTGTGGTTTGACATCGCACACGCAATATTAGCCTAAATGAATTACGAATACAAACATTCATATGTTTTCCATTTCTATTCCAGACTGAAATCAGTTAGTGAATATTCCGTGTCCATTTATAGTTATTTAGTGGTAAAATTCATAATTTGAACATTTTCAATAACTTTAAAATCATGTGTTGAACGTTTGAACTTCAAATATCTCAAAACTACCCAATGTCTACTTGGTGCGTTAAAAATTTCTTTTGTGGCACCATTTTATAAATAGTATAATTATCACTTAGTTTTAACCAAACTTAAATTTTGTTGAAAAAATGAACAAGTTTCCACAGCGATGCTCACTTCCTTGGAGTACATTCATTATCCTGAAAGTGGGAACGTTACTCCCGAAAAATGTTGTATTTTTACAAAAAATTAAGTGTGGTAAAAACTTATTAAAATGAAAATTTTATTTAATCACTTGAGTCACCAAACATATTTTTTTTGTGTCCGATGACTTCGGTGGTGACTTGACAAATTGTATCGATAATATGAAATTTCGCAATAATTATGATTATCGAGAGACTTTCGCTTGTCTGAGGAATACACATTTTCAAGTCTTACAGAAAATTAGCAGGTCTGTGACTGCACTTATTCACTATCAGACGCCTGGTAGGTAATCTCGTAATCTATTTACACTGGTCATTTAAAATTCACAATAGTCACTGCTTTTGCTAGAAATTTTTCTAGCAAATCACCGCAATGTGATAATAAACTGTAAAACGTGCAGGGTAATTATTATTATCAAACCGTTATTCAAAATATTGTTATATTTTTTTATTTTTCTGCATTAGAAATTTGAAATATGAGATTTAGAAAAAAAACCTATACCTTTAAGGAAAACGTGTCGATACATGACTACGCAGCATATTTAAATGGTGAAAATAAAGCTAGTAACTGAATAATGAACTGTATTTTTGATGGATGCTCAATAACTTTTTTGAAGCTCTTTATTCTCTGCTTGTTCATACATTCCACGTGATTAAACCATCCCTTGGTCCCTTTTCTAATGAGTGCCACGGGCACCACCATATTCGCTCCAAATTTTCCCATTCTTCACTCCATTGCGTAAAGATGTCGAGTGATTTATGTAATACCATGACTTACCACTATTGCAGAAAATAAATCACGAAACAAAGTGATTGCGGGCTACGCCACTCTAACGACGATTAATGTGATTATTTTTTTTATTAACAATATTTATACAAAGATATATTAAGATATCCCAGATATTTCGAGTTACAGTTGTATACTAGAACAGTAATTTCTAATTTTTATAGAACTTTATTCAACTCTAGACCACAAACATGATATAAAACAACTATTTTAAAAGGGCAAGGAATTCAACATTTTCTATTGCTGCTTTGTAGACTACTGTAAGGCTTTCGATTCACTTTTACATGAAGAGATCTGGCAAGCACTTAAAAACCAAGGTGTTGAAAGCAAATACATCAGAATACCGAAAAATATCTACGAAAGCAGCAAACATAAAATTAAACTACAGGAAGAAGAAGAGGAAATAAAGATAGAAAACGGTGTGCGCCAGGGCAATCCAGTGTCACCCAAACTATTCACAGCCGTTGTGGAAGATCTCTTTCGTAAATTGAACTGGGATAACTGTGGATTGTCAATCAACGGGGAGAATCTGTCACACTTAAGATTCGCTGACGACCTGATAATCTTCTCGTAACCGAAAGATGTGTTGCAAACGATGCTCAGTTACTTGGATAAAGCAAATCGTAAAGTAGGATTAATTTTGAACACACAAAAATTAAAAGCCATAACGAATGGTAAGAATAAACCGATCTGCGTCAATAACAACATCATTGACAATGTAGACAAATGTGTGTACTTAGGTCAAATAATTTCACCAAACGACATAACAACAAAATAGGAAATGCATGGAAGTAATATTAGAGTCTAAAAGAAATCATGAAGAACAGAGATGTGAGGATAGACATCAAAAGGAAACTCTTGCATACCTGCATTTTGCCTGTCCTAACTAACGGCTGTCAAATCTAGGCAATCACTAAAGCCCACGAAAGAAAGCTAGAATCATCATGCCAAAATGCTATAGAGAGAAGTAAGTTGGGGAAAAAAGATAGATAGAATAAGGAATTTAATAATTAAACAATTTGTTGTTTGTTAAACAGTTTGCAAAAACGAACAGAAGACATAAATGGAAATGGACTCGTCATACAATCAGGGGAAGAGAGAAATGGTCAAAAATTATGTATTGATTCACAAGAGAGAAGAAAGAAGAGAAACGAAGCACGCCTTCTAGAAGATAAAAGTCATACTGACGAACTGCCATGGTGTAACAGCCTAACTTGTCACAAGTAAAATTTAAATGTTATGAATGCCTGAATAAAGGCTTTTATTATTATTATATAACTTCATATTTTTCTTCTGTGATTATGTACATTTGTGTCATTTTACCTTTATTATATCTCACCTTTATATTATTATAAATCATGCTTTTTCTATCATCATGCTTCTAGAGACAGTGAAGAGTTTTTGTGTGGTCGCCTCGCCACGTCGCTTTCACTCACTTGCATGCTAGAAGCGCGGCGAGGATGACCGCTATAGCATTAAAACAATACCGAACTGTGTGGTGAAAGTATAGGGCCGATAAAGAATCTATTGCTCATAAAACGGGTATGCGCTGGATCCTCGTCACTATATACTTACCACGGTTATTATATAAGTTAATAAATTAATAATAAATTATAAAACTAGCAATATAAAAACAAAAAATACATTTGTACTCGTGTATTAAACCAATGCAAATATTAATCGTATAATATAGGATAAAAGGGAATAAATATACAGTTCACTATTTTATACATTAAACTCCCTGCACGGCACCTTAATCTTCGCATACGAAATTAACCCAAGCAATCAGTTGAGTACCACAGAACCTTGTAAATTAGAGTTTCATCATAGCTTAATGGAATCATGTTTTTTAATGAAGATTTTTGATAATATTGACCTGAGATTATTACAAATGTTTGAAATGTGTGGTTGCCAATTAAATTTCTTAGTTACTGTAATTTTTATCCAGCTTTTAAATAATCCAGCCGAATGGTTTGTAACATGAATAAATATGGCGTAGCCCTTCACGACCTTTCTGACGTTTTGAATCTCATTTTCGGGTTCATTAGTTCTGATGAGATATGAGTGTGGATGTTGTGGTTAATACCATATTAAAAGCAAGGAAAATCCTTGTCAGTATTAGGGAATAAACATGCAGAAACGGTTGACATTTTTGCTGATAATATAACTATGTATAGGACAAAGTAGATATATTTCTTTACATCTCAACTAAATGGAAATGGATAATAAATTTTTATTTTTCTTCTTACTACTTAAACTTCTTATTTTAATTTACACAAATCTATAAGATATACTTGAACCTTTTTATCTGTTACTTCTATCTATCTATATCTTGCAATCTATTTCTTCTTCTTCTTACTACGTACAATCATTTTCTTCTTACTACTTAAACTTCTCTTTTTAATTTATATTATTTTATATTTAGTTTGTGTTCTTTAATTTTTTTAACTGCAATCTAAATTTAGACAAATCTATTATATGCACTTGAATCTTTTAACAGCATCTAAATTTACTCAACTCTATTATATGTCTTTGTACCTTTTAACTGTATATATGTCTTATGTTATTATTTTAAATTTATATTTTGTAAAAGCCCATAAGGGTGTTAAATAAATAAATAAACAAATAAAAGTGTTGGGCTAACTACTGGCACACAATACCGTGTCGAAAGCCGGGCACACTTGTGCTTCGTGTCGGAGACACACGATAGAAAATCCTAGCGTCTGTGCCGTGAAAACCTGAAACCATTTTTATCGAAAGCTATTTTGATTTTTTTCTCATTTTTTGCTGAAGGGTGTATCAAGGTGGAGGATTTCATTGTAGCTGGGAAAAAGTGAAAGTAGTTGACTATATTAAACGACGCGCAGACGCAATCAATCGTTAGACAAATAAAACCCTTGAATGGTATCCACGAGGCAAAAAACCACGTAGAGGACGCCAAAGGTCTAGGATTATACAAAAATATATAGTAAGAGTATTTATTATACCTCGTATTTAATATCATTATAACAGTTCACTGACAGAAGAAACGGCGACTTTTTTCTTCCAATAATTACAGAATTCAAAATGTACCCTTCCATTTCAGATTATTTTTTTATTTTTTTACGACACAAACATTTCATGGTCCAATTACTAAATACTCTCAGGCTTAGAAATCCTACAGATAATCTTAACGGGATTCGAACCCGAAACCCCGATATGAGGAACCTGTGTCTAAGTCTCAGAAGTCAAAACTAAGAGGGTGGCTCTACATTTTACATTAAGTTCGTATCATAACATAAATTGCATATTTTTAATACCGAAACATTGTATTTACGAACCATATGACACTTGTATGAAATGGTTCCTGCACACTTAAGGGTTCGCTTATTATACAGTTAAAAATATACTTCCACATCATGTTCTCGCAGTAGTAGAGACAATGTTTCACTAGTGGAACAGTGAGAATTGTGGTATTTTTACTCCCTTTCTTTCAACTCGTAGCGTCTGCTTGTCGGCTTGTCTGCTTGTCTGCCTAAAAAAACTTTGAATCTATTTTTAACCCTTTTTTTTGTGATCCATTCGAACTGAAACTTTGCAGGCAGACTCATGGCGACGATAAAAATGATCAAAAAAAAATCGTTTAAAAAATTTAATAATTATAGTATAAATTTGGATTTTTCGAAATTTTAACGATTCATATATTGTTTCATTTTCGAGCCCGACACGTATAGTAGGCACGAAACCTGATTCAATGAGAAAGGGAGTATAATAAAAACTTGGCTATTATGGGTTACTTTTTTATTAGTGTTTAATTCTTATTAAAAATAATCCACCCAACTTACACTATTACAAACAAAATTATAATATACTTAGATTCGCCTTCTCTTGCGTATATTGTAGACTATTTTTCTGAGTCTTAGTTAAATATTTTGAAATGTTTTTAAATATTTTAAAGATTATTATTTTAATCATCACAAGAAACGCCCTTAGGCCCAATTACTATAGCAAAACACGTCACACCTACTCTGATAGAATCTCCGGTATGAGAATCCAGGTTATGTTTAAATATTGATTATGTGTGAATCTCGTGGAACAGGGAGGGAGGAAATTCTTCCTATTCATATGACATTTTTAAAAATTAATTGTGAGTAATTTACCATTTTACTGTAATAATATCTCACCCGTGGAGTACTTTTTTCTCACACCTCGATTACTTTCATTTCTCACAGTAGCCAAGGCGACCAATGAAATATTTGAACGAGAATTGTGTTCTCAATCGTAGTAGCTATCGGATTATTATCGTATATCCATTCGACTGTAACTTACCTCTTTATGGATTTTTTATTTAAAAATATAGTCAATAAACTCAGTACTTTCATGGTAGGAAAAAGAGTTTTATTGCATTTATTTTCAACATTTTAAACCTCCATT
Source organism: Agrypnia vestita (assembly GCA_016648135.1). Taxonomy (NCBI): domain Eukaryota; kingdom Metazoa; phylum Arthropoda; class Insecta; order Trichoptera; family Phryganeidae; genus Agrypnia; species Agrypnia vestita. The sequence goes on from JADDOH010000012.1 coordinate 98,758, forward strand.
TTTATAGGTAGGTACTAGGTCTCCATTATTTTATCACTTCAAGTTTTGAATTTTGACTCAGAATTTTCACTAACCGTAGTGGCTTTTTGAACGTGTCATTTCTAAATTGTGTCAAAACGAAAGGTTCTGAAATAAATTTGTAGTCACCACGTAAGTGATCCACTTTATATTTTTTAACATCACACTATTAAAAATAATAACACAAAAGGTATAAATAAAACATCGCCTTATAACAACAAATATTTATTTAAAATACTTATAAAGATTTTCACAATGTGCTTTGTTCCTTAGGTATATACACTTGACACCAAAGTGCTCCATTATATTTAATTACATTTATGTCTTAGACATTTTGTAAATATTTATTACAAGGGCAATAGATATATCATCGACAATAACACAATATTTAAGTATTGGCATAAAACTTAACGAGACGATTGGGGTTGTTTGGGCAATTATTTGGCTGGATGAAAGCGGAGAGAAAAAACAAAATTTTATTTTGCTTCCAAGATCACAATTAAATATAATATTTAAAAAATGTAACGATGCTACAAATAAGAATTGAAATGTATTATTTTCATTAGTTTGTTCCGAAAATAATAAATATTATATCATTTTGAACGTTAATTGCCAGGAAATATTTGTATGCATTTTTTGTTAAAAAAAAACGCATTTAAAGGTCGTATGGTAACAGATGGCACACTATGCAACCTGTCAATTACTTTTGAATTGTCACTGCTGACTTTAAATTCGCACTAGAGAGACAGATAGCATTGTCAGCATGGCAGCGCGCCACCTCATAAAAATACATTTTTATATCATACTATAGCTAAACGCTTTTGCTATAAAAATAAGACTTTTACGGTGGTCTTCTGTACCGAAGTTTGAACCTTGGATCACTGGATTACCAGGCAAGTATCTTAACCAATGGACCAACAAGTACCTCGTTCTTGTTGACAGTTATATTATTTATTTATGTGATTTATTTATTAAATCACATACAGAAGTGTGATTAAATACGTGTAATCTTTTGGCACGACTTTAAACTTGCGCATTACACATCTCAAATTGCATGCAACGTCAAGTATGCAGAGAGTGAAGGAACCACTTCTGATCAAATAGTATAGCGTTGACTTATACAATTTCGGAGAAGTGAGCCTTAAAGCTGAAGAGGGTTGAGAATGTCCTGCTTGTGTTTAAAATAATTAAATAAAAACGTGGGTAGAAGAAAACATGTAATAAACTAATGGACTTACCAACTAAAGAGACACTTTAAAATCGTCTATTAACGGCAAAAGTGTTAAATTTTAGCAGCAGACTATGCCTTCGGAGAATTCTCGGATTCCAATCGGCCGAATTTTGCCTTACATTGAATTTTAAAGATTAATCTATCATTTTCGGAACAAATTAATAGATAATATGAATTTCATATAATTATAAAGTAGGGTACAACTGATTTAAGGTATGGTGCGCACCTCCTTACGTTGTAACTGTCATCACTTATATAATAATAAAGGATATGCAAATAGGTTTTTAATATTTTTCGGCGAATAAACGAACAAAAATTACACACCTCAAATTTACTCACGGTAGGTTACCTGAGTATCTCCAGAAGAACTTCAAAAAATATTGTATTAATAAAAAGAAGCCTCCTTACAAATCAAAAATAATGTGAAAATGAACATGGACAAAACAAAAAGTACAAAAGAGGAAGTGAAGTAGAATGTCTATCTTAGCCAAACTACTCAACATGGGAGTAAGTTTAAAAAAAGAAGTTGAGGGGTTAAAAGGAACAATCAAATCAAATATCCCGTAATGGCTCAAAACTGAGGTCAACGATCAATTTTATTTCAATGGCCAGTATATCAATACCATTTTCACGTATAAAAAGTGTATTATGATAATTTAAGTGTATTATGATATAAAACTCAGATTATTTTGAATTTGGTTGAAAGACACAAAAATTCAAATCCGTGTTCACAGTGTTTGATTCGATACAATTATTTATTCTAAAGTGTTGGATAAACAAAAGTAAATTAATTTTGAAAATATGTGTACACGGTGACTACAAAAGCCGAGAGATATCTCTAATATTAATTATTCATGGTTGTCTCGAGTTAAAAATGTCATAAATATCTCTTCGTGATAACGATAATGATGATATAATGCACCAAAACTTGGATTCTGACTGCAAGCTATGGAAATAACATTTTTTTGAGCGATCATATAAGGAATAATTTGCTTAAGAACACAAAGAGTGTGCAAGATGAAAAAGCAAAGGGCTAAACACCTCTGCCAACAATCACTGGGGGCAGAAAATATTTACAGTGAGGACTCCAAACAGCCATGAGTATCGGCTTCTTAAAAGAATCCTACCAGCATTTAGCAACAGATGGGACATTAAAGAGACTGAGAGGGAGAGGCCTTTATCCAGCGGTGGATTGACACGGGATGATGATGATGAAAATGTTCAAGAAGGTAAAGTATCATAAATATACAATGAATAACATTGTGATAATTTTACTTTTAACATTTTAGAAAATTTCGTAGATATTTAAGTCGACACCAAAGTACACAATATTAGTAGCTGACTTTCCTTAGTACGGATCTCTCCCATCTGTTCGCTGCTTTGAGAGTTCAGAACAGTTAATGTTCTCTCTTTGTGTTATCCATCTCTTGTTTAAATTTTTTTTTAAATAACATGCAGTATATTCTTTATTTTGCAATTTTTATCAACTCTTCAAGTATTTAAGTATTAAGATAGTTATATACAAATATTATGACAGTGCATTCTATTTAAATAAACGTGTTTTGAAAGTTCACATCGATTATTAAAATAATTGAGATTTATTAATTTTAATTTATATACATCTGACCTATTCTGAAAATAACAATTTTGTTATTTGGTGTTTTTTATTCCAACTCTCAAAAATACAGATACATCAAGACATCTGTCATTTGACATTTAACATTAACATTTGTTAATATTTTTATCATTGAGACAGAAATATTGACTTAAATTTAATATTTGAACTCTTTGTAAGAAGAGCATAGATGTGTGTGAAACAAATTGATTTCTACCACTTTTTAAAATAATATTAGTAGTTTTATTAAATAAGTTTTTTTTTTCATTCAATTTGTCAAAAACTTATATTCTAGACAAAACTCCAGATAACAACAACTGTTTTGCGTGATGATATAAATATTGCTTCTGCATGAAATAAACGGGTATTTTTTAAGAACATTATTTACACATCGTACAGGTCCAACATTAGAATCCATGTATGTGTAATAAAGTATTAATGTATCTATCGATTTTAATTTAAAATAATTTATTTTCCATGACTGCTCAACGGTTAGTTATTTCAAAATGATACTACACCATCTTTTATGAAGAAATAAAAATAATTTCTGCTATCTGTTTTGGATTTTTAATTACAATTATTTACGAAACCCCTTCTACTTCACAATCTACTCACTCAACATATTAAACTTATTAGACCTTTTTGATTCACGACTTATTTCCAAAGGTCTCATCTTAAATGGCAAATGTCGAAAATAATTAAATAATTACGATGGCATAAATAAATACGTCCCGTATATTTTCAGTCGCTGTAGTTATTATGTTTTGAGGGCTGGAGTAACAACCAACCAAATAACAATCAGAATAGGTCGGACAATAATATAATATATATTTATGATATTTTAAATAAGAGTAATTAACATGTAAAAAATCTTCTAAGTGCGAGAAGTGAGGTGAGAAACGTGGTGATGAGGAGATTTGATGAAGATACTCGTCCAGCCATGCCTGGAATAAAGAAAAGTCATTGAGTTACAGTTGCATTGAATTCAAAATGTTTATGAGTGAATTAGCCTTTCTAACCAGAGCCAAATAATGGTGTAGATTCGGAATGTATTCGGTAGTTCAATTCTCATGTTCCAAATAAAAACATTTTAAAAAATCCTTAAGGAAGGAAATTCATGCTAGACGAAGCCTTAGAGTTTGCTAAAGCACTTGGAAAAATAACCCCAAAAGCGATATATTTCCACCTCCAAAATCTGATGAAAATTCAGCAGGACGCTCTCTTCTCATAGTAAAAAATACGCTTTGAGACGGCTGTTTGGCAAAAATATAGACTTCTTTTGCAAAAAAAAATGACTATAAGATAGAGACAAAATGCCGAATTCTTTTTTTTGGAACACTTTTTTCCTAATTTTGTAATGATACTAGATGAAAAAACATACAAGACATTTCTTATTTCAAATATAGCCCAATATTCCATTTGCAATTGTCTTCAAAGTGTTCAATTTAAAGTTTGAATGCATGGCCATCATGTACATGACATGCACAGTAATGAGGCACGTACATGGCAAACAAGCGAACAAAATAATATCAGTACAATAAATTATTAATACAGAGCAACATGAATATCGCAAATTTAAACAAAGTTTTGGTCGTTATGCATAAAAAACTTATCTTAAAAACATGAAAAAATATAATGTTATATTTTACAACTTAAGTTTCGGAAGTAATACAATTTCTCATCGACAGGTGAATTCACGTAAATGTAACATAGTTAAAGTTTTTCACCCAATTAAATTTTTACCGTGAATAATCTCTATCGAGTTTATACCAAGTTCTTCAATAATATATTATCATTTCGTTTTCCAGAAGTTTAGATTATTGTCAAGAAAATTAAGGTTGGATAGGAAAGACTTTTAAGGTGATGTTGAGGTATCTTCAAAAATATCAGCATCAATGTTAGAGATACCACATTTCAAAGATCTGACTTTAATAGGACATTCGTTTAATTGTTTACAAAGATTGCAGCTGCAAACACTTAGAAAATCTAGACAAATATGTATATTTGGGACTAAAAATAGACAAACACTTCAACTGAACACATCACATAGAAGATACATGTAAGAAAATAAGGACCCTACTCGGTAAATTCTTTCAACTCAAATATTGTATTTCAAGACATACACTCTATTGCTTATATTATAGTTTGGTAGACTCAATTGTAAACTATGGCTTAAACAGCTACGGATTGACGTTCCAATCATACTTAGACAAAGTAAAATAACTACAACTAAGAATAATTAAAACTATGACAAGTAAAAAACGAAAGGAAGAATATAAAGACTAACAGGAATACCTATTCAAAATGTGTAAAATCTTACCGTTTCAAAAACAACTTTATTATAAACTGACACTGGAAGAATACGAGAATGAGAGAATTAAAACACCAGTACAACATGAATTTTTATGACAAGCCAAATAACGCATAAGAAACTAGAAATAAAAAAAAACAAACAATTATTACGGAGACAGGACCAAATAATGCCAAAATTATTCAAAAAACTACAGGATAGAATAAAAAATGTAACGGGAAAAAAATGTAGAAAAAAACCCTAAAGAGAAATTATTGTGAATACTTAAAAGCACAAAAGTTTTAAAATTTGTAGTTTTATATTATACAAAAAATTTAAGTAAAATGAATTTAGGAAATGTACATATACTGTAATATTTAAACTGTAAATACAGTTTTGCAAGAGGGAAAAATAAAATGGCAACAATAATATATATATATATATATATAGCACGACAAATTCTCGTGATGAGACAAAAATAACTAAAATTATTAGGGTGCTGACTTATTCTAAAGAACTCCGGGCTTCTTATAAGAGGATAAAAATGCTAAATTCATATCAGATACGGAATTGAAATCATTAACTCCATTGAGTATCTTAAATAACATGCATCTTGACTAAAAATGTATTCTAAATCCCGCTGAAACTTATACATATTTTTTATAAATAATTTGTTAAGTATATTCCCGTCACGTGTTATTGGCGTTTTTTTAGTCATTATTATGAATACGAAATTTATTTAGTGTAACGAGTCTGATTGATAAACTTTCGCGACTAATGCGCAGGTAATCTTGTGTATAGCCATGTATTATTGAAGTAACGATTAAAATTTAGTTTGTGTTTTGAAATCGGGAAAAATATGACATGAAAATAAAATATTTTTAAAATTCTACCAAAATAAGTAAATGTAATATAATCCAAATATGCAAACGTATTTTCATTTTGTTATTTTATAAACAAAAGTCATTTATTTTCTTCTCGACTACGGCCTCGTCAAAAGTGACGCGTGTGCTACCTCGCATTTAATAACTTAATATATATATAACTAATTTAATTCACACGTGTAAGTAACCATTTATCGCGGTGGCGGCAATGGATAAGGTCAAACAGACCTCCTTAACTGGGAAAAAGACGAAATAAAAAATAATAAAAATACATTTGGATATCCGGCTAGGAAAGCGCGGGAGCTGTAAGGAGCTAAGACATGATTTTCCGTTGCGATGATACTCACTTCCAGGCCAGGCTAGCTTTTCGAGGAAGGCGGGCTCCTGCAGGGTGGCCAGCGCGGCCGCCTGGCGCCGGTAAGGCCCGCCTGGCAGGCCGGGGGGCGCCGCGGCCGAGCAGCGCAGCCGCAGCTCGCCGTCCCGGAAGGCCGCGCGCTCCGCTGGCAGCCGCAGCCCCAGCGAGCTCCGGCTGAGCCCCTGACCGGCCGGCGAGTACCACGGACCCTCCACGTTCAGGAAGGAAGCCTGGCAAAACAGAAGAACAGCCTCTTGAGACCCCGCCCGATCTATTTCACGCGTCACCGCACTCCTCGATCTCTTTTGGTAGGAACCCGAATGCGTGTTAGCCTTCGGTAGTGAGGAATATTTTGATTTTTTTTTTTTAATATTTATTAGAAACACTGATAGGATAATAGGTACATTATACTCTAATATTATTAATATTTAAAGCGTTAACTTTGTGGTTAGACATTATAAAAGAATGTTAATAAACTTAGTCAAAACCACTAACAGATTTATGGTCTACCGGTTTCGAGACGTAACCGGTTTCGGACCAACTCTACACTACTATATTCACAAAACTATACATCCCAACTGTAGTATTGTTAAACTATCACCAATATTGATCACGTGCGTGTACATCTTGTCAGAGACAAGCATGCACTGATTATAGCCTACTGAACAATTCAGGAATCTAACGAAAGAGAGTGAGAAGCGACAGGGTCTAAAGTGGGTGTTACCACATCTTTTGTGAATGTTGAATTAATATTTTCAGCCCAAAAATAGGGGTGAAAATATTAAATACTAATAATAAAGCTTTAAAATTGAATAATTCAAATTTTCTTTTTACATTACGGAGGCGGTGAATAATATAGTACCTCTCATTAATAACCAAATTAATTTTCCATATAGCCCTTTGTTAAATTTAACATTCACAAAAGATGCAGTAACATCCACTTTACACAATGCAACCTTCACCAATTCCATTGTTAGACGATGAAACTGGTGAATGGTGCATTATGTATAGTTCATACATTATTGTGTAGAATTAAAAAATTAACAAATATTTTTGAAAAGTGTATGGTACCTATGTTCCGAATCTGAAAACCTTTCACATTTTTGAAGGGACTATGCTGGAGACATCGATTTCGCAACTAATAAGCAACAAACTGTAATAAATCCTATATATTTTAAATATAGATGTATCATAAATAAATAAGCATCCCTCTTTGGAAAAATCCAGTAATTGTATTCTAAAAACATATATATTAAAATATTGTAAAAATTGATTTTGTCTAAATGACTTCAAAATGAACCAAATTGTGAGGGCAGCCGAGATCGGATAGGCTAACATGTTTGGAGGTAAAATAATGTTTTGCAATAGATTTTTAATTTTTTCCCCTATTTCATGCTGTTTCTGGTTTTACTTTTCTTTTCTCCGTGAATAGGAGGTCCGTTGAAAAGTGATTTCTCCCTCCCTTACACTTAAACACCTTGCACCACTCAACAAATGAGCCACTAATGGGGATGGCCATACAGCACTCTTCAGATGGTAAGAATAATTAATGAAACGACTCGTTCTCTACTCAGGTAAATTATTAAATTGCATCGGGAATTAAAAGTAGTCTATAGAACTTCACTTTATTATGGCCAGCTTCAAACCTTTTGACTGCAATTTTCTTTAAAATGTTTGCTTTCACTTCCAGGCAGAGGACGGCTGAAGTTTTGCGAGCGACAAACTGGAGCGTTGAATTCAAAGTTTGTTACTAAAGTAAATGGTAGTAAATTAACTTCGAAAACAAAAAAATATATAATTGGGAGTGGTTTTACTATGGAAAAGTGCAAAACATACAAATTTTGACTCAATGTAAACAGAAACCAAACTTTAAAACAAATTATTTTTTTAGCAGCGGCGTTTCCTATATTCCTTCATGAATGAAAAATGTTCAATACTAACTAGGTGGCGACAGTAAAGTTGCATCAAACGTATTAAATAAGTTACTTAAATAACATACACAACTTTGAAAAAAAATATAGATGTGTGGGGGCAATGTCCGCATAGCGTCAGCAGTTCATTGTCCAATTGTTTCCATTTTTTGTCATTTGCTGACCTAAGTACAGCCTGTTGTGAATCAGAGATTCATAGTCCATCGTCAGCGATAAGGATCCGGGAATGATCTCATCAGCAATGGAATAGAGAACGAACAAAGAGTCAGCGAGCTATATAAACAGTCCCTCGCTCACTTGACTCATTCGGACCGTCAAGAGTATTGACTCTGCAGTCCCACTAGTTCTGTTTTCTTACGTGTGCACTTTTACTGCCCCCCAAAAATTAACTCTGGGATAAAGAAACATCAACAATACGACCCATGGATTTGTCATTCCACGACCTGCGAATCTTCTCGAAAAATGCCTGGTTTTTCTGGCGGAATTTTTTTTAAATTTTTTTTTTATTTATTTATTAACGCCTTATAGGGATTTTACAAAGAAAAAGGTTATGTGAAAATTTACATAATGCATAGTTTAAAAAAAAATAATACCTTATAAAAATAATAATGACATAAAGTGGAAACCAAATACAAAGTAGCTTGTTGGTCTTGTGGTTAGGACTCTCGCCTCGTGATCTAAAGGTTGCGGTTCACACCTCACTCCAGACCATCAAGTTAGTCCTTTTTTATAGCACAAGCTTAGCTTACTTTGAAAATATAAGAATATTGATGTGACACGTATTCCGTTTCCGCATCTCTATTTTTTTTTAAATTGAAGCGTAAAGAAAACATAATTTAATAAAAAAAAAAAGTAATAATATAGAGTGAAAAGCAATAACACAAGCTTAAAAAGTCATAATACAATAAATTTTACATAACAGTAAGTTATCTCACTCAACCAACAATCAAAACAAGTGAAAATCAATTATTTAAGTCCAATTTGACAAATACTAGTAATCTTTCAATACACTTTTTAAAATATATTTAAATATAATAAAGTTATTGGCAAAGACGTCGAGTTGCTCGTATCTGTTTGCTAGTCTAGGAAGCCCTTGCAGTGGGATATTAAAGACGTAATTAGTAGACGGAATTGGTGAACATTACATGTAAATGTGTAAATACTTCACTTAAGCCAGCCAAAAGGCAGGTTGTAAGTTTCGTTAATGTCCAATAAAGACTTATATACGTGTTTTACCATACACCAACGTATCTGAGAAATATCAATAATTTAGAATATTTTTGAGTTTGTTCAAATCTTTCAGAACAGTGCTGGATTTATGTCACAGAGATATTATTAATCAATTAACGTATATTATAGATATCTCACAGCGACATTCTCATTAGCGACATCTATGGGGATTTAGGGGAATGAAAATGGCTTTGTACAGGCCGCATGGAAAGGCGGTTACAACTCGTATGTGAAAGCTTTCTACGCAATTTGAACATATATACAACTTCCAAAAAAATGAATAAGCATGGTATATTCTATCATGGGTGGAAATGGCGAATGTTACATTGTGTAAAGTGATCACTTAAGCCAACCATAAAGATAGGTCATAAGTCCTATGTACACCCAAATGACTTCTATACCTACTTTCCCATAAGAAATACAGTTTCGTCTCTGTGAGATATCTATGATATACGTTAATTGATCAATAATTTATTTTAATCTACATAGTTTTGATGTACACTTGATTGTGATAATTGTTTAAAATAAAAGTTTCTTAGTAAACTAGAAGTTTTATTTGAACCTCATCCACTGCAGGCACGTAAAGATTACGTTTCAATTTTTAAAAAATCTGTATAAATTTTGAGTAAAGTTTTGCTTACTTCGATATCATTGACGAACCACGTGAGTTCCCACGGAGGCAGGGCCGGGTCTGAGGAGCAGTTTGCCCGGATCTCCTCGCCCAAGGAGTACCGGGATGACACCCCTTCTATTCGAGGGTCCTTTCTTGACAGCGCTGAAAAAAAAAACTCGTTATATAAATATGATATTTGTTTTAACTCTTAAAAGAATGTGCTAAAAAATACTTAATAAACGGTGGTGTAACACAGCGTTACATGATTCAAAATCGATATATTTTCAATTCAGAGAAGACTTTTTAAAGGTCCCTTTATTATAAATTATCAGAAAATCATGGCATATCGAATTTGCGTGTGCGAAACCCATGCAACCGCGTTTCTGTCCTACATGAAATGTGTGGTATTGTCAACTCTTTCTTACTCGATTTAACTGCAACGTGAAATATTCTGATCTCTTTTACACACTGACTGAAAATACGAGAGTAATGAACTTAACTAAACTTCTTAACTAAAAAATCCGTACATTCGTAACAATTTAATTTAGTAATGTTGGTGTGAAACTGTCTATTAGATGATTACAAAAAATGTGACGTTATAATTTTGGTAAATAAGGTAGGTATTTAATATTTTCTATGACATGTAGATCTACGTTACACCACCGACACACAGGAGTTGACGTAAATTCTAATCATCATGTTCTCAATACTGAGTATCGTTGCGTCTTGACTGGAACTCTCTGGTTCGAGCCATTATTAAGTTGTTTTTAAAATACGTGACATTATAAACGCTATTTTGGGAGGTAATTGAGATAACGCTCTAAATAAAACCGCTTCGTGTGAATGTAATCGTTTTATTTGAGGACGAGAAGACGTTGAAAACGACACTCCTTTTGGATGACCATTAACTTCTATTTTAAATGTTATAGCTCATTCGCTCACTAATTTAAAACTGTGTAAAAGATAGCTCAGAATGTTTCTGGGATCCATTGATGTAATTAAACTTTTGGGCGCTTCTGTTATATGTCTGTTTGTTACGTAAAATGATTGAGCTCAGTATTTGAGTGTAAAGGTTGCCTTCGAATCATTCAAATCATTCAAAATCTTCGAATTTGAACAGAAATACGTACTAACTGTTTGTTCTGAATGTATTTAACCGAAGTTACAAAATATTGTCACGAAAGGATATAATATTTACAAGGGACACCTCTCTTGTATATATAATATTATATCCTATTGTATTCATATCTGAAATCTGTAATTTAAATTAATACAGTTCTCAGTCCAAGCAACCGAAAGTCAGAGACGACAGAAAAAAATACGATTTACTTCTGTTCTCGACTATAACTTTTACCTCGTTCACTTTCATGCGTCTTTCGTACTTTAAGTACGAAGCTTTTAACAGCAGTTCAGCAGTCCTCTTTTCCAATAGCCTTCAACATATGCCTCATAAATTTTCTTTGCTATCATGTATTTATACTCCGACCCACATGGATAAGGGGTAGAAGAGAAAGAAGAAGAAGGAGAAGAAAAAGAAGAAGAAGATCTTATTCTAGCTTATATGTTAAACAAGACCAAACCAATAGGTTTAGCTTGACTCAATTAAAATAAAAATAAATTAAGATAAATTAAAAAGTGTCACAGAGACGAAACAGTTTTATATGAGAAACAAGAACGAAAGTCTTTATAGATCGCCAAAGGGCTTGTGACCTGTAAAAGCTGAGTAAAGTGATCACTTTACACAATATAACGTTCACTAATTCCACTCTAAGAATAACCTTATACAATTTTTAAACGTTTTATATACTTGGAAATCTGATTAACCTTGATTCAATTTTCTTGATGTTGGGCTGTAAATATAAAATTACTCTAGAATACGCATTATAAAAATATTATATATTACTATTCTTAAAAAGGTATTTGCGCAGGTAAAGAACGTCGACAAATCAAATTATCTCAGAGTGGAATTCTCCAGCGACGAGAGACAGGAAGAAGTAGTAGATCGGATAGCTGCTAGCGAGGGTCTTTTATTACATTTCCTTTAAAGCGCGCTGATCAAGTGATGTCAATGCGAATGTCAAGAACAAACCGACTGTTTCTAAATGATTTGTATCTTCTTCTTATGGTTTCATCTCCTATCATTCTGGCGATTACGATTTTAATTTAATTAGCGCCTCACGGAACAATTCAGTTGAGTTACACTTATACCGGTCCTTCAAGTTACGCAGCCATGTCAACTAATCAACTCCACTTTCGAAACAAAATACCTTGGTGTGATCATTGATCAACACCTAAGGACAACATCAAGACTAAGGAATATTTTAAATGCAAAACTTATTAAAATGTGTGTCACGCCATTGTTAACTCTCTGCTCATATACGGCGTTACCGGATGGGGAGGTTCTAATAAAAAAATCTTAACTCATTAGTATTACTTCAATAGTGATCCTTAATATCATTGAGGATCACTATTGAATTAATACTGAAAAAAAATCTATCTTTTTAACAAAAGATGTTTTTAACAAAAGATCTTTTTAAATTGTTTCCAGTACGTGGATGATGAAAGGTCATAGTAACACGGTATAATACCCCAGAAAACACAAACCTGAAGATTCTGAGTGGCCGTGAAAATCTAAAAACATTCTCAACGAGACGTGACTTTGAAGATGAAGTAAATGCATGGTGATTTTTTGAGGTTCTATTATTATAACAACGTGGTTATTATAACAACGTAACAATGTGGATCTATAGTAAGAGAGTGCTCTTAAGTGGGTCAACCAATCAGGTATATTACCAAGCACCCGATAAGCGGAATCAAAGGGAGGAATTTACATTACTGGTAAATTTAGAAATATCCGAAATGAAATAAAGTGAATATTCCATCGTGAATATATATCTCTACGATACACTAAATCACTAGATTTAGCCCATTTAATCCCAGTTTGGATTGAATTAAGCACATTTTTTCCTTATACAGGAATACTTTAAACTGGAATTGCCTGGAATTGTTTTATCTCAAATTCTTTACAACTGCATTAAAACCTCATTTATATAATGAAAAAGACTAAGCGCAGTCTTTCCCAAAATCATTTATGCATTTGGTTTGAAGATCTCGAATATTTTTTTAAGTTTCGTTTTTGGTTCATTAGAATTATTAAATTAAATTTACTTGACATGAATTTCACATTCTGAAGACATTATCAATCTAACTCAGGATTTTTTTTAAATAAATCAATGTTTATATTCGGTAAAAGTCAGCTTTATTTTATTTTTTATTATTTTAATTATTTTAATTTTTATTTATATTTTAATATGGCGCGTGAATTGAAGAAGAGAGACAATTTTATTCAATGTTTGAGAAATTTTATAAATTTTTAGCATTCCTCTGTGATTCTAAAGGCAAAACTAGTCATAAATAATTGAAACGAGTAGGAGCAAAAACATATATTTTATTAATATTTCGAGGAACTTTTCAATCAATAAAAGTGCAATAATTTGGAAACAAAATGAAAATTATTAGAAATACCGACTATGAAAATCTCATGTGGATAAAAAATGAAGCGAAAGAATGCTTTACATCTACGAGCGCCAACATATGAAATTCCAGCAGAGAATTCCAAAAATTGCAAACTCTGCGGTTGAGGGTTGAACTATTTCTTCACATTCCTCAGAGTTACGGTGACTGCATGATTTTTCAAAACAAATTCTAAAAGCGTGGAAAGTATTTTTTGCACAACCTTGTGGGACGTCTTAAGTTACCGACAATTCCCGGAAGGTCTCTTCTCCTCGGGGACGGTCGTGAAATTCAAGAATGAAAATTCCAATAAAGAAATTTTCAAAGACAAAGCAGTCTCGACTGGTTACAAGATCTTCAGCAGGACGTGAAGCGAAACTTGGAAACGTTATTAATTTTAATGGAAATTTGAGCTCTCTTGGAAATCTCGCTGCCTTTGGAATGACAGCGGAGTATTTATATTATCGACCCATTTCGATTGATTGAATTTGAATTAGGGTTGCGACACCCTAATTTCCCCCTACCCTAACATAAAATATAACATCCTAACCTAAAATAAAAATATCATCGTCTGCGATTTTTTCAGCGCCGTGTAAAGTTTGAAAAGGCTTTTCCTTTTCAGACAAATTTGGGTGAACTGTTTATGTACAAAAGGGTGGCTCACCAAACAAACAAAAAAATTTAAGATTTTTTTGTATCTAGCACAGCAAGAAAAAGTAGCCAAATGACGTTTTTAGGCCACGTTTAATATTTGATTAGACTAAAACTTCCTCTTTAGGATCCAATTTCTTTACAGAATATATATTTTGAAAAAAGAAATTTCAGAAAGAAAGAGTTGTTACAATATGTATGTCTTTAAAGCAAATTGAAATTGTGTGTGTAACATTTATTTATCACATAAAATATTAACATTTGTTATTATTATAATAATATTTCAAATTCAAATAGCGTGACATATGATAAATAGTAGGAATGGAGACTCTTAACCATTTTTCTTCAACTTTTGACACTACAAAATTACAACAATTTCACAACAAATGGTTCATGTATGAAGAAAGTGAAGTTAACTGATAGGAAATGAAAGTTACTTCGAGAAAAAATTTAATAACCCATATTAATTCGTAGGTAGTTAAACTTATTAGAGTATTATTATATTCCACGCTTGTTATTTTGAAACCATATAGCAACTTTGTATGTTTTGCTCCACAAAAAGTAGAAAAATATTTTTTGGTCCACCCTTATTAAATATACCCTTATTAAAGTAACGAAATTAAATTCAAAATAAGATAAAAAAACAAGCGATCCTTACAGTAGTCGCAAATGATGTGTAACATTTGACATCTCACAATTAAAAATATGAATTGAGCAGCGACAGAAATAAACATTCAGCTTTGCTCCATCTCAAAGTATACAACACTAACTGGAATTTTCATCAGTGACATTTCTTATATAATAAAAAAAATGAAATAGTTATCACATCATTCGATACATTCATTTTCGTCACAATTTTATTATGAAAAATATAAATTAAATATAAAATAAGCAACAATAGCAGTGTTTGGTGCATATGCAATTTTCATAACACTATTTTCAGTCGACTTTAAAACGAAAGTGAAAAAACCGACATTTTAGCTTTTAATTGGTGATTTGTGATGCATGGTGTAAACTCTCTTCAATGTGATCATTCTTCTTCTCTTCATGCTCTATAGCCCCACATCCCTGGGCTTAAAGATTCTTTATGTACTGTTTTTAGCCATGTATTCAATAGGGGACAAACCGCGCGGCATATCGCATCAACATCTCGTATTTCGGGGACAATGACGCGGTCATTTGACGTGTACACACAGGGACTCACATATCATTTGTCGCGGAAATGTCGCCCAAAAGGGTTATGATGATTAGTGCTGCGTATCTATTTATTTTAACGAGTTTATCGAAACGCAAGAGCAGAAAAAGGTGGTGGGTACGAAAGTATTTACAGAAAAGGAAAAGAAGGATAGATATTCAATGCGATCTTCGAATGTCTGATGGATCATTTGTTAATTTCATTCAAATGATAACTGATTTTGAAAATTTATTACAAATGATCGTGTCTTCCATAGCCACAATATTACGGAACGCTGTTTTATATCATACGATATAGCATATGTAACTGTAGCGCATGCGTCTTAGCTTGTCAACATACCACATGTTACTGACGCGTGGTACAATGTCCCCGTGCGCTCGATCGGGAACTGTGCGCATGGCAACGTTGCCGCGGCACGTAGAAATGCCGCGCTATGTTACGCGTGATGTCGCGGAATAGTACGCAACGTTGCAGCGTCACGTAGACTCTATGCCGCGCGTGATGTTGAGGGAAAATTTGTCCCCTAGTGAATACGTGGCTTTGCGTTATAGAGTCTTGGATCCCAATTTTGTATAATGTATTACAGGATGAGAAACAGCTGATATGAACAGAAAACCGCGGTCAGTTTTATAATGTTTATTAATTCTCGAATAACAGTGTGTACTTTGTCGCTCGAACTTGATAGCCAGTGTGGTCGTCAGCTATGCAGCTGCAGGTCAATGCACGGCGATCCATGTGGCTTTTTAACGAAAGGTGATTTTTGAGCGTGGTTGTAGGACGAGTCGAAGTGGTGTCGTTAGCGTGGAGAGGCCGGTGTAGTAGTGGTGCTATACTTATATTTTAAAATATTTTTTTTCAATAACATTTTTAAAAATTTTGCTTTCTTTAATATATTAAACTTTAATTTCGCCTCCTGTAATGTTGAAAAAACCCGGCTGAATACTAAAAAATTAGGGTGGAATAAGGCGACGTGCTTAATTAATACAAATTATGCTCTCACTGACAAAGCCTTGTAAAGAGGCTTAAAGGGACTTAATGTTTTGTTATTCCTCTATAAATAAACATAATTCTTTTCAAAAATTGTGAATTCATAAATAAAATTAAATTCAGTCTATCCTCTTGACTTTAATGTATTTTTAAACTTATTTTTATATGGTCTTATTAATGTTTATTTTGTTTAAATTAAGAAAATATTTTATACACCTCTGCTCGATATCCATGCTTTTTATATGTACATAAATATTATTAATTTGTAAAGAGATAGTGAATCGGAAGGTATCTATCGAAATCTCTTGAAGACTCAACAATAGGTACTCTGGAAAAGCACTGGAAAATTCGATTAAATACTATAAATGTAAATAAAATTCTCGTGACATCGCGAAACCATCGTTTTATATAAAAAGCGAAGTAAGTTCCGCGCGGGGAGTCGTTGTTGACGTTTGACAAATACGACATAGAAACGCGTCACAACCAGCGATAAACCAATAAACCATTAGGGCCAGTGCGTTTTAAACTGAGTGACAGATATCGTGCAAAACTTAACAAAATAATCTCTAAAGGGATCGAAGTGATATAAATCGCGTAATAAGTACTAATTAAGAAACAGTTTAATTATTAATGTATGAAATAGTCTTGAAATATTTAGTAGTCATAAATTTAAGAATAGTGCTCCAATTTGATTCCTGTCCAGTGACTTTTTGGTAAATAAATAAAGAATTTATTAAACGTTAAATGTTTCATTTGCCTCAAATAGTCCTGTGACAATATTTTATATATTTTTTTAAAATAAGTCACAAATGTGGAGTTGCACTGTACTGTATGGAAAGAAATAAGAAATAAGAAAAAAGAACAAGGAAGAATAAAATACTCTCGGATGGTGTCTTCACTTTGGTTTATTTCGGATTCTTGAAAATTTAAGGTATGCGATTAAAACATAACAAGCGAGTTGGGATTACAAAAGGCTAAACGCGCGTAAGCGGGGCGGTCAAGGAGGGAATGCCATAAGTGAGCGGTGTGAGCTCTTAAAGGGGGAATATCCATCTAGACATTTCGAAAAAAAAACAATTTTTAAATTTTTGCATTTTCTTAAAGCTTGTGGTCTTAAGAATGTCTGGTGATAATTTCAAGCAAAAATTCAAAAAAAGAAATCAATGCTATGGCTGATAATAGCGACATCTCTTTGTTGATTGTTACGGCTGATAATAGTGACATCTGATCACGGCACCTCGCTAGACGTGGGCAGCTGCCGGTCAGGCTCTTTCATAATTGAAATTTAAGACCTGTTTCTATAATGTTTGTGAGGAGCGCTCGATGGCAACCTACAAAAATTTGGTAGACTTGGTATTCTATGATGGGTGGAAATGTGAACGTTGCATTATGTAAAGTGATCACTTGAGCCAGCAGTATGATAGGTCGTAAGCCCTATAAACACCCAAAGACTTCCATACCTACTTTTCCATAAACATATAATTTCGTCTCTGTGACATCTATAATGTATCATGATTACTTTTAATGCTTTCAAGACTACTTAAATGGTGAGAACAGATGATAATCTTAAACTTAGCTTGTGATATTCTTTGTAACACTCAATTTTTACAATACAACCTACACAAAAATCTCAAAAATACATTAAATATCAAAATAATACTTCCTCGTCTCCTTTGCACAAAACCTTACTTTCTACCGAAATACTACTTATTGTCATTGACGTATTATAAATACTATTCTGATTTCAAATGTAGCAAATGTAGAAAAATCTGGTAATTTGAAGTTTCGGCGACTAAAATAACATACTCATTCTTACAATAGTGTACGATACTCTGTACCTTTTTCCCCGGGACTCTTTTTTCGGCATGCCGTCGCATCCAATCACAAAGAAGAAGACCGTTCGATAACGAATGCAAGTAAAGCTTCTTTTTGACTTGTCACGATTTCACGCTTGTAACGTATATACAGTTTATTATGTTTATTATATCAATGCTTTTTATACTCTTTGATTTAATTTTTAATTTTACATATTTGATTACTAGTCCAGTAGTCAATCTCACGGCCAACAGGGGTCGAAACTCCTCGAGCAATGAGTATTCCTACAAATCTGTTTAGTCTCATGATTTATAGATTTCTATTGGACACCCTTTGCATTGGCCACCCCTTCGCTACCCTTCGCAATCGCTCCATTAATCTTTTTCTCCTCACTCGCTTCTTCACCTCGCAGGAGGCCACCACCAATCCCCTAATGGATATCCTGTTTCGTCCTTCGTGCGAGTAACCGAAATCTAAAATATGAAAACCGCTTTAATATATAGAAGATAACCTACGCGCTATTGTATCGATTACGTAATCAGACCCAGATGTTTAGGAAATAGTGATTCATAAGTAATATACACAAAACAAAATATCTAATTACATTTATTATTATTCTACAGCATGTATGTTATAAAATTATCTACCGTACGAGTATAAAGTGCGTGAGTTTATATTTGCCAGTCACGAAGTTACTCGTGACTGGCAAATATAGGCCTACAAGAGAATTGGGAATTCGCATTGTTGTAAGCGACTATAACACGTTGTATTGACTGTAAACTTATAGAGATATATTACGAATGTCTCACAGAGACTAATCGATTTATATAGAAAAGTAGGTATAAAGGTTTTTGGGTACTTAAAGGGCTTACTACCCAACGTACGGCTAGCTTAAGTGATCACTTTACACAATGTAACGTTCAATATTGGCCACCACATCAACCAAATGTTGGAAGTACATATCGTTACCTTAAGTCTAATGGCATGTTTTAATTACTCTTTTTTTCAAAATCAGCATTATGATTGATTCATGTAGCGCTCATCGAAATACATCCGACTCACACTTCAGGAAATGTATTTAATGAGAGCAAGTGAGAACAAACAAAATTTTATCATATGCCAGGTTTTTATGGTTCTAGTGATACGTAAGTTATGGAACAAATTGGGATTGGAATTAAATTAAATGATAAAGTAGACTGAATGCGTTTGAGAAAATATCACTTAGACGTGTTTGTGTCAGATCCATTTATGATAGAGTAAAGAATAAATATGTGATCATAGTTAATAGAATCGAAGAAATATCGCTCAGATGGTTTGGACACGTTGAGCAAATGTATGAGGAAAGAATGGTAATAAAAATATATGACGCAAGAGAGGACGACCATGACCAGATAAACCAGATACTGGATGATGGTCCTGTTAGGAGCCATAACAATAGACGAGATTGTATGTGAAGATATATGTATATGGATGAGGCGAGTGTTGTGCGAGGACAAAGAAGTGGGGTGCTCTATCCTCTCTGCCTATCCCCGCGGAGAAACGGCGTGAGTGAGCAAGCGGTGAATTATTATTTTAAATTGATTCTAGTGCCAAAAAAAGTTGGTCCACCCGTGCTATATCCCCTCTCCTGCCATCGAACGAGGTTTTTCAATTTAAGGAAGAGAAATAATATAGTACAAAAAGAATTAAGTCTCGCGTAAATAAAAAAAGGAATTTAAAAATTGATAGTATCAATATTTATTTTGTAAAAAATGTGTAGTCACACAATTAATGTAAAGTAAAAAATATTCATTTATTCTACTAATTGAGAAAAAATATACAAATCGAAAGATTTCGCGTAATCTTTTCAGCATTTGGGAGAATTAGGTCTCCAATTAATTTGCATAGCTCGAGCCTTTGTAGCAAATTTAAGATTGCCAAAAAGCATTTTGCAATATCTTTGGGTTTCGGGAGGGCGGCAAATCGTAAAAGTGCGAGAAGGGAGACTTAATTATCCCTTCGTTAACCAAAGTTAAACCAAACTATTACCCTGAATCTTGCAGATCCACATATCTCCCCCCGCGCCGGGCCCTGTGTACGGGGAGCCGCGCCATGGCCCGGTGTTTCACGCCGAGTTTCGAGGAGACACGAAAAATTAACAGCTTTGACAACACTGCATAATACAATAAAACACTTGTACTACCGCACATATATATTTTTTATTAAGCCCGTCAGTCAGTCCCTGTGGTGACTTCTGTGTAATTTCATTACATTTTTTCTGTGTATCTTCCATATTTTTTTTGGTGTATCTTCCGTATTTTTTTTGTGGATCTTGCATATTTTTTTCTTTGTATATTTTTTCTGGGTATCTTTTTTTTTCTGTGTCATCTTTATCATTACTCTTGGCACTACAATCCTTGGTGGGTCTTGACCTCCTCAATAATGTTCCTCCACTTCTTTTTTTCTGGGTATCTAATATTTTTTCTGTGTATCTTCTTTGTCATTTTTATTTTATGTATTCTTTGTCTGCGTATTTTACTTATATTTTTTCTGTGCATTTTCCTTAAAAATTTTCTACTATGCATATTTTTTTCTGTGTATCTTTTGTTCGATCTTTATGAACAGGACCAGATATCATTAAACACACCCACTTTTTCCCACACCTTTCCATAGTGCACGCCCTACAAAATTCCCTGTATATATGACTTCGCACAATACCGTTGACATTGTCATTGGCTTGATTGTTTTGACCTGTGGAAACCTTGTACGTGACCGTTGAAATCTTTTAAATAAGAAAAGAATAAACCAGATCGTAGTGAGAGGTAGCGCCCTTCTGATAAGGAAGGAAGCAGTCCTTCTACCTGTTTCCTTTCCTTGCCCATTGACCATCCATAAACCTGTACCAAATCTATCATCCATTATTTAATATAATATTTTCCATTCCACAATCCGTGTTCAAACATCTTTCTCTTTACTCCTTTTCTTTTAAATCGTAGCTTTAACTTTAACTTTTAATTTAATTTATTTAATTTAACTTTTAAGTCTGCTTGCTTGCTTGTCTATCGAAAAATCTTTGGATCGATTTTTAACCTTATGTAAGAGTATGGCGCTCTATCCTCTCTGCCTACCCCCATGGAAAAACGGCGTGATGGTAAATTATTTAGTTAGTTATTAATGCAATCAAGCTGAAACTTTTCAGACAGACTTGTGGCAATAGTAAAAATAATTTAACAATTTTTTGTTAAAAAAAAAAAATTATAGTATCATTTTCTTGCTTTCGCAGCGTCGCCCGACTCGAGACCAATGCGTAGGTTCAGAGACAAACTTGTTTCCACTAGTAAATGAGAAAGAGAGTATAATAAAAACTTGGTTTTTATGGGTAAGTTTTTTATTTGTCATTATAATTTGTTCGTTATAATTTTTCTTCTGTTATCGTGAGTTGAATAGTGTCGGTTCTGTTTAAATGCATCTCAAATGAAAGACTACAATTTCGGACGTTATCAAAATACAAATACAAAAATATATTTTGAAATGTTATTGAAATGAACAGATATGACACTTTTAAAGAAAAAAATTGAGATCAGTATCGATAAAATAAAAAGTGCGATAATTTTTTTACAAACAATTTGATCTGGCGCTCGTGTGGTGCGTGCCGGTGAGCGCGTTTGACAAACCACGCTGGCCTAAGTTAATTCGTAAGCTAATTCGGAAGAACACTTAGGCCTTATCAACAAACATTGGGAGAATCTAAACCGTTATCCATTAACTTAGAATAATGCTGGCCAATGAATGAAACGAAGCTTGGAGCGTAATGTTCGGGCCATTTAGTGCCTGCGACTCGACAAGTTCGTCAATTAATTCACTTTTCCAAGGCGCACGCACTTTGCAGCTTCATTTATATTTCAATCAACTGAAATTAAAATATGGCACAAACTTTTATAGCCCAATGGAAAGAAGAAGAAAAGGGCACTTCAGTAAGATGTCGATTTCTTTAACAATAACTTTTGAACGCCTTAGGTAGGATAAAAAGGATCATTCTTAAAATTATAATGATTATTAAAATAAAATAACGCAACGTACGCAATTTTAAATTTATTTTATTTTATTTTATTTTATTTTAGGAAATATACAGTACAGTAGCCGGCAAACATCAAATTTAACGGCGTAGTGGGGGGAAGTTTGTGCATGTAGAATTCCACCAAAGAGACCCAAATTTTGTCTTCTGCGCATTCCCCCACTACGCCAAAAAATTTCAAGAAGTTTGCCCGCAACTGTACAACGTAATAATAAAATTATATTATATCAAAAAAATATTCTTTTAGTATGACCAGTGAAGTTTCCTCGAAGCTGGTAAAAAAAACAAAGAAAAAATGATAAAGAATATGTGATGAAAGTTTAATTATGATAAAGCACAAAAAGGGAAGAGTCTTCACAAAATCCGTCATACACATCATCGTCAACCAAAAAAATTGCCGTTACAATATATATATATATATATATATATATATATATTAATTAATAGAGAATCAGATATTTTTGTTTGTGAAACAGAGGATAACAATGCTAAACCATGTTTAGTAAATACGTACTCATATCAAATAAGACAATTTTTCTTTATGTTATAAATTAATTTATCAAAAATCTAAGTCTTGCTTTTCTATCCGATAGGAAAAGCTTTCTATTGGGCAAGTTTTATCAGAACCAAGTCTCTCAATACTGACACCAAACTGTCGGGTATTTGCGGGTCAGCCCCGGGCCGGTCACGCGCGCCGTAATGCTGAATGAGATAATTAAAAAAGTTTATCAATATTAAAAGATACCAGCCTGACATCTGGCGGCTATCTGCAGAAGTTTCTCCGACTCTTTCAACCGAGAAGTTGGAAAATTTAAGGATCCAAATTTTTTTTTTTTTTAATTGGAATGTCAAAATTTATCGGATCATTCTTTCGATGCATACTGATAAATAAGTAGATGCTGTCCTTGATTTAGGTACTCAAAACAAACTTATAATCACACTTAAAGAAGATTTTTTTATTAAAAATTTCGGTTACTGCGATTAAATATATATATTTTCACAAATTTTTTAACAATATGTCAATCACATATTTACTATCACAGATTTTTATAGCCATTTTTTATTTCTTTTTTCCTCATTTCTTTTTTTAGTTTTTGTGTTGTTGCGAGATGCTAAAAAATTACGCACGTCTGTCACTTGTAACAACACTATCAAAAAATCCAAAACGGCCTAGCGTATTCTACGGCTTTCAGGAGGCATCTGAAACTTTCGAAAAACATCTATAAAAACCAAGAAGCCACGAAAATCTTCTCCGAAACACTAGAAAAACCCACGTACGAAGTACCAGAATTTTTCAGATATAAATAAGACCGCGCGCGGTAGTGGAGGTTATTTTTGAGCACGTTTCAAAGCGAAAACTAACTAAAAATAACTCAGCCAAATAAATAATTCTTACTTAAGCAGCGAAATAAGCCGGAGCGATTAAGATAAACGAAAATTGGATAGAATTTTAAATAAAGTGTTAAATCGATAAATAATGGAATATTGTAATTTTAAGAATAGCGTTAAGTTCAATAGTGTTAAGTGACTTTGTACATTAAATAATTAATTAATCGGTAATTAGTAAATCGCTAATTTATTTCCAGCATCTTCATCCATTCCTCCCGCAGCCACGACACGAGACAATTTGTGTCTCTCATGTTTTTAAAATAACCTTTGTTATTACTTGTTTTGTTTTGTTTGTTTAACGAACGAAGTCGAGGTGGCCATTTGCACAATATTTTATTTCAAACATAATGCAATTATTTGTTCTTCAAAATAATAATAAAAAATTAATTGTATCTAAAACTATACTTTGTTATTAAAATATATTATTTTATATCATTTTATAATTATATCATTCTTATTGAAAAACCCTCAATTATGTTGGTTCATATTCTGGACAGTTCGCAAAGGCAACAAGGGTAAAATGAACGCCTTGTGATTTGTTTGAAAAGCCGTGAAAATAAAATTATCCAACAGAACGAAGAGGGTGTTTCTGGTCGTCTCTGAATTTGTGTCAAGTACGGTCCTGTTTATTGAATGTAACAGCTACCAAAAAAGGCACATGACAGAATAATTTAAAAATTATGTACTTGTCATGTCGGGAAAGTGTTTTATGATAAAATTAAAAATATTTTACCCTGAATTCTTTTTTTGAATTTCGAACTGAACATTGAAGCGTATTTTAATGTTATTAAATATTTATATGAAATTCCAAATTTTTTAAGATAGATAATTTGATATCACTAATCTATTTCGGGAAAACTTTAAAATGACAATTTTGTAGCATATTAACGATTTATTAGTCTTGGGTATACGGATATGTTGGGTTCAGAGTCAAATACAGGATTATCCGAGGATAATCTGACTTTAAATATAGATTTTATTAACAGTCAAAAAATAAAAATGACATGAAGAAAGCTTATATTGAAGAACACATTCATATTGTGAAGTTGCATTTTTTTTATAACCAAATTAATTAATCAATTAGAAAGACATTCATAAAAACCAAATCCATGAAAAAATATTTGGCTGCTACCGGGATTCGAACCACGGATCTCTTCGGAGGAGGAGATCCGTGGTTCGAATCCCTCGAATGAAGTAGGCTTGTTCACCTGTTATATTATTGTATTATAAGTGGATCATTTAAATACACTGAGAACCAAAATTTGAGGTTTTCCATTCCTGTTGTATTGAAATTATTCATATTTTCACGAGATGTTAGAAGCAGTACAAATTTCACATGGATTTTGGATTATACAGTGATTATAATTATCAGGGTCCAGATTGTCAGTAATAATACCTACTGCCCAAATATTTAAACTGTTTTATTCTCTCAATTTTGGACCCTTTAATTGAAGGCACACATTTAAATGACTCTCTCAGCTAAAAACCATAAACTTGGTCTTGCTAATATTTACGTTCAGACCATAATGTTAGCCAGTGGAATTAATTTTACTGAGCAGTTTTTGCAGGTCTTCAACATTATCTGCCGGCAATCATCATCAGCATATCGGATGTTATTGATAGCCACACCGTTGACTTTCACGCCAAGGTTTGTATTATCTAGCGCTTCTTTGAAGACCATATCAGAGTCTAGATTGAAGTCTAGGAGAGAGAAGACATCTCTGTCACACTCCACGCTGAACAGGAATGCCTCGTGAAGTGGCTTCATAGCGTTTTGCTTTTAGTACAAGTTTTTAATTTTTCTCATCTATATCACATCTTTGTAATATTCTAACTAAATCGGTGTGTTTTACTCTGTCAAAATCTTTTTCGTAATCTATAAAGCAAGCATATACACATATGTTTTTTCTTTGGTTAACATTTTTGCAGATATTTATTGTTTTCAGCGCTTCACGGGTACCAAATCCATGCCTACACCGAAATTGAGTATCATCTAGGTCACTTCAAACTTTTGTCTTATTCTGGCATATTATTTTCAAAAATATTTTTAGTACATGGCTCATAAGACTTACAAGGCCATAGTCATAACACTTCTTCGGGTATTACTTTTTAGGTAGAGTGATAAACAGTGATTTCAACCAATCTTGGGTCATCCCCAGGGATCATTCCCTGTGTCGTTTATTTTATTTAATAGACTAAGAAGGGAGTCAATATTGTTTTCATTTATTAATTTGATAACCTCTATAGGAATTTTGTCAGGTCCGCATGCTTTTCTAGTCTTAGAATTTACGATAGCATGCAACAATTCTGATTTTAATATTACATATTTATATATACATTTTAATTTATTATTTTATTATTATATTATTATAAGAGAATATTATAAGAGAGTGCAAAATGTTAGCCGGCGATAGACCTGGTATAATTAAATAAACAAGATAATGAACAAAAGCTCTGTTAAAAGCTTTATTAACCTTCAAGCGCTCACGCGTCCCTACATTGTAATAGCGCTCGCGACGGGGCAATTTGGCCTAAATATGTCTGCTTACATTTTATGTTTTTCACGTAATTTTCACCACGAATTTATGGGGTTTAGGTAAATTACTTCTAATAAATGTAATAAACTATTAAAAACTATAATATTGAGTTTATAAATATCATTATTTAAGTGATAAAATTTTACTTACAATAATGATATATTTTACAAAAAGCTTTCCTTTTTTGGTGAGTAATTCATTTGAACAAAAAAATCATAGTAAATAAAACCTAATAAACTAAATATACACTTAAAAATATTTCAACACTAAATCAAAGCACAAACTAACCATATCACCATCACTTTCAACCCTACCATTGCAAACACAATGAGTGAGTTATTGCAAAGAGTAGTTTGTGCAAACATATCTGGAGGAATATGTACTCATTTAGGCCCTGTTTTTATAGTCCACGCTGAAACTTGCAGAACAATACTAAACAGGTAACTAAAGTGCTCGCATCGCACCAAAATGGCCGCAGGTGGGAACTTGGTAGTCTGACACTGATCTGTCACGCCACATAACGCACTACAGACCGAATGTAAAGTGCATTCCTTAGCTAAACAGTTCATTTGAGAATACTAAAAGGCACGATCCAATCATTTTATTCCTTGAAACTAAAAATTTAATAAATCTAAAATCTCCGTCAATTTTCGGCGGGCGCGAGCGCCCAAAGGTTAAACGTAGAATGTGCGAAATAGAATGTATGAAAATGAACGAAGTATGTGTGGTACGCCAATACAAAGAGTGTTACCTGTATACACTTGCTAGGAAATGGTCGCTAGTAAGGCAAAGTATAATTGAAGTAAATATATATATATATATTTTTTAACTTTTCAAAGCAAGAAAACACTTTGTGGCTTGACATTATAAGAAATTTAAGAATAAATTAAATACTATGTTTTAAACCACTTTATCACTATATATTTGTCAATTAGTTTCGGTTGGACTCAACCTTCTTCAAGACAATTATAATATAGACTAATCTAGGTACAGAAATTAAGGAAAGTAGTAAAAATAAAAGAGGAAATAAAAAGAGAGAGGGGGGCAGAGTGTCAACTAGGTGGGGGGGAGGGAAGGGGAGAAGTTAACTGAAGATAGAGGGAATAGTTTTAAAATCGGACAATTAGATAAATTTATTTGTTTATTTATTATTTGACTATTATTATTGATAGCTTTATTAATTTCTAATACTTCTAGATTGTTATGTTACAAACCTAGTCGGTTTTTGTGTAAAATTTTTGGCCCTGTATTATTATCAAATGTGTGATCAAAATCAATTAGATGTTCGGCAAATTCAGAAAAACCTACATCAGGGTGTTGTATAACTGTATATAGTGTATTTAATATCGCTTCAGTTATACAATACCTTGATGATGGAGTGGTAATTTCTGCAACATGTTGGTGGAATTACTCATATAAAAGTAGATATATACAAATAAAATAATAAATATTTTTTTAATATATTATTTGGTAGATTTTGATGAAAATTATTTATTTTTCAATAAAGCTCTTGACGCAACTTTCGGAAAATTTCAACGCACTATTTGGCCGCGCCAGTGTACATAAGTATTTTTCATAATATGTATATTGAACGCCTGTGCATGAGCGGGATAGGCAAACTCTCCACCTGTTATTGCTTGACCACAATAACTTGGCGTGCGGCGACATTGGAACTAAAACCCGCCCCACCCGCACCCGGCGGTAACCCCTCGCTCTGTCATTCAGTACAATTTTGTATTTGGGAGCTGTGACATCTTGATTACCAATATACACTGAACTATTATATCCAAAACATCCTAAACAGTCCGGGATGGTGTAAGAATAATTGCCAATGAAGTATTTAAGTTTTGCGAAGCTGAAAAAGCAAATAATGGATCGATATTACCGTCTGACAGTTTGACAGATAGAACGGCCGCCATTACGGCTTGGTTTCTTTAGTGCTGCCCGACCAAATTTATGTTAAAGGCTACGACACCGGTCATCGGACATTCTGTACATTATGTATTGTGTAATAAATTTACACCCTGGCAACTTCTGTTGCGCGACAGGGACGCCCCCTTTCGCACGCCAGTTTATAGTGGTCGCATTTTATAAATACTCTATGATGCGTCGACCGTCATCGCCGAACTCCCCAGTTGCCGTTGCTTACGCCACATGAAAATACCTGTCATTGAACGATCTCTGCCCGCTCCTGTTATCATACCGCAGTTTGTTAATGATCATTATATATTCATTCGTGAGAGTGACTATCTTCATAGTGAATACCGCATCTGAATCTTCATACAGTCCACCACAGAGGAGTACCGAGCTTTGTGGCAAATCGGAGAATCCAGGTGTGAGTTGCACTGACTTAACTTGGACATGAAATAAAAAAAAATTAAGGTACTTCATTTTTTTATGAAACTATTAATATTTTTTCTTATTGAAACACATAAAAAGGCTCAAATATAAAATACAAATGATCTCAGTAATATTACAATTTTCGAAGAATTATCAGAAAAAAATGCAGAATTTCGTATGATCCGACTACCTATTTTAAACATAATTTTCCGTCCCAACAGACCCCTTCCCATCCTCCCGCAAGCAGCGATCCTCTTCGGTGTCAAGGATCCCGCTCCATCAAGTCGGGTCTCCTGTGTAAACCGACAGCACGAGAAGTATGAAGACTCTAAATTGGATAGTCATTTCGTGGAATCTCCATAGACATTGAAGTTTTCTCAAAAGACTCGACTCGAATGTTTGTACACGGAAAAATATTTTAAAGGCTTCATATAATATTACTAGATCCGGAAAATAATAATCCTGAGGTATGAGGAAATTTCGAATAGTCAGTTTTAAAATATGCGTACATTAACGCACAAGAATAAGGTAAAAAACAGAGGGTTAGTTAGGATGTTTTTTTTAAATAGAGATGCGAACACGGAATATGTGTCATATCAATATTCTTACTATTTTCAAACTAAGTTAAGGGCTTGTGCTAGCAACTGCGGGAAACAAAGTTAATGGTGCACTAAATGCAATTATGGCCAATAAGAATCTGTCAAAGGAAGCAAGACTAGCGGTACATAATGGAACAACCCTTATGTATGGAAGTGAAGCCTGGAATTGGCAAAAGAGGAATGAAAGTAGACTGAATGCGGTGGAAATGCGGTCACTAAGACGCTTGTGTGGAAAATCTTTGGTCGATAGAGTGAGGAATGAACAAATTAGAATGCAATGCTGGCTGAAGTGTGGTAGATAAAATAAAGAAAGGAGTGCTGAGATGGTTTGGTCATGTGGAACGTATGAACGAGGAAAGGAGGTTAAGAAAATATATGTGGCGAGTGTTGAAGGCAACAGGAATATCCGCGAAAGACCTGGCACGATCAGGTACTACAAGTATTTGAGGATGGCCCTGTTAAAAGTCGCGACAACCATAGAACGTGTATGAGAAGATGTATGAATGTGGCCGAAGCAAAAGTGGTATGCCAGAATAGAAGAGTGTGGCGTTCAATCCTCTCTGCCTACCCCTGCGGGGAAACGGCGTGATGGTTAGTTAGTTAGTTAGTTAGTTAGCTATGAAAATAGGACTATCTTGCTAGTCTGGAGCGAGGTTCGAACCCGTGACCTTTGGATCACGAGGTGAGTGTCTTAACCACAAGACCAACAAGCTACTCTATGTATTTGAATATCAACAGGATGAGACGGAAATATTAATCTGCTTGAAAGTAAGTTCGAATATCACAGTTTTTTTTAACTTACCATATGGGATGACATAGAGCAATTTTAACTAGAAAAAAAATTCTCACGATTTACACTGGATTTATTTACATCAAACATAATGATTTCGTTGTACGCCTATCTATCCAATTCGTTGTATGTCTGTCTGTCTATCCAAACTTCTTATAACGTCTGTTAGAATTCTTCGTTTGAATTCACGGCTTAGAAAACAAATTAAACGGCCGGAGATGGGGCTTGAACCTCGGGCTAGCAAACCCGAATCGGAATGTTGATACCGCTGCCTGTCCGTAAACTGTCAAAAAGATACTGTTAATTTATTCTAGGGCTTAGTAAAGACGCGAACCAATATTCCGTCATTTCATATGGGTCACAGTTAGTACGAGGGCGTATTGAAAAGTAAGGTCTCCAACGACGCCATTTGCCGAACGCGAAGTGCTGTGCAAAATTTGACAACAGCACTGCGTTCCTCGGTTCCCCCACCACAGTGTAGAACCATTCGCGAGATCTTGGAACGCTTAGTCGCTGCGTAGTAGGTATTTAGGATGGAGCTCCCGCTTAGCTCGCCCGCCAAGTGCGAACTACGCTCAGTCATTTGATTTTTGAAAAAGTTTTCTCCAATAGACATTCATCGGCAGTTAGGTGAGAAGTGTATATACATAAAAAAATATGCAGAAGTGGTATCGGGAGTTTTTTGAGGGCAGGTAAAACGTCCACGATGAGCAGCGGTCGGGGTGGCCGAGTTTTCCGGCATCAACGGCGGGTCGAATCAACGAGATGATGCGCAATAACTGGAAAATAACCTTTCATAAGGTAAGGGAAGGTCTAAATGAAGAGTGTGGCTACTTCTTCGTGCAGAATATTGTTTCGGAGGTCCTTGGTTACCACAAGATGTCCGCCAGGTGGGTCTCTAAGCAGCTCACTGATGAACACAAGAGAAAGCGCGTGGAAAGTCTCCCAGAATTTCTTCGCCGACATCTACTATTCTCTTTACAGCCCGGACGTTGCCCCCAGCGACTACCATTTGATTCCCGCTCTCAAAAAACACCTTGGGGGACAGAAATTCAAGTCAGACGAGAAAGTGCAAGAAGCAGTCGTCAGTTGGCTTCGCGACGCGGCGGGAGAGTGGTACCACGCCGGCATTAAAAATCTGCTTACCAGGATGCAAAAAGTGATTTATCTTTAAAGCGACTTTGTGAAAAAATAGCTAAATGTTCAAGCTTTCCAACGATGTACGCAAAGTTGTGAATAAATTTGATTTTCTATGGAAAAAAAAATAGGACACTTTACTTTTCAATACGCCCTAGTAAATTTATATTTGTCGATTGAAATCTACTGTGACAATGTCTGCGAAGGAAATAAAGTAACAATGCAAAATGCTGAAGAGCTTTAGAAGCTTGCGGCGACCGTCGGCAAATGTAGTTGTTATGTCTCCGCTACTATTATAATATTTTACATTCCAAATTAAATTATTTAGATTATAAACATCTATCGTGTTCAGCTTAACCGGACGTGGACGAATCTTGGTGAGAGGTAATAAATTTATTAATTCTCCTGTAGAAGTGTTTAACTGATGTAAAACCCTTTTTAATACTGATAAACCTGTGTGGGAAATTTAATTCGGTAAGAGTTTTGCCGCTACCCAGTGGTGCGCGCCTTGGCTTATGACGGGCTTTCTGAAAGATACATAGGTGGCGGCAGGCATTTGAAATGAATTGAGTTGGAGATTTTCAATATGTATTGAAAGGTTTATTTTTTTGTGTTTAGCTTAGAGACGGTACTTTTTTTGTGTTTTGTGATATATTAGGTCCTTACATATGAAATTGGCGTTTTGCCGTACTGGCAAATTTGATCTCAAATATCTTCTCTATGGTTAGGAATTCCAAATCCAAATTTATACAGCTATTTACTCATGGATTTGTGTTTTGAAAATTATAATTCATTTGTTTTTTCCTCAATTGTTTTTTTCTTTGCGTCACTCAGTTTACAAAATGAAAAACTTGAAATATCGCGTTATTTACGAGTACGAGTTCCACCGTGGCACCAGTGCTGCAGAAACGGCTCGAAGGATTAATGATGTGTATGGCGACGGTGCCGCAAAAGAAAACACAGTGCGTTTTGGTTCCAACGTTTTCGTTCTGGAAATTTCGACCTGCAGAACAAGCCCCGTGGACGGCCGGAGACCAAAGTTGATAATGAAGAATTGAAGGATATTGTGGAAGCGGATCCATCGCAAACCACATCCGAGTTAGCTGCAGGCTGCGGTGTTAGTGATAAAACTGTTTTAATCCACTTGAAGCAAATTGGTAAGGTGAAAAAGCTTGAAAGGTGGGTACCTCACGAATTGAGTGAAGCAAATCAATAAACGCGCGTTGACTGCTGCGTTGCATTACTCAACCGGCACAATAATGAAGGAATTTTAAATCGAATCATTACCTGTGATGAAAAGTGGATCCTGTACGATAATCGGAAGCGCTCATCGCAATGGCTGAACCCTGCCGAACCAGCCAAACCATGCCCCAAGCGAAAATTGACTCCAAAAAAGTTACTTGAGAGCGTTTGGTGGACTAGTGCTGGTGTCGTTCACTACAGCTTTCTTAAATCTGGCCAGACGATTACGGCAGATGTATATTGTCAGCAACTGCAAACCATGATGGAAAAGCTAGCTGCTAAACAACCGAGGCTGGTTAATCGCTCTAGGCCACTGCTGCTTCATGATAACGCTAGACCACACACTGCACAACAGACGGCTACCAAATTAGAGGAGCTTCAATTGGAATGTCTAAGACATCCACCGTACTCTCCGGACCTTGCCCCAACAGATTACCATTTTTTTCGAAATTTGGATAACTTCTTGCAAAGGAAAAAATTCAACTCCGATGGGGCAGTCCAAACCGCCTTCAAAGATTTTATTGATTCCCGTCCGAATGTTTTTTTAGTAAAGGGATCGATGAACTATCTATGAGGTGGCAAAAGTGCATAGATAGCAATGGTACATACTTTGATTAAATAAATATATTATAATAAAAAAAAATCGGCTTTATGTTCCTCCCATACTAAACGCCAATTTCATATGTAAGGACCTAATATAATATGGCCGACTATTTTATTTCATTATTTATTATAACTTAACATTTGTAAGACATTCATGAGTAAATATATGAAATATATATATCTGGTTAGTTATTAAGTTGTATAACTCTGGATTTTATACGATTTTCTTCCATTTGCGTCAATTTGACCGCATGGTGTTGGCATTTTATAATGCACACGCCATGGACTGCGAGTCTAAAATATTTTTTTTTTTAGAAATTTCTGTACCGAAGAATGGCTGTTTTAAATTATATAATTATATTTATATAATTTAAAGTATACTATAATATAATATTTATTTTTGTAAGTATTTGAATTCTTATCTTAATTTTGGATGTGTATTTTCTTTTCTTTTCTTTTCTCTTAGATTTAGGTATTCCTATGTTTGACTTTAAATTCTTATCTTGATTTTGTATGTATTTTTCTTTTCTTTTTATTTTCTTTTAGATTCAGATTCTTTAATTGTCATTTTTTATTACTACAGAAATACCATATGACAATAACTGCCACAGAACAGGTTTTTACCTAGTGTGGCAGTTATTAGTATCTTGTATTAACTAATGTAAATGTAAAAAACAATAAATAAAAAGCAGGAAACAGTTCTTCCATACTTTAAGCAAATCATTTGAAGGGATGGAGGCAGCCTGGAAAAATTAAGTGAGAGAAAACATATTTTGATATGAAGTATGGAAATATTTTTGTCATAAGTGATTTATTTTCGTTTCCGTGAATCCGTTGGCTCTGCTACACCCCTGATGGCTGTTGACCTTCTCGTTTTGATAAAATAAAACCGCAGATATTCGTGGATCCGCGACCCCAGAAACAGCCCCGCTCTCCTAAAGAAAAACAGATGAAAGAAAAATAACAATTCGATATTATTTTTATTTACATCCCTTTGTGTATTTTTCGCTCCAGGGGTTTGTTGTGTTCCCTTAAAAAAAATAATATATATGAAATATTTTTTTGTGTACGCAAAATACCAGGAAATATTTCGACCGCTTTTTGTTTTTCGCTTTCCTTTGGAAGGTAATTAAGTAAAATAATAAACAATATTTTTTGTGATACAACATTATATTATTTTTGTTAGAAGGCGCTCCTCACATTCTAAGATAAATCGCGAGGTTTTTCAGCCATATAAACATGTATATAGCTTTACTTAAAATCATAAACATTAAAGCTTAAGCAAAGAAATATTTATAAATTAAACTTCTTGGTTGGAACACACACAATATTCGCATGCGCCTGAAGCTCTTTCTTCTTTTCTCATATTTTGTAATAACTGCTATTACGACCTCTCTTCTGCGCCTAATGACCACGCCCACATACCTACCGGACTCTAATCTCCACCACACTCCTCAGCCTTAATTAGCCTTAAGTTTAGTATTAGACACATTACTGAAAATGATGCGTTAGCGTCGAAAACGTACATACTAATCGTTATAAATAAATAGTGAAAGTAAACAAAGTTTTCTTGTTTAATATATTTTTATAACTGTTTTATTCTTGTGCAATGCTCGCCGTGCATCTCTGTCCTTAAAATTTCCTTCAGGTTTCTGCGTTCATCTTGAATAATAATAATAATAATAATATTAATAATAATAGCCTTTATTCAAACATCCATAACATTTCAAATTTGCTTGTGACAAGTTAGACTGTCACACCATGGCAGTTCCGTCTGTATGCCGTTTGGCAAAGGCCTCCTCTAACTGCCTCCATTCCTCCCTATCTTTTGCTATTCTGGTCCACGCGCCACCTGCTGTAGCCTTGATCTCATCCACCCTTCTTTTTTGAAGGCCTGCCTCCTTTCCTTTTCATGTCTCTTGTGAACAAGGTAATACTACCTGTGTTTTGTGCAGAATTCTAAAGTGTCACTGCGCAAAATGTGATAATATTCGGTAAAAGGGTTATATAGTTAACAAAGATTTAGTTTTATATCTAAATTTATATGTCGTTTGTATTTATTAATGTATTAATATGTATGTATCTATAAATACATACAAAATATAAATATAACATATACTTATTTTATTAAAGTATATTTTATTATTTTTCAAACAAAAGTTGTGTTTTCTAGGCAGGTTGACCATTAAAATAATTAACAATAAAAAAAATAAAAAATGTATTTCAAAAAAATACTTTTGTCTCGTATTTTAATCTGTCATTCAATATAAATGTAAATTTCATCAAAGTATCTATGTACAAGTGAAAAATTGTATCCATGTCGTAACGGATAAAATTGTAGAATCTAGTTATTAGGAACTACACAGTATACAAATTGAAAAATCCTCAAAAACTATTCCCTAGACAAAATGAAAAATGTCCAAAAAAAGTATTCCCTAAACAAATTGAAAATATCCTAAAGAAGGAGTTCCACATTAGAAATTTTAATACATTTTCAATTGTGCCTCTTCCAGACGCGCTCCCACACACCTCTATGGACCCGCCAGAACAAAAGAGATGTGCTGTGATCAAATCTCCGCTCCCGAGGAGCCCCCGGGACCCGCGCGGGGCAATCCTCGTGACTGATTGGCCCGGCAATCCTGTTCTGAATATAAATTGGCCTAATGTGGATCATTTCTCAGAACAATCTCTCTTGCAGACTTCTTTTGTAGGCGTCATTTTTTCTCTTTGTCTAATACAGGGCTGGCCCGAGACGGCGCGAATCAAAAATGACAGAGAAATATTGCCGCGGTGTAGCGCAAGGGTTTGAAACGGGGACGGTTTTGATTCTTTTTAAGCTACGGCAACTTAATCTTATATTTTTGAAGTTGTACTTTTTTTGCATGCTGAAAATGAAATTTAAGGATGCAACGTAATGCATGCGCATCCTAAGAATTTAAGAATTATTTTTATAAATAAAATAATTAACACTTGTAACGCCAACATTTTTTAATCTAGAAACAATTACATAGATGGCGCTAGAAGGCCAATTCTGGTTTTATGACAGCTAAGGAACTAGCTTCAAATTCTGCCACACGAAGGGTGTTCTTCACTAAATTAAGGACTCTAATGGTCGAGAATAATTTTACTAAAAGATCGCAACACTTTTATTCCTAAAACACTTATAGAATATTACAGAAATATTAAAATGCTTCAAAACACTTTCTGCGTTATCTTGAAAAAATTCAGACATGACATAGAGATTGTTATTGATCTAGAGTCCCAGCCTTTCAGCCTTCGCTAGCATAACTCAGAGAGGTGGTCTGGTCTGGGAACCCAGCAGACGAATCTGTAGTTACTCCAGTAGCGACGTGAGAACAGCAAGTCACGGAGGATCTTGTCTGGGGACCCAGCAGTGGATTCCGGGTTGGTTGTAACACTGCAAGCCACCGGCATTTGCTCTGCTTATCGACGAGTGATTACCCATTATTTTTACCCACGCCCGGAAGTGTATTAAATGACTTGAGCTGGTAAACCATCATCCGCTCAGGCCGTATAAACTTTGTTTTAACCACACTTAAATTTTGTTGTAAAAATTGTTTTTGGAGCGATGCTCCTCTCTTCGAGAAAATCTTCGCACACGAAGAGTTGGAGGAGAAATTTTAGTTATGCTACAAAAATTTGCGACAAAATTTTTCACAACATGATGTTATTTAATACAAATCTGATTTTATTTTATAACCTTCATCTGACAATCCCCTCCCGTTGGTTTTTAATCTCGGTATCTGTAAATCTCGATAAATTTCAGCGCTGCGTTGTATGACATAGGTCTCTTTGCTGATGTAGAATAGGAATCTGTAATCTGCGGACATCTTTTAGTTGTCAGTTCTTGCGGCTTGTTAGTTTTACGCTTCCTCGCGTTAAAATAGACAAATAATTTTTCTTTAAGGTAACTTTTACCAGATATTATAAATTGATTCGATTAAAGTCAAATAAAATCATTTAAGCTACGCTGAATAAATTTTATTTAATTTTTTCCAAGGTTATAATCATTTTATGTGAGGACATTGATATAAAAACATTTTCCATTCATAACTTTGGCCGAAAATTATTACGGACTAGCTCTGTTTGTTACACCCTGTATTTCGTTGTTTTTTTTTAAATACATCAAGCTTATAATAATAATTTATCTTGCCAATTATTGGCCATTGTTTTGTTAAAAGTTCAACAGGTTATAATATAAAAATTGGTTTTGTAAATCTATGGCGAAGGGCAGCCAGCCCTGCTCTTATCGTCCCGGATAAGGACAATGGATCGCTGTTTTCTTTGAGATTGAAAAATTTGTTTTTTTAGGCCAGGAACAATTCCAAAATTGCCGTGAAAAGGATATCCTTCTGAGAGCAAAGAAGAACACAAAAAAAGGAATACAAATATCTATTGCATATCTAGAATTCCACGAACCATGGTCAGAAATGAAAATCAGTGAATCGAAATAAACAAGGATCTTATTATCATTGAAAGATTTGGCAGATACTTCGTGGTGTAACATTATAATTTAAAATATGTTTTACTTTACTTTGTAATACACACACAATTTGAGCTATTAAATTACAACTATAGTTTCGAGAGGAGCAGTCCTCTCATCATCAGGTATAATTATTATCTATACCTGATGATGAGAGGGACTGCTCCTCTCGAAACTATAGTTGTAATTTAATAGCTCATATTGTGTGTGTATTACAAAGTAAAGTAAAACATATTTTAAAAAAGGAGTTTAGTTTAGTCTAAAGTTTTAGACTTTTCTAAAATATGTGAGTGTAATTGAAACATTCTGTTATGGTAACGTTTTTTTTTGCAGCAAGAAAATGTTGCAGTTTTAAATCCTAACCTAGCCGGTAACTTAACATTTTATTAATTAGGTAGATCAATTTATTCTATATATCTTTATAAGTGAGTCATCTAAATTGTTTTTCAATATGATCTTTGTAATATTTTCTGAAATTACACATTCATAAAGTGCATTTAATAAAAAATGTTATTATACATTAGAATATATCATATTCTACTTTTAGGTGAACAAAGTTTCGAAATACACGTAGCTCAAAATTTACAGAAACGTGTAATATTCGAGTTCCCTGAAAAGTCGAATTTCCATTAATAACAGTTCTCCGCCAAAGGATAATTTTTTTAAATACATACATATTAAATACAGTATCCTCGTACTCAATGGCATTTTGCTTGTATATAAAGAGAACATGAAACAGAAAGCACACGATTCGCCATAATAACACATTATGAATTTGATCTCTATTATGTTTTGAAAAACACATCAGCAAATAGAAAATAAATAACTGTGCCAGTGCCCGGAGCGTATGCATTATTCAAAAAAGTATTTTGTTAATAGCAGAGCCTTGAGCTCATTATACAATTTTCATAACACCACTTTCAAACATCTTGTCACATTTAATAATTGCTATTGGTTAAATATTACAAGGAAAACCACCATCTTTTGATTGGTGAGTTGTGACTTTACGGTGTGAAAATATCCAGTCTTGACCCGTGACAATATTACCATTTCTGCGTATCGTATCAAGTTCATTACATTTCCATTTGTAACCTTATTAATCCAGCCGATTTGATGCCGTTTATAGGATGACATTTTAAATTTTCCGTGTCAATTTTGCCGTTTCTGCGTACCGTATCAAGATCATTGCATTGCCGTTTGTAACCTTATTAATCCAGCTTATTGTTTGATGCTTTTTAGGATCACATTTCAAATGCTCCGTGTCAATATTGCCGTTTCTACGTATCGTATCAAGATCATTACATTGCTATTTGTAACCTTATTAATCCAGCTTATTACTTGATGCCGTTTATAGGATCACATTTCAAATGCTACGTGTCGATATTGCCGTTTCTGCGTATCGTATCAAGATCATTAATTGCCATTTGTAACCTTATTAATCCAGCTTATTATTTGATGCCATTAATAGGATCACATTTCAAATGCTTTGTGTCAATATTTCCGTTTTTGCGTATCGCATCAATATCAATATATTATTATCTGTAACCTTATTAATCCAGCTTATTTTTTGATGCCGTTTATAGGATCACATTTCAAATGCTTCAAGTTTTCCTCACAGCGGCCAAGTTGAATTTGAAATTATGCACATGAATGGTGATTTGAAGTATGGAGGCTAATCATCATCATCAGATGTCCTTCTGATCGTAGCCTATCTCTTTATTTAAAAAACAATCTTCTTATTCTCGTGCCCTGTCCGTTTAACGATCTTTGGCAATCATGTTGGCTATGCGGACTTTGTTTACTGCGGCCCGAAACAGCTCCACAGTAGACTGGCCAAACCACTGTCTCAAGTTTTTCAGCCATCAAGTCCTCCTTCTTCCAGGGTCCCGACTTCTGGCAATCCTTCCCTGCGTTATGAAATGCAAGATCTCGTATTTCTCTGGATGTCTCATCACATGTCCTAGATATTGAAGTTTTCGGATTTTAATTGTTTTAACTTCTTTTCTTTATTCATCCGAGCCATAACATCTTCATTTGTAACTCTGTCCATCCAGCTTATTTTGAGAATTCTTCTATAGATCCACATCTCAAATGCCTCAAGTCGCCTTATCAGTTCTTCGGTAAGCGTCCATGCTTCCATTCCATAGAACAATACTGAAAACACGTAGCATCTGACCATTCGAATTCGTGATCCTAGGTTGAGATCATAACTGCGGATCATCATGAAAAACAATAATGTCACTTTTATTAAACGTATTGTTACGTTACTTACAGCACTCCAACTATACCCGGAACAAACAGGAAACATTTAGACGTTTCAGGAAATCAACTCTAGCCGGTAAATGACACCCGCTATTCCATAGGATACCAAAGAATCAAAGGCAGCAGGAAAATGTTCAAAATAAATTGCAATCTTGGCGAGGGGGGTAGCGCCTACCCAACTATGAAATATATTAATGGTTAGGTGGCGACGTCACTACGTTGAGCTATCTGCAAATTGCCAATATTTTTCCGAACACATGAAGGTATTCTCAAATATGTTATACTAATATTGTTCTGTATATCAATTCATTTATATAATAAGTAAAAATGTACTTTGTTTTCACCACTTAAACAGGGTTATTTGGAAAACATTAATAACCTCGTAGGACTAATTCCTGCCTTGATTATAAGTGGAATATGTTCAAGCTATCATGACCTAATCAATAGTTATGGAGATACGCGACATCAAAGTTTGCATTTTTTTTTCCATATTTCTGACTTATTTTTTATGAAACTTGGACTATCATTACATTAATTAATATGAAATATGAAAAATTCATTCTCTTTAGAAAACATTCCAATTGGATTTTTTTCAGGGTTTATATCGTTTTATTTAACTTGTTTTCAAACGAACAAATTTTTCGTAATCGATAT
Organism: Agrypnia vestita; assembly: GCA_016648135.1. NCBI lineage: Eukaryota > Metazoa > Arthropoda > Insecta > Trichoptera > Phryganeidae > Agrypnia > Agrypnia vestita. The sequence continues at coordinate 139,197 of JADDOH010000012.1, forward strand.
GAGTTACTGTAATGATAGTCCAACGTTTTACAAAAAATAAATCAGAAATATTGAAAAAAAAATGCAACCTTTGATGTCGCATATCTCCATAACAATTGATATTAGGTCATGAGAGCTTGAACATTTTTGACTCATAATCAAGGCAGAAATATAGGTTATTAATGTTTTCCAAATTACCCTGTATATTGAAAATATCAACATGTTTCAGTTTTATATTTTTTATTTGTTAGTATAGACGTCTTAGAACATTTTCTACTAAATTGATGCAGGAATCTATTATAAATACTGTGGACAACTCAACCATACCCTATTTATACATTAGTATATACATTTATAATTGTGTGACTTCTATCCATTGAATATCAGCTCTGTACTCGCGAAATAATTGGGCCAAAAATAAACGGCAAATGCAGAAATCATACTTATATGAGTAGATGCGCTCTCATATATTATAAGGATTTTTTTCTTACTGCGGCGATATGAAGATATAATTTACATGTCGAGGGTAGAAATCCAAAAAGGCGTTTGGTGATTATTTCGAAAATTATTTTGTCAATATTTTCTTTATTATTAAACTCAATAATTTTCCTTCACTCATCTCGGTCTAGTGCCAGCTCTCTCCAGTTTCGATATCTAAATTTATCTATATTTATCTAAATAATCACTGACGCCTTTTTGGCTTTTAACCTTCGATATATTCTTAGGTAGCAAAAGACATTAAAAAAAGGAGCGGTAAGAATATTAATTGGTTAACAGAATCAAATTGTACCTATACTGCTTTATTTTATATATATTAGAACAACACATTATGTTTACTTTAATTATAAATGGTAAAGTTGTTTCATTTTGACATGAGTACCTTTGTACGTCTTTAAAATCGGTTAAGGTTATTGCAGCATACTTAAAAATTTGACTTGTCAGGAAAATAGTAAGAATTCAAGCTCTCATATCTCGGAAATTATATCAAAAATAGGTGGATGTTAATGGCCTTGTTGAATTGAAAACACAAGTAGAATTTCTTCAAAGAACATCCATCTTAAGCAGCGAGCAAGCCGTGACTTGTGATCGGGGCGATACAAGTGTTTTAAGTTCTTATTGTAAAGAAACTAAATTAACATTTTATTATTTCCATTTAAACACCAGTAGAGCCTCCAATCACAATATTAGAACCACGAATATATTCGCCTGTTTTTAAGTATTCGTTATTCGAATACTTTAAAAAGTATTCGTATAGTATTCGCTCATGATTAACGAAACATGAGCGAATACTTTATGTTTAACGAAACAGAGATTTACGAACCCTGGAAGTCATATGCAAGCATTCATTCATTCATTCATTCAGGTATACGATTTTTTTCTCCAGAAGTACCGCTATCGGGTATATGGAAGTCGGACATCAAAGATGTAAAAGCCTTTGTCGGACATCTTTTGCATTATACATTCTGATATAAATGAATAATAAAAACTCACACTTTCGTAAAAAATCGCCGAAATATGCATTTTCAGTGAATGTCCAATATTAAAGTATGAAAACAAATGTTTTATGTTTTTTTTTTCTTGAGTACGTCTTTGAAATCGGTTTGAGGCGCGGAGTGCATGTTCAAAAGACTAACGAAAATAGTTCAGACATTAAAAACTTTCGATGGACTTGGAACAGATTTCTTAAAATTAAGTCATCCGTGCTTCGTGAGTTGGCACGCACAGATAAGTCCAACCTGGACGAAACAATTCGTAAGCGCACGTGATTTTCTTTGCGTATTATAAAATAAAGTGGAAAATCAATTCGATAGAAAAGTTATTAGGTTTAAGTGAAAAGTTGCGGTAAAAAAACATTTTCTAATTCAAACTCATCCCGTTTTGGTACTCATCGTGGCGACGGCTTGTGAATGCTAATTGGATCGTGCCGACAACCCAAAATTGTGAATCATTTGCATCATTATTCAAAGACTTCACTTTCAATTGATAAACGGACAGCAAAAATATGCACGTAATCGAAGTTGACTGTCTCCTCTTCTGTATTTATTAAGTACTTCTTCAAAATGCGCAAAATAATTTCTCTCAATATTTAAAAAGGTTTACAAATTTTACATGCAAAGTATACAGAATCACAGTTTGATAAATTAGAAATTTTGAAATGAAGAAAAATGTTAATAGTAAATTGAATATTAAAAAAAAGTAACCCATAAAAACCAAGTTTTTACAATACTTCCTTTCTCATTTTCGGGTTTCGTGTCTACCATATGCGTCGGAATCTCCATACAACTTATGAATGTTCTTAGGTTTTCACGGCCACTCAGAATCTTCAAGTTTGTGTTTACTGGGGTATTATGCCGTGTTGTTACGACCTTTCGGCCCGACGTTTCGGATCCCATTGAAGGGTCCATCATCAGGGCTGATGTGTTGTCTTGAATGTTGGTGTTGTGGTTAAGTATCGGCTTGCAATACCGTGCCGAAGTCATGATGTGTTGTATTGTGTTGTATGTATGATTCATCTGTTGTCTGATCACTATCTCTGCGGAGTCTGCGACGAGAATGACTTTGAAGCGCCGGATACCAAGATGTTATACGAATTGTATGAAAAAACCATTAAAAATTTGAAAAATCCAAAATTATACTATAATAATTATTTTTTTAACGAAAATTTGACAGATCTTCTTGATCGTCGCCACGAGTCTACTTGTAAAGTTTCAGCTCGATTGGATCACGGAAAAAGGGTAAAAAATCGATCCAAAGTTTTTTCGTCAAGCAACCAAGCAAGCAAGCAGTTAAAAGAAAGGAAGTAATAACACGGTCCTTCTAACAAATAGTTCTTTTTTAATTTTTTTTTCATGTTAAAAGTGCTTCATTATTATGAATTTCCCATGCATAATTTTTATATTTCGATTTTTAATTTTTAATTTGTTAGTTTACAATTGTATCCTGACGAAGGGGCCATGTTCTCTGAAATATGTTGATGAAACGTGGTGAAAATATAGTTTATTTTTATCAATAAACTAATTGATTAGATTAATCCATCCATACGAAGCGGTATATCTGGCGTTTTATCCCCATAAAGTTCCGTTGCAGTGTTCACAATGTCACGTATTTTCCAGGCAAGTATAATTAGAAATTTAATACTCAGTCGTACTTCAAATTTGACGGAATTCATATTCTTACCCGCAGTGTTAAATTATTCAGAACTGGTACTTAAATTTGTATGAATATAATTTTGCGCGGTCTCAAATAATAAACACAGCATATGTCAACATGTTTATACGCAAACTAATAAACTTGGAACGAACAAAAACCACTTTCCAAAAACATTTTGAACACCTCTTGTATAATAAGTTGAATAATGGAAAACATCTAACAATTAGTTCAAATAATTTATATAAATGAGTTTATTTTTGCTTAATAATGTTCACAATTAAAACAAAAATATATTGGGCAGTAAAACAAACATAGTATTTTGAGTATGTTAAAATTTTTCAGAACAGTAGGTACTGGATTTTTGTCTCAGGGACATCATTAATCAATCAATGTATATTATAGATGTCTCACAAAGACGAATCTGTATTTTTATGGGAAAGTAGGTATAGAAGTCTTTTGGGTGTACATAGGGCTTACGACCTAGCGTACGGCTGGCTTAAGTGATCACTTTACACAATGTAACGTTCGCCATTTACACCCATGAAAGAATGTCATTTCACACAAGTCTATGGTAGTATTAAACCAGGAAGCTCTTTATAAAGCTCTCATACTACACTGCCCCCACTAAGCTAAAAGGCAGTAAATCCATACTTTGTGAAAAATATTTTTTTTGTGGTTTTGGATAGTTACTTGAGTTCATATTTCAACTTTCCAATACGATTGTTTGCCTATTTTCATCGAAATATAAAAAAGGAAGCATTTTTAATTTGCAATGTATCGATCTAGGGTATGTAACATGTAGCATAGTTACAGTTTTAAGGTTTAAACTATATTAAAATACCTCAAATAATAATAAAATAATGGCTTTTATCTGTATTAATTCAATGTCCATTGACTGAGCAAAAAAAATATTAATTATTTCATTTGAATGATAGAAATTGCTCCATTCACATTTCCATGATTTACTCAGTAATTTGTTAAATGAAGATACTGCTTTTTAGCTTAGTGAGGCAGTACAGGGTACACATGTGAAGCTAGTCAACGTGGAAAAAATTTCCTACATCAACATCAAAATTTAATAGGGTTTAGTTCATTCGAGGTTAAAACTGACACGGTTCATAGCAAAATTGCAATTAAAATTTTGAAACTACCGATAGTTTGAAATAATCTGTTGACAACTCTGTCGTACTGATCACAAGTATATAAAAAGTTGTAACTGAGATTTTTATCAGAAATTTTCCTATTTTTTACAAAACAACTTACTACTGGGGCTCTGGAAATAACTACTCTATATTAATACCATTTTGACATTTAAAAAAAAGATTTTGCTTTGTCTTGAAGTACTCAAAATAATTTGAATCATCACTAACTAAAAGCAGGTATCGAGATAGTTTATCTAGAAAAACTGATAACAAGTTCTGGAATGGTTTCACTGGTCTGATCATACTTTACCCTGCGTTTCCGGAGTTGTTAAGGTATCCTCTTGTTCTTAAGTATTTATAATAGTTAAGCTTTCTACAGGCTGCCATCCTAAACATCTCCTTAGGCAGGTATCTACTCATGGAACATCACTAACTTATTCTGTAACACCCTTTATAAGTCCACAATATAACATCGACAAAAAAGTAATAAACTTTTTTTTTATAAATTTATAAAATAGCATTTAAATCAAGGAAACAAAATTTATTTCAAACAAAATGGCTGACGACACAAATACAGTTTTACAAAATTTATTTAGTTTTTTACTAACTTCTTTAAATTATTTTTTTTTAATTTACGGCTGTGACGAAGTATATAAAAATTAAAAAATATCGCTCTACTTTGAATACTGCCTGAGAAAATTTGTTTAGGAATATCACAAAACCACATTAATTATTTTTTTCATATTTTACTTTTAATATTCAAAAAAATATATATTTATTATGAAAAAATTAATAGCTTTTTAATACAGGACGGAAAGTGGATTATTTTGCATGAGCTGGAAGTCTGTTACGATAATTCTGAATCACCGATTTCAGTTTTTTTTAATTTAAAATAAATTTAAATATTATGTAAAAGATTGCCTGAAGACTTTTAAGTAATTACAGTTTAATATTGCCTTTTATGGTGTTCTGATAAAAATGTCTATCTAGTCGAAGTACCTCAAACTGTATTCACCATTTGTGTAAACTGTATCGACCACATAATTTTTTCGGAAACTCAATTCTGAATGATTCGCATCTAAGATAACTTTTTTTTACTCCCTTTATTTTAACTCGTAGCGTCTGCTTGCTTGCTTGTCTGTAGAAAAAAATTTGGTTCGATTTTTAACCATTTTCCCGTGATCCAATCGAGCTGAAAATATGCAGACAGACTCGTGGCGACGATAAAAATGAAAGGGTTCAAAATCGATCCAAAGTTTTTTCGTCAAGCAAACAGACGTCACAAGTTAAAAGAAAGGAAGTAAAAATGACTGCCTTCTAACAACTTTTTACTTTTTGATCTTTGTTGAAAGTTATGATTCGGTCATAGCAGATGTGATCATTGACGTATTCTATTTGATTTCAGCTAACTCTATGAGGGTATCCTTGGTTTGTTACCTCGATCAATATTCTCGCTTTCACTTTCTCTGTCAAAAATGATTTCACTTTTTATAGACACATATCGCCAGGCTTTTATAACTTGCCTGTAAAATATCCAGAGGATATTTATATATTTTATTATTTTTCGTGTTAGGGCAGGCGCAAACTTAAAATGGCACCGTCAAATTGCACATGTGATGCTCAAATTTTAAATTTACTTTTGTTGCTAAATGAGATTCAATTTTAAATTGCTATGAGCTAATGCTAAACGCATTTGTGTTGTCATCAGTGAATGGTTCTGAGAGCAAAAGCTTCCAAATCGGTCCTACTCAATCTTTTCCAGGTTGAAGTTTTTTTCTACTAACAAGCTGCTCCGCACTGGTCGTATAAACCGAAGCGAATATAAGTCGAAGCGGCGCGGCCGCTAGAACGAAGCCATTCACCGTCTCCGCTCTAAGACACGTTTTATTAGCAATCAACAAAACATAGATAAAACTTAATTAAATGTAGCAGATAGGGCATTATATATAGACACATTTTACAAATAAAATAACAGTAATAAGAAAACCAAAGAAAAGCAAAAACAACGAAATAAAGATATATAAAATAAAAAACCAAGAAGGAAAGAAATTAAAGATGAAGGCGAATTCTACGGCGGTGGCAGTAGATAGCTCAAATCAGACTGAGAACCCCGTAGTTGGGAAAAAGAAAACAAACAAAAATAAAAACACAACGTGATATCCGACTAGGAAGGCACAGGACCGGAAGATGTCTCTACAAAATTGCAACGAAAATTAAACAGATCCCCTCAGAATTTCCCAGTGGGTCATCACCTTATTATCTTCGATTCTGTTTAGTCACCTCTGGATCCACAAGCTTTGAGGCATCTTGTTGCGCTGTTAGCGATTGGCGCTAATTTCAGTGTCTCTTAATTGTTCAATATTTTTCTTTTATTCTTTTACTATGTGGCGACAGATTCCACACGCATGGCTCCGCTCGCCGTTACCAATTAATCGCTCAAGAACAAAGGATATGTTCTAAGAGAGGTACATTGCAATAAGCTATGTCTACATCACCAATGGGACGGACCTCAACTGCGCGCTCAGACTTTTCCCGTTTCCTTTTGTGTTGTTGCTCGTTGTTTTACTTGTATCACTTTATTTACAAACTAAAGGAGCCGGTAATAAAGAAACGCGGCCGGGTAGCGACATTCCTAGAAATCGCTGCATATCCCAAACAACGGCCTGACGAACAAACTACTGAGAAGCTGAGTCAGTACCATGAGACTCGCATATCGGCACCTACACCACCACGAGCGATGGAGCTTCTTTGTTCTCTAGCGGTATAAAAGGCGGACCAGCAAAGCACCGTCATCGCACTCACCTGCCAACACCAAGGTACGCCGAAGGCCCTGCTGGGCATCAGGCCCACCTCTCCGAACGTTTTCTTTATACTCGCGTCATAATTGGTAATAATTTATCTTCGAATATATTTTTTAAAACCGTTCACGAGTTTTACCTACATCAGAGATTACGTATTCTGTACGGTGATGACCCGAATAGAGCAGTCTCTACAAAACCCAATTTTTTCCAAAGGTCAGTTATTGGTTATTCCTAATATTCGACAAAGACATTAGGAGGATACTTTTATGGCGATATCTTTCGATAACATAAATTGGTGAATAAGATAAGTCCCATAAGGGCACGTTGAGGGTACTCACCAGCGATAGTCATGTTGGCGCTCTTGTGCACTATCCTGAAGGTCGGGGCCTCCGTGGAGACCTCGCAGCGGTAGTGTCCGGCGGACTCGGGCACCAGGTCCGTCATCTCCAGGTCGCAGGCCACGGGCGAGCAGCGCGGGACGCGGGACAGCTGCACCCCCGCCACCGGGAAGGGCAGGCCTGCGGGCTGAATACCTTCACATTAACTATAAATCTCTTCATAGTTGATTAAAGTACGTACAACTCTGATAATAATGACATCAACTATCATTTTGTGTTTGGTAGTCCACCAAATGTACGAAGTTTATGTATTGATTTTTATAATACGGCTACCAATTTTTTTTTAATAGAGATGCAAACACGGAATACGAATGGCATTAATATTATTACTATTTTCAAACTAAGCTAAACGCTTGCGCTTTGAAAATAAGAGCTACTTGCTAGTGTCCTGTCTGGAATGGGGGTCGAACTATCGACCATTTTTTTCTGATCCGTCACTAACTGATATTTGGCACAGTCATCTAAGAATATATTTAAAGTCTAATTCGGTTAATTTCATATTCAATAGAGAATATGTTTAAAGTCAAATATACTTCCACAATCGTAAGAAATATTAATTTATATGCAAAAAGCTGACTACATTCAGTGTAAAACAATAACATTGATCATTTGTTGTTGATAGTCGTTAACGTCATGTTGACAGTCATTAACGTCATCATAGTCATTAATGTCATGTTGACAGTCATTAAAGTCATGATAGTCATTAACGTCGACGTTGACAGTCATTAACGTCATGTTGATAGTCATTGACGGTGAATGACTAGCTATTATGCTAGGATCAGTAAAAATAATAACAAACTAACCATAATACCATTTTGCAGAGGAATGCGGCATTCTTCTGTCACGATCTTCATTTATTGCAGCTTCCTCCAATATTTTATTTATCTATTCATGCCTTCAACACTAGTTTCATGTATTTTTTACCATCCTTTCCTCGCTCATGTGTTTCACACAACCAAACCATCCAGCGATTTTTATATTTTATATTCTACAGCCAGCATTACATTTATTCCTATATCTTTCATTGTTCGCTTGTTCAAAGAAAGACTTTCCACACATACGACCACATATCTACCACGTTAAGTATACTTTCGATATTTTTTTCCAATTCCATCCATGAGAGTTGGCACCGGAACGCCATTGTGTATCGCTAGTCCTACTTTCTTTGACAGATTGTACTCTGAATTTAATTATGGCAGATATATATTATGTATTACTTAATCGTGTACGCGTCAGTTTTGTGAAATGCGTTGATATGCTCATCACTTGTAATGAAAACCTAATTGAAATAATTTAATGTACACAAGCCCAAGTATGGATCAAATATTCATCCTGTATATTATTGATTGTCGAATCTATAATAATATTATGACTGAAATATTCAATATTTACTGAAAAACATTGAAATAAGCTCCAATAAAGTCATAAATCCTACGGATAATGTGAGTTTCTTGCCAGTTTGGATGTTTGCGTTGGTTTTATTACGATAGCACGATTTTATACAAAAAAAATCGGATTTTCACCTACAAAATATCAACATGTGGAGTCGTTTGACTTGCATAATTTTATCGAAGCTATTATTGTTATTAAATTTGATGAACATATTTGTTATTGAATACTTTACCTGCTGTCCCGGCATGTATCTGAATACCTCCTGATCGTCTTTGAACCACTTGGCGGAGTAGAGGAGGTCGCTGCCCATGCGGTACCGGCAGCTAAGGGTGGCGTTCTCCCTGGGGTCGGCCAGCACCGGCACCACGAGGTCCACTATCTCGTGACCTCCACTGGAACCTGAGGAAGATAAATAATAGTAAATTAGTAATAGGAATTTACTGGAGGGGATGGTCGAGGGAAAGATTGCCAGAGGGCGCCCTCGCCGTGAATATCTTGAGCAAGTGTGCCAAGATATGAATTGTGCCTGAAGAGGATCGCCGGAGACCGAGCAGAATGGGGAAGAAGATGTGCTTTGCTGCAAACCAATCCCACGGATAGAAACCCAGGAAGGAAGAAAGTAATAGAACAAGTGACTTCTCACTGAGAGACAGGAAAACCAAAAGTGAGCAAGATACAAAATAAGGGCTGTAAACATTTTCTAAACGATCGCACGTCATTTTACAGATAAAAATTGTCAGTTCTTGTTTTCACCAACTAAGACAGTTCTAAAATATTCACCGAAGCATACCCGCTAAAAAAGCAAAAACACTTATAAAAACCCCTTTGCCCCGAGTTGCCGCGGAACAAACGGAAGACCGCGCGACGTTTGAATACATTAACAAGACTTTTCCGTAATTACAAAACAAGGATAATAATTGTATGTCGTACATAAATAAAAAGACAGTGTCTTTGAAATAAATAAATAAGTTATAAGCATATAAGTCATTCAGAGGAAGACCATCGAACTCCTTAGTGATTCAATTCTCCAAAATCCTACAGAGAAACGGCCTAGATAAAAGGGCTACCCAAAACCGAAGTAGTCAAAACCTGAGAACGAGAAGAGCCGACCCCAATAGCCTACATAGGCAATGAGTTGGGACAGTACAATGAAGAAAAGAAGAAGAAGAGATAAATAAATGGACAATATTTATAATTTTTACCGTCATCCTATTGGCAAAATTTAAATACATAAAACATAAATGTAAAATTATATCTTTGGACATGACTGCTACGAGGGATCTCCCTAGATGTCCACTATTTTGGACCGGTACAAGCGAGTGAATAAATCCAATATTGATTTTGCGTCTGTACTACTGCAATACCATTTACGCAGATCAGTCAAAATATCACTTCAGAGGGTTTTCAATGTCATCACACTTCAAGGAGTTGCATTGACTTGAACTTTCGGATAGAGTCGACTGCAAGGCTGTGTCTAATGGCTTTTACCAACTTGACACCATACTTCATACAACAGATTTGTCAGAAGAAGTTACCTACGGGTTACACTGAGGTCTGCAGCACCACAAAGCGCCACCACTTAAATAGAACTCAGAAGAGCTACCAGAGCTGCCTGCTATAAACCCGCCTTTAGTATGATCTTTAGTCTAATCTTATAGAATAGGCTACTCCCTAAGGTATGCGGATCTTAGAGTACTAACACTTTCGGCAAAGGATTGAAGTTGTTCTTAGACAGTTATAAATTAATTAAATTAAAAGTGCATTTGAGATAATCTATATCATCGAACGGCGCCATAAATATAAAAATGTTTTATGTATTATTATTAAGTGGAGTTATGCTGGCCTTGTAGCGAAGCTTAGGAATGAGAGAACTTAAGATTTGTTTAAATTAGGTTGGTAGGTCTGAGGTAAAAAATAAAAATAAATATTTCAATGTTAAATGCCATGCTAGAAGCTTCAACAGTCAACGAACATGTAAAAGAAATTATGTGAATGTATACGAGACAAAAGCTGTGAAAAATATCGGGATTTTTCACTCAGCTTAACCCCGTAGACAAAGAATGTAAATGTAAATAAGTTAAAGATTTATGTTTGTTTTATAGATTTCTTTCTCTGCTCCAACTTGGAATATCCAAATAGGGAGGCCCTAGTCACAAGTAAGGTCTTGGCACCACCTAATATGTTCCACTCAAAAGTTTCCGAGAAACATTATTACTATAAATATGATCGCTTCCAATGGAAAAATAAAAATGTCTCACTAATTAAAGTAAATATATATACATACATACGGGTAGGTTTACATGGAGATGAAATTTATTGGGAGAGAGAAGATTTTATTTTTCCGGTAGAATTAATTTTTCTAAAGTGATTCAGCTTATTTATTTTTATTTTTAAGAAACTGTTTTCAGAAATCGAAATCAGAAAAAAGAGAACATGATTACAAAAAAAATCTGAGGATATTTAAAAATTATAACCTAACGTAAATCTATACAAAATATTAAGGAATAACATATTTATATCATGCCTCGATTTCATAATTAGATACCACCGCACGGTTTTCCCATGAGTGATCCCACTGCTGCCACCAAATATTATGTAGGTACATTTGATGACAAGCGTAGTAAAAACGAATTTCCGAAAATTCATTGCGTAACCGCCAGGTGAAATAAATATTTGACTTGACGTCTATTGGTGTTGACAAGTTTATTTTTCATTATTTTCCGCCCTGTACCCGTCATAACCTGCCGGATAGGAAATCTGAAAGCGGAAGGTTGGAGAAAATTGGTAGGGGGTGAAAAAGTTATTCAGATGTCTGTTTTAAATCACATTTTTTACCAATATTTTTGTAACATTTTCTGAGATCGTGGTTCGATGCATAAGGTGGCCGCAATATGTATTATGTTACTTGTGGTTAAATATGGTCAAATTGAATCAATTTCCAATAAAACTCAGTTTTACCCTTTCCTAGAGTTTGATTACGGGATGTCACACAAAATCTTAAACTCTACAAAACCTATAAAACCTACTGCATCCATGACGCATACATCGTTGGATAGCGAAATGATGGTGCTCTTAAATGATTTTAAAACCCTACGGAATTAGACACGTGCGCGTTTAGGAAAGTGAAGTGAAAATGGGTGACTTTAGTGCCGTCGACGTGGTGTTGCAATATAATTCAAGTCCGGTTGCCAGAAATTTTCCTTTCCTTTCACGTTTTTCTCAGTCCAAGTTTTCTTTTCTTCTTTTTTTATAACTCGCGAAAATTTTCTGTAAAAATCTTAATTCGCGCTTCCTAAAAAAGTTCGTATCAAACGTAAAAACTTAAAACAAAAAGTAATCAAACAAGTAAGTCATTCTCGTAACCACGGTGAGTAGGTACCTAGGTATTTATGAATTACAAAAAATATCATATCATGAATCATTTGATTAACAAAAATGTTATACCATCGACAATTGAGCGATGAGCAAATAAACAAGCTTATTTATACAATAAACGGCATAGAATCCAACAATTCTTCAAAGATATTTACTTCTGATTTTCTGTTTTTGAGTATTTTTTCCCATAAATAGTGATTAATTTGGTCGAAAATGTGAACGAAATCGCGGTACAAGATCGGTCGCGTATTTCTATCCATCAAAGATTTTAGTTCATTAACAGGACAGTTTCGCACCTCTTTGCTTTAAAAAAATCCTACGTTTCGCTGTTCTTAAAATTTTTCACCTCAACTCAACTTTTTAATGATGAAAGGGACTACTTTAGAGACAAAATAACTCACTGCGTATGTATGTAGAGCTTACTTAAATGAAAATTAAAATAATCATCGTATACTGTCATGTGCCATGTAAATAATTTGCATGAAAGTTACTTTATGGAATAAAATGATTACATTCATTACTTCCTTTATTTTAACTCGTGACGTCTGTTTGCTTGACGAAAAAACTTTGGATCGATTTTTAACCCTTTTCCCGTGATCCAATCGAGCTGAAACTTTGCAAACAGACTCGTGGCGACGATCAAATTTTCGTTAAAACATAATAATAATTATAGTATAATTTTGGAATTTTCAAATTTTTAATGGTTTTTTCATACAAGTTGTGTGGAGATTCCGATGCATAAGGTAGACACGAAACTTGAAAATGAGAAAGGGAGTATTTTAAAAACTTCGTTTTTGTGGGTTACTTTTTATTTATTTTTTGTTTATCTAACGGTTTGTTCAGAAATGCTTCCTCCATTTTTGAATTCGTGCATAAATTTTGAGACAAATATTATTTTTTCAATCCCATTTCCGAAGGATTTAAGTACTTTAAATTAAATATCTGTCTCAATACTTTAAATGAAATATAGAAATTTCCCAATAACTATCCAATAAAAACAAAGAATTCCTAGTAACACAGGAAGCTCCCAGGAACATATTCCATAATACACGTAGCCTTGTTCGCTCAATTAGATTAAAAGTTTCGGTGATTATAATTTAGCTAATGAGCTATTCTCTCTAAGTAATGGGTTATGTAATGGTTCACAATGTGTTAATAGACACGTATTATATTATATTCTATTTTCACGTACATATTAGAAGCATGTTAACAACAAAGTAACCACGTAATGCATGTACACATTTCAGATGTAAATATTTCAATGTAAGATAATGATATAAATTAATTTTGTTACGCCCGGTTAGATGGCGGTTATATGTATACATGTATATTTTGGTATATGTATATGTATATATGTATCTCCACTGGAACTGTATGTTACGTTAAGGCGATGTCTGACATAGTTTATAGGTAATGTGTTAGACCAGAAAGTATTACCTTTGTAAAAAAAAACCTTTGTAAAAAGTACCTTGTAAAAAAAAACTTTTTTCAATCTTTGTAATGTTTTTATCATTTTATTATCTCCATAACTTATGGTGGCTTGAACATTTCAGACCAGTAGCCTAATCTTACCAAAGTACTTTCAGGGTTTGCGTTAATTACGTGACTATATATGTATATATACTGTATATAATATATATATATATATATATCTACTATATATACTATAATATATATATATAATCTATAATTAGATCTATCTCTCATATATAAATATATATATTTTCTATCTATATTTTCTCCTCTAGGTCAGGTCATCAGTACACAGGATCTGTGGTCTTCTACTACTGATCAACCACTACAGGATCCTTTTTATTCCTGAGTCTCTCTACATCAGTGGTTCCCAAACTATGGGTCGCGACCCATTGGTGGGTCACGAGCGAATATTAGTTGGGTCGCAGTCACAACACCGCGCAACATGTCTCGTCCGGGTTATATCATGTTTATTATAGAAAACGAATTGTAACCAGATGTCAATGTAGTGTCTGCATTGTCACTCATTTAACAGAGCTGAAAATTAACTTTAAAGCTTACTTCGAAAAAGAGGTTCAAACAGTTTGATAGGATAAACTGTATTTGTAATCCATTTCAAGACAACATACTGACTGAAATGTCAACAAAAACAAGTGAAGAGCTTATTTATTTATCGGAAAAATACTTGAAGAATACTGAAAAATACTTTTAATCGCAATTAGTAAAATTATGGCTTTTGTTTGCTGACACTTATCCCTGCTTATCTGACGAAGTCATGAAAATCCTCCTTCCCTTAACTACCGAATACTTTGTGAAGTAGGATTTTCTGCCATGGTTTCTATTAAGACTAAATACAGAAATAAGTTGGACGCATCGAATTCACTGCGATTAAAAGTGACTGAAATTGGAGTCGACGCTAATGCTGTTATGACAAGAAATGGGCAACAGATGCATTCTTCCCATTAAAATATCACATATTAATATTTTTCGTAATGAAAAATTTCGATTTTATTTAGACGTTTATCTTTTTTTCTTATTTGAACAGTCTTTCGCAAAGCTACAATATGTATTGGGAAAATGTGGGGGAAGGTGGGTCCCGAAAATTGAATTTTTTTTTTGGTGGGTCGCGGTCTTGCCAACTTTGGGAACCACTGCTCTACATGACCATCACATCTATTAGATTTGAACTTTTCCGTATCACTTGTTGGTCTTTCTGTTCCTTGGTGAGATTAATTATTAGCTGTATTACGAATAGTGTACGAGGATCCTCGGAGATTTCAATACATCCCCTTCCTGTATCCCTGTAGGGGGGACAGGATGACGGGGCGTCCCCCGCGGTAGTTCTTCCCTAAAAGGTGAGAAAGTTTCGCAGGCACCAAGTTCCCGGTCCCTAAAGTTTCAGCCGGGGAAGGAGCTCGAACTTGAAAAACTCCAATGTGTGCCGAGATATAATATGATCCATCCGGTTTCGCCGATAGAGATCCGCCCTCCGAAATATTCAGGATGTAGTTTCACGCTCAATAACATTTAATATGTCGAGATTTCATCTCGAGCGAGATAAAAGCCATGTTTGAAGAAGTGTTTTTCTGCCTGTGCGTCTTTAAAAAATATTTACTCGATAAAATACATAAGTCGAAAGCTTTTTGCTCAATTGTTTACAGTGAGAGGCGAACAATAACGATATTATAAGAGTAAATATTATGACATCGCTATTAGAAAGTAAATAAGCTTTTTAGATGATATATTAATTAAAATAAATTACTGATATTTTTTATGAATTTGGCATTAGTATCGAAAAGATTGTTTGATGATATTCAAAATGAACAAAAAACATGAACTAAGTTATCTCTATTTAAGTGTAATAATGCCTTTTATCTCACTACCTACACGAGCTTCAACAGAATATTAAATTGACTATATTTAAAATAATAAAAAAATTATATTGATTAAGTTTGAAATACTAATATTATAATTAATTAATTAGGTATTGACAAAAGGAACCGGAGTTATTGGTGTAAGGTTAGTTGCAACGGGATTATTGAAAGGTGGAGAGAGGAGTTATTGAAAGTTATTTAATTATTTTATGCGGAGTTATTTCTAACTTTTCAAATCAATTCATTTTATTACCTTTACGTGTGACGGGATGGAGAATCACACGAATGAAAAAAAAAATTAGTACCCATGATGTGGTTCGAGAATTCAGAGAAGTTATTACTAATAATACATCGAAAATGATTTTCTAGTCTTATGTTGAGATTTCCAAAAGCTTAAAGTGTTTCGGCTATAACAATTATAAGTTCGTATAGTCTTCTTTTTCTCAAATATTTGTTTTTTTATTTGAATTTAATTAAATTGGTACTAGAATAAGCCATTGAAAATTAATTATTGACTTTTGTTTGGCACGGCACACTTTTTGCGATGAAATTAACAGCAGATCTTTTTCAATAATGACAGCTACATATTTACATGTGCTATGTGAGACAGATTGAGGGTATTGCCACGGATTCACGGTGGTGGGTGGCAAATGAAACACTCAAAATAATTCAATACAGAAAGTCACTAGACATAAACTGTAATACTAGTTTGTAACTCATACTTATGGTCCCTGGAGAATCTTTTAAGTGTGCAATCAACTTCTGTGGAACACTTTATATTACCCGTATCTCGTACTTATGGTCACCCGAGAATCTTTTATGTGTGCAGTCAATTGTCTGTGGATTATGTTACTCAGTACTAGTCGACTACACTGAATCGCACGCCGGTAGGTACTCCGGTATTTTATTGTTCATTATAATTCGCACTCTTTTACCTATCCTCGCTTTCACGTTATCGATTAACGTCAAAACAATAACTATTCATGCGTGATGTCGCCTTTCTTTTTGTATAGGGCTTAGGATCCGGTATATTTTCGTGTGTTCCGTAGATTTCTATATAATTGTATTATATAATCTTTTCGATTGTTCGGAAATATTCGAAAATGTACGATTTATCTTCATTTTAGCATTTCGAATACACTAGAAATAATATGTAAGCAATGATTTAAATTGGAATTGAGAGCGATTCATTTTTACAATCTTAAGAAAAATTACTTTATTTGTCAACACAACCACAAATGTTCACATGTTTGAATTGGTTAATTTATTTTATGTTTGCCAAACAACAAGGATAATTGTTTGTTTAAGTTTAATTTTCTTTTTCTACCAATTTTCGTCCACTGTTGAATGGACTGCCTTCCAATTATTGACTGTTCCACAGTTCCGCTTCCTGTCCGGTTTTGCCCAATCACTTGCCCGATGTATCTTATTCCAATACTCGTCTTATACAGTCCATGCTTTTCGCAGGACGCGACGCCAACACCGCATTTCGAAAGCGTGGGTACCGAACAGCCAACTGCCGATAGCCAGACGGCCCAACATCCCAACAAAAAATATTTCATTTTCATGATTTGCACTTGTATATTCTTGCGAAAATATGCATACACTCTTCTCCTGTTATAAATATCAAATTATTTTAATTTAATTTTACTTCATCACGTTTTTTAATTTCCATTTTGGACATAATTTTTTTTCTGTATTTATTAAAAATATCAAATAAACAATTATTCCTTACGAACTGACTAAAAGCTAGTATTAAATAAATATAAATATATAAATATTCTTAACATTTATTTATTTAATGCTAAATGAAAAAAGGAGAACAATTCTAATTCTCATTAATTAAAATTCTAATTCAATAAGTTGAAAAAATCCAAATAAAATGCAGTCAGTAATTTATACAAGTAGGTAAAAATAATATTTTAAATAACCATGATAAGGACTTAAGAATTAAAATATCGGGAACAAACAATCAAATTGCAAAGAATGTTGTAACATAGGCAAAGCTTCAAGAAATTTTGAAATAATAGTTTTTTTTCTTTATTTTTTATTTACATTTTTTAGCATAAATTACTAATAAATCCACACTAGGTAAAAACCTGTTATGTGGCAGTAATTCTCTAAACTTAAGAGTTATGCAATAGTAACGTAGAAGAGTAATAAATAACAAAAGTATTTTGCTGTATGGATGTGAGACATGGTGCATTTGTGACAGAGAAAAAAAAGATTATAAACCTTCGAGATGTGGACCTACAGACGTGCCCTAGGAATTTCCTGGAGAAACCACATTACGAATGAAGAGGTTCTCAGCAGGATCGATGAAACTAGGCACATGATGAATACCATATAGAAAAGGCGTGCAAAATGGATGGGGCATATTTTACGCCATGAAAATCTACTTAAAACTATGCTGGAGGGAATGGTAGAGGGAAATATTGCCAGAGAGCGCCCTTGCCGTGAATATCTTGAGCGAGTGTGCCAAGATATGAATTGTGCCTCCTACACAGAACTGAATAGGATCGCTGGAGACCGAATAGAATGGAGAAGGAGATGTGCTTTGCTGCAAACCAATCCCACGGATTGAAACCCAGGAAGGAAGGAACAATAGTGAAAAAAATTGAAAAGTTAATGAGCATTTTAGATGTTTTAACATTAGCAATTATTCAGAATTTTCAAATCATCTAATAGAATGAAATCACTATTTTGATTTATATATATGTTTCAAAATCTTACAAACCGATATGTTTTTTCATTTTTATGGCCACAAATAATAGAAGTGAGGAAAGGGAAAATAGGAAAGTTGTTAATAAATAGTTAAATATTACAAGTAATCAAAATTGTTTAATAAAATGTCTTCTTTTATATCTGTTTCCATTTTAACTATTTTATTACTACTTATTTGTAACCACACTCACTTTAAACCACCTCCCATCACAACTTACCATTTTTTCTGACTATATAGTAGAATATTTTTTTATTATATTTTTTGTCCTGAAGAAGGGAGCATCGATCTTTTAACATGCAATTTTTTTAATTAAAATTATTCATTGTTGAAACAATTTATTAATAATGAAATATATTATACATTTATTTAAAGCTCGACTTGCTGTATGCTGATAAATATTCATAATAAAATATATTATACATTTATTTAAAGCTCGACTTGCTGTATGCTGATAAATATTCATAATATTATGAGTAATTAAATTATTTGACGGTATTATAGTGTCAACATTTTGGGTACACCCGGCACAACCGGGTCAAATAAATATTATGTTACCTTATAACAATATCACAATTAATCACCGTTGTGACGCAACAAATTCATTTCGCGTCATAAAATACATTTTCACATGACAAAGCAACGTTGTAAATCACCGCGATCATTTTGATACAATGGCCCCATTGCCAACAGATGCAGCACGTTCGCGAAATACGTTCCCCGATTTCAAACAATATCTATTTCCGGGGAAAAAATATTCGCCATTATTCTTGCGAATAAACCAATATTACCTTTGCGATATCATTTTGAAACGTGTGTGACTATCGGCCTCGGGGTGGTCCCCCGGTTTCGGGAAGGGCGGGCTAGGGGCCGCCCCCCCCCATCTCCAAGGGAAGTTCAGCCCGATAGCTAATCTTATAACCGATAAGCTTCCCGCAAGAAAAGTAGGATGCTATTTAAACAGGGCACGAAACCTTTTAAGGCAGATAAGAGCGCGATGAAAAAAGGTCAAATCATCTGTAAAACAGAGAGATCAGGATACGTAGATAGGAATCACTGGTCGTTCTTATCTTTTGACGTGAAACGTCTTTAAAGTGGGAAAGCGATTTCGCCCAAATGGGCGACAGTTTATATGAAATAATAATTTATTTCAATAACTTGGCCTAAAATAGATATAACGCCGCCATCTTGATCTCGTTTTAAAGAAAAAAGATGAAAATTTGTTCCATTACTGCTTTTCGGCATTCCTAGTGGCCGGTCGTAAAGAACTGTGCACGCGCAAACTGAACCAATTTTGCCTTGTCCAAATTTATACATATTCTTATGCACACTCTTCGGTTGTTTAAAAGAGCTATCCAACCAATATTTGGATTATCATATTTCATGCCAGATTTTTTGCGAATGTTCTTCAATACTTTAGATGGTGACGGACTTTCTATTTTTACACAAATTAATAAATGTTACTATTTATTGACTGTCCTCAACGATAAGAACATATCTGCTTGCGTGTTCTGTCTCGCATAATTAGAAGTCACACAGGTTTTGCCATAGAAACAGCAGCTACCAACTATGTTTTTAATTCCCCACTGCAGAGGTTTCCTAGACTAGCGAACAGATACGAGCAACTTGACGTTTTTGGCACCAACTTTATATAATATTCAAACATATTGAAAGATTACTAGTACTTGTCAAATCGGACTCAAATAATTGATTTGTATTTGTATTGATTGTTAATTGAGTGAAATAACTGTTAACCTTTTCACTATATATTTGTTTTCAGGCACTATTTTGTTCATTTTCTATTTGGTGATGTATTTTCATTATATAACTGTGATCATATTGATAATGCGCTCTTTCTGTAATTAAATGTTGTGCTTTCTGTTTTAAATTCACTTTATGCCAGCATTTTTTATCCGTTGATGGAGAACTGTTATTGATGAAAATACTAGTTCTTATTACATACCTACCTAGAACGTAACACGGAAATCCAGCTCTATTCTGACGCAAAATATACAAAATACTGCGTATTTTTTTTATGTTCACCAGAGAAGTTCGCATTTATTTAATGCACGTATACCTATATTTTTTTAATTATCTCTATTTTCATGGTATAGTATTCCGGAATAATAGTGAGCCTACTTTAATGTGAGTTTAATCCATGATTCCACAATTCACAAAAATGTTGAGTACACCAGAGATTGAACAAGCCTGTGTTTAGCTTATCAGCGATTCAAAATGAACAGTTTTTGAGCGTCCATTGAGTTTTATTGATAGCCCGAGTTGTAAGCCTCAGTCAACCGTGTCAGGTGTATCTAAATAATGATATGCGTGCTTCTGTATTCCAATGAACAAAACGAGCCAACAAAATCAGGTCATCTGTGAAATGTGGTGCGATGCAGACAATAAATGACATTGTTAATGCGCACCCATTGTACCAGTGAAACATGTCGTTCTGGTCTATATAATATGGATATAGTCCGCTGATGGTACACGTATGTGAAATTGGCGTTTCTTCTGGATTAGATCGCTTATTTTATCGCGTATTATTATCATTGTCTTGAATTGGTTTTCCTAAAAAATCAACATGTATGTGGAATTCATACCACAATGCAGAATAACCACCAATCTAGGACACACACACACAGTGGCTAGGAATGCCACATAAGTAAATAGAGGCACGAGTAAGACACGCGCGACCGGCAGGTCATTGCACCATCAGCGTTTCGGACGATTTTTTCACACTCACACAGCCGCACTCCAAGACTCCTTTGTTCGTTAATTATATAAAAAGGCAAAAACGTCCTAGGCGTGCATGTCAGTCCTTCGTAGACCTCTGGCGGGTGGCCGGAGGCTATGGCCCTTAGAGTATTGTCTGTATAATCATAATCATGCATATTTTGTACTTGCTTTATCTACATAAAAAATCATCAAATATTCTACGCTTTAGGAGCTTTTCCGTCGCATGACCGTGGTGACCCGAAAAAGTAACTGCTCCAATCCATCTCCAAACTACCCAAATGTATATATACTTGCGTGGGTAACATTAAATCTCTGATTGTTGAAGTAACGTTTTTTTTTAACACTTTCTCGAGTATACTTTCAGTTTGTCCAAATTTTTCAGAACAGTATTCTATATTTGTCACAGAGACATCATTAATAAATCAATGTATGGGAAAGTAGGTATGGAAGTCTTTGGGTGTTCGTAGGGATTACGATCTATCGTACGGCAAGCTTAAGTGATTACCTTAACATGTACATTTCCACCCATGATAGAATACCATGTCTATTAAATTTTTGGGAGTTGAATATATTTAAATTATACTACATGTTACATATATGAGTTGCAACAATCCTTAGCGCGACCGACATCCAAAGCTTTTCCATTGTTAGCTGGTGATGACGAGGGGCTCAGATCATGAGGATCTGAGCTCCACGTCATAATATATACATATAAATATCTAGTAATCATCATAAGTGTTCTCTATGAGGGGTATAATAGCAAATCCGTCAATAAACAAAAAATTGGAAAAATGTTTTGAATGCAATCACCGAGAACAACTTATTTGAAATGTACTGAATTCGAGAATTTATATGAAATATAGCTCTTTCCTTTCCAAAATCATGTTTCCAAATCACTATTAAAAGCAAAGACAGAAAATTGTCGTTGAACAATAGCAATATTCAGTTCAACCAATCAACCCTAAGAGATGTGTAAAGTGACAAAAGGGCCGTTTCATACTAAAGTGAGAATGGATTTTTATTTTAAATTAAAACATCATAGCATAGACAGCAGTATCCAATTATATTTATAGCAACATTTTTAAAGGAGAATATAAGGTGGCAATTGTTTTTTACAAAACTTAATTCCAATAATCCGTAAGTTTCATGGATTCCAGAGAAATTTTCTTGAGCAGTGTTAGTTTTTTTTGTATTAATCTTAGAAACACCTCAGTGGGTTGTTGCTGTCTTTCCTTTTGTATCATTCCTATGATTGCACAAATTGTAAGACCAAAAAAATTCCGATAAAAAACTCTCTAGACAAGTAATGTATTATGAAGTCAGACCAATTAACGAACTCGGAATCTTCCTTCTGTTGATGTTAGTTACGAATAATTCTAACGCCCTCTGTGACCGTCTGGGATGTTTTAACCCTCCGGCGAGGGGTGAGTATTTGCAAAATTCTGCGATTCTAGAAAGTTGGCTGTTGCATTAATTCTTTTCTCTTCTCTTCTCCTCGCGCGTTTTACTGTTCTCCCCGTCACCATAAATATGGTAGCGCGTCGGACACTATTGTAATTTTTACAACTCGCGCATACTAATATGACATTTTTCGCTTTCAATTTTTATTCTTCTTATGCATATGTTAGTGTTCTTTTAGTTGGGGCTATGCCGATTTATATTCCGCGTATTTTTAGAGTTTTCAGGCGATGGTGATGATTTAAATTCCAATAAGAGTATCTTCCCTAAAACTGACGGCGACCTATCCGATCTAAATTCGAAGGTAAAAATAATTATTAACGAAATAATAAATACAAAAAGTAAAGCAAATATCAAAATATTCGCTTAGTTTTTAAGAATTAATTTGTTTCAATTAAATGGCAGTGTTATAAAATTCCCGGAAAATTCAGCCAATTGTAAAACCTATATTTCTTAATACAGGTAGAAATGAATTATTCTCAGAAATAAAGGAACGCCAAATTAACAAGTTCCTAAGGTATTACCAGCAAATATAATTGTTAATAGTGTGGAGGCGATGCCCTTATTACACCACGAGCACACTATTCAGCGGATAGCGTGGAATTAGTACTTCAGGTCCATTGGCCGGAGACGCACAGTCAGCAGATATTGTGACTTTTAGGGCGTTGGCCCATACAAATGCCAAGCGTACAGTTTCTAGCCGACTTACATTAGAAATTTCACCAAAAAAATATTACATCGTATTTTGTCTGTCGGCTGATCACCTCCATTTATGCTGATCGGAAGAAGTTCGGTGATGAACTAGATCAGCGTTAGCGATACACGGCGAGTAAACGAAGACCAAGAAAAAATCGAGTATACAATTCACACTCCTGCCACAGCGAAAGATTAGAGCCATACCGGTGGAGTTCAATAGTACGGTGAGTTCTGATCTCCACCGACATTACAACAACGTCCCTCTGCACATCAGATTCTACGCCGTGACTCACCTCTTCTCGTGTATCGAGTGACTGACCACGGATAACACTACGCTACGCCCACTATCTCTAACAAGCCTCCACCACCATTATCATTATCATCAGGCCGGAGTCTATATATTATTCAAATTGTATATTAGGGACTTTGTGAAGAGGAACTATGAATAACACAATTGTGTAATAAATATTATATTGAACAATAAAACCATGCAAAAAAAAGCATTGAGACCACTCTCTCAGTTACAACCACACCCACATTAACCCTAAAGTGCTGACGTCGACATGTGGTGGCCACCACCTCTCTAAAGTGGCTTGTTGGTCCTGTGGTTAGGACTCTCGCCTCGTGAATCAAAGGTCGCGCATTCGAACCTCACTCCAGACCAGCAAATTAGTCCTATTTTCATAGCACAAGCATTTAGCTTAGTTTGAAAATAGTAAGAATATTGATGTGACACGTATTCCGTGCTCGCATCTCTATTTTTAAAAAGAAAAAAAAACATTGAACGAATGAATATGAAGAATTACTCAATGAAATGCGTGACATTGATATTTAAAGTGATGGTGAATTGTCCCTCACCGAGTTTTATATAGAAATGACACGAGAATATGTTTGTAATAAGTGATTTAAATGAGTGTTGTAAAAATTTAAACGACCGCCTGCTCGCGTAGCTGCAGGAAGCGCGCCTGCCGAAAGGTTAAGCATATTATTATACTCTCAATCGCACTCACACTAGTGCCATCTACGGTTAATTTTAAGAGCATAACTACTTTCTCAACCTCTTTTTCTTTTAACCTCTTTGATCTACTTATCATCGTAGCTTTAACGCATTCGGTAATTCATAAATTTTTGATAAGTCCTGTAAAGCGCTTTTTCTGCTCGCACTGGATTAAACGTGTGCTAACGTTTTTATGTCAAGAGTATCCGATGGAGAAAAGGGTTATTGGTGCAGTGGCTGGATTTGTCTACGAGATAACTGGTGTTCCCCCCCCCCCACACAGTGACATCGTCAAACTGTCGGCGTCCGTCGTATTTGTTTCGATCAGATGAATAACAATGAATATAGACCCTTTTTCTACTTTAGCCAGCTTTGAGGTCGAATTTCGGCATGATTGAGTTGAAATCATGAAAAATACCGCGCAGTGCCCATTGTATGGAGACTGTTTCAAAAAATATAATCACTTTGTGACTTCTACTACCCTACGCTAGTAGGACAAGGAAATCAAGATGATGATGATGAGTTTGTGACCTGATATACTATAGTTCCCTTTATATAGGGACGCCTTCATGTGTCACTTCATGTTGCGCATTTTTTATGGAAAACGAGGCCGTCGTTTCAGCACGGTTGCGTGTGCCATTATTAAAACTTTTTCTCAGAAGTGACACCATAAGTCTTCTTGTGCATGGATATAAATCTCTGTGCGTGGGAGATAACTTATGTTTGACGTTTAAAGGTACTTAATAAAATATGTCATCTCCGTGCATACGAGTGTGATGTATTTGTTTGCTAACTTTTACATCAGTAATCAATATATTTCACCAAAGGATAAAGCTACTCTCACACATGTTTTTATACGTGTGTTTACTTTCATTATATCTTTTCAGCAAATACTAGGATCTTTTACTCGCCATTGGTATTCCGCGTGTTGACCAACTTTCCGTAGGTTAACAATCATACGACCAGGTATATTCCCCGATAAAATCAGAAAATTCTCACCGCACTAAGGCTATCAAAAAAGGTTACCCAAAGTTGAGAACATTTTGGACGACGTGGCCACATTTCTGTTGGTCCACAGTATATATGATACACTAAGATTCGCATTGAATACTAAAGAGCTAGCTTTATAAGACTCCTTACTTTGTAATGAAAATATTTCGATTTAATTAAGCACAAAAAAAGATACGAAGTTCCTATAATTGTAAGCATATTTGTTGTCATCAAATATTTATTTAAATCATCAAATGCAGTTGGTACACGAATCTCTGGGAGCGTAATTTAAAGCCGTTCATATCCATATTGAAATAAGACTAGAATGTACAACTGTATTAAATCACTCAAATTGTTGGTTCAACTGTTGCATCAATAATCATATTGTTAATTGCAATAAAAAGTTAATTTTGATATTCTCTTGCAAACGAAGAGTATTATGTGATATTTATGATGAAGTCAGAATCATTTTTATATATTTTACATAGTTTCCTGACCACATCGGCGATGCATATAACGAATTAAAAATTGATTTTACGGTTTTGCTGTTTTAAAACAATGTTTAAAAATCTTTTAGTTACAAATTTTATTTAAAAATTAATAAAGTAAACAAATACCTAAAATGTGATACATCTAAATCATGGGGGAAGAAGTGCTTACAGTTTCCGGAGATTTCATCATTTAGTCTCACAAAATTTTGGCTCTCCGAAGGGGGGGGGGGAGAAATCCCGAAATCCATGAAATAAAATATTTCACTGATTTTGGGATTTCGAATTTAAGATTCAATGAAGGATTTATATTTCAACTGCTGAACATATGAACGATCCAGTAAAAGTTGAGGAGATACCTATGTAGGTGGTAGTAGAGAAAGGGATTTTTGAGAGAAGGGATACAGTGGAGAGTAATATTTCCAACGCGGTGCCACCATTTGCTAATTATTTAAAATAATAGTTTGAGAGTACAGTTGAGCATCGGTAGTCACCAATTTGTGATGATCGATGAATGAGGAGAAGTTTGCTTTATGGTCACCACCCGTTATGTAGCGAAAATTCTTCAAAGTCGTGGAATGTTTGATTAATTTATTTACTCGAGAAAACAATTCAAAGTCATATATAATAACGATAATAAAGACAATGATAAAGACTCGGCGGAACAGGGCCTCCGCGCTACGCCGGGTGTAGGTGAGAGACTGACATGCCCGCGTTGGTTATTTTTAAATGTTTTGGGAACAGAAAACTCTCTTGAAGTCTTGCTGTATGTGTGGGTGTGCTGACGATGCTCTAGGCATCGACCTGTGTCGATGTCTCATGTACACTGCTGTGCTTCAATCTATGTCTCACACTCACACACTGTGCGACATAGACATAGATTGGTGGTTATATATTTATGAGATGAGGGGCATAATAGTGAAAAACAAATCGTTCCATCATCCCTTCCAGTGTACAGTACACACCATACACATACACGCAATGTGTAGAATATCTACGATATATCTAATCGTCCTTTTTCCATAATCTTTTTCGTGACTTAAGATGTTTTCAGTTCGTTATTATTTCATCCAGTTGGGGGTCCCAGAACGGAAGTTCAGGGAAACTTATGACTAATGTTCAGGAATTAAAGACGCCTCAGTTTAATTGGCGAAGTGTTGAAATTCAATTGTCCGGGTCTCTCCGACCCGAACCACGTGACCCCGGGTTAAACCCCGCAACGGCGGTTTCCTAATTTAAACTGTACTGCCTATCTTCAATCACCAGTCAATCAATCGACGTCTCCAGCAAATGTCCCATTTCCGGTCACATAAATTATTATTGTCAATGTACGCAGGGTTAATCAACCGTCTATTAATGACATCTATGTGGATGTAGGTTATACTGCTAATAACGACATTTCTACTATAGCTAGACCGCATTCAAAAGAATGTGCGCAAAAAATATGTGTGTTGTTACGATGCAAAAAATGAACAAAAAACAAGTTTTTCTAGTAGGTAAGTAACATTATTTAAACCAAAAAATATATTCTTCTTCAAATATAGCAAAATTATTTTGTGGTGACATAATTATAATTTATATAAAATAACTTTGTAAACACCACCTTTTTTATTGAAAATGTTTCGAAGCCAATGGCTTCTTCGTCAGGATAACAAAAATAAAATTTTATCGAAAATAAAATCGAAGTATAGATCAAAATATTAAAAAGTAATATATGGAAAATGATAATATAAAAGTACCTACTTTTATATTATCATTTTTTTGTTCCAAAATTTCTAATTTGTATGTAGAATTTTTAAACCCTTATTAATATCAAAAGAATGATCCATAGCCAAAAGATGTTGAATTTTGAATTTTTTTCGATAAAAAAGTGGTGTTTACAAAGTTATTTTATATAAATTAAAAAATATATATTTATTTGGAATATTATACTGAGGCTTGTAATACGGGCTTGCCAGGCAACTTTCAAAGCTAGGGAATGGTCTTTTGATTGTAGTCGACCTATAGTTGTATCAACCTGAACTGGAGGCGCGTTTTCCAATTTTTTAAATAATTTTGTTGTAAAAGGTTACCCGAGGGACCTTTTTTCTCTTCTTTAAAATGAGGTCACTAAGGCGCTTGTATGGAAAATCTTTGGTCGATAGAGTGAGGAATGAACAAATTAGAAGTGAATTAAATGCTGGCTGTATATAATAATATAAAAGAATAAAGAAAGGAATACTGAGATGGTTTGGTCATGTAGAACGTATGAGCGAGGAAAGCATGGTTAAGAAAATATACGGGGCGAGCGTTGAAGGCAACAGAAATAGAGGTGTCCACGAAAGAACCGGCATGATCAAATACTACAAAAAAAGCCTCAACAATCGTAGAGCTTCCATGAGAAGATGCACGAATGTAATATTATGTATTGAATATTATGTTTCTAATGTACATATTATTGAATAAACAAATTGAATTGAATTGAATAATCGACAGTCAGGTTAATGCTTCGTCAGCGACATTGTTTTAATCGCGTCACAGCGAGTATATGTAGAGGCTGCAACCCGAAGACAGGCGGTACATCATCACATCATGTTCCAGTCTCCAACGCAGGCCGACCACTAGCCTTGCTACGCTCACGTCTCGGGAGAACCTCCTATGTTTCTTGTAGAAGGTCTCAAAGAAAGCAGTCTTATCTCCGCCTTCCAAATTGGGTGTACCTCCATCGTTCCCTAAATATATACAGGTAAATAAATCATGCAAACAATCTTAAATCGAAAAATTACTGCAAAAATCAGTCGAAAGCAAATGTAGAGGCGTGACCCATTTAGGACTTAAATTATATAACGGCTTTTCCAATATACAAATAAGCACCAGCCCGTGTTACAGCAGCGCCCGGGAATTCTGTGATAATATTACAATGTTTTATTACCGACGCTGAATCCATACAAAATGAACGGTGGGCTTTTTATCATCCGTGTTTTATGCTGACGCCATGTTTGTGCACCGCGAGAGGCTTCCTCGAGGGTGGGGACTTTTGCCTTTCCTGGAACTGTGTTTACAGCGAAAATAAATAAACTTAAGGCGTGTTTTCAAAAATAAAAAAATTCATGAAACCATCAACAGCATAAATTCAATTTTTATGGGAAAGTAGGTACAGAAGTCTTTTGGGTGTACGTAGGGCTTACGACCTATCATACGACTAGCTTAAGTGATCATTTTACATAATGTAACGTTTGCCATTTCCACCCATGATAGAATATACCATGTCTACTAATTTTGGAAGTTGTATATATATTTAAATTATGCGCCACGTTTCACAAATAAAGTGTAACCATCCTCCACGGAGCCACTAATGTCACAGATGTCACTAATATCTCTAATAAGACAACTATAGTTGATATCGGAATTTTCGATAGCAATTTACTTTATCTGTGTAATGAAATTCATCCCAATTACTAGCATTACACTAGAATACGCCAGAAATATTTTTTTTTATTATTAAATTCCATTTTATCAGTACTTTTCATTCAAAAGTATTTTGAGTATGACCTATACCTATATTTATAATCTATCCTACGGCTGGCTTAAAGGTGGAAATGGCGAACGTTACATTGTTTAAAGTGAGCACTTAAGATCACCGTACGACAGGTCGTAAACTCTATGTACACCCAAAATACTTCTATACCTACTTTCCCATAAAAATATAGTTTCATCTCTGTAAAACATCTATAATATATATTATTGATTAATAATGTCCCTGTGACAAATATCCAACACTGTTCTGAAAAATTTGAACGTACTCAAAATATTCTGAGCATAAGTTCCATCTCCTTTTATAAGGCTTTAACATCTAACCGCTTATATTAGGTCCTTACATATGAAATTGGCGTTTAGTACGGGAGGAACATAAAGCCGATTTTTTTTAATTATAATATATT
This sequence comes from Agrypnia vestita, assembly GCA_016648135.1. NCBI lineage: Eukaryota > Metazoa > Arthropoda > Insecta > Trichoptera > Phryganeidae > Agrypnia > Agrypnia vestita. The sequence goes on from JADDOH010000012.1 coordinate 168,791, forward strand.
TATTTAATCAAAGTATGTACCATTGCTATCTATGCACTTTTGCCATCTCATAGGTAGTTCATCGATCCCTTTACTAAAAAAACCATTCGGACGGGAATCAATAAAATCTTTGAAGGCGGTTTGGACTGCCCCATCGGAGTTGAATTTTTTCCTTTTCAAGAAGTTATCCAAATTTCGAAAAAAATGGTAATCTGTTGGGGCAAGGTCCGGAGAGTACGGTGGATGTCTTAGACATTCCAATTGAAGCTCCTCTAATTTGGTAGCCGTCTGTTGTGCAGTGTGTGGTCTAGCGTTATCATGAAGCAGCAGTGGCCTAGAGCGATTAACCAGCCTCGGTTGTTTAGCAGCTAGCTTTTCCATCATGGTTTGCAGTTGCTGACAATAGACATCTGCCGTAATCGTCTGGCCAGATTTAAGAAAGCTGTAGTGACGACACACCAGCACTAGTCCACCAAACGCTCACAAGTAACTTTTTTGGAGTCAATTTTCGCTTGGGGCATGGTTTGGCTGGTTCGGCAGGGTTCAGCCATTGCGATGAGCGCTTCCGATTATCGTACAGGATCCACTTTTCATCACAGGTAATGATTCGATTTAAAATCCCTTCATTATTGTGCCGGTTGAGTAATGCAACGCAGCAGTCAACGCGCGTTTGTTGATTTGCTTCACTCAATTCGTGAGGTACCCACCTTTCAAGCTTTTTCACCTTACCAATTTGCTTCAAGTGGATTAAAACAGTTTTATCACTAACACCGCAGCCTGCAGCTAACTCGTGTGGTTTGCGATGGATCCGCTTCCACAATAGCCTTCAATTCTTCATTATCAACTTTGGTCTCCGGCCGTCCACGGGGCTTGTTCTGCAGGTCGAAATTTCCAGAACGAAAACGTTGGAACCAAAAACGCACTGTGTTTTCTTTTGCGGCACCGTCGCCATACACATCATTAATCCTTCGAGCCGTTTCTGCAGCACTGGTGCCACGGTGGAACTCGTACTCGTAAATAACGCGATATTTCAAGTTTTTCATTTTGTAAACTGAGTGACGCAAAGAAAAAAACAATTGAGGAAAAAACAAATGAATTATAATTTTCAAAACACAAATACATGAGTAAATAGCTGTATAAATTTGGATTTGGAATTCCTTACCAAAGAGAAGATATCTGAGATCAAATTTGCCAGTACGGCAAAACGCCAATTTCATATGTAAGGACCTAATATTTTCCTCTATCTGGTGCTGAGCGATGATCAACTGAATAAATGAAGGTAAAAAGTAACATAAAATTTACCAATAAGACCCGCGTTTTATACTAAAGTAAATAATTATAAATAAAGGCAAACTCTAACAAATTGTTATTTATGTTAGTATATAACCACTAAAAATTACTTTTTGTCTACCGGTTTCTAGATGTAACCCGTATCTTGGTCAGGATAATCACTATACTAGCATATAAATATCATGTAGTGGTTGTCCTGGCGAAGATACGGGTTACGTCTCGAAACCGGTAGACAAAAAACTAATTTTTAGTGGTTATGTACAACATTAATAACCTTTTTGTTAAAATGTCTACCACAAAGTTTATGACTTCTTCTTCAAACACAGCAAAATAACAAATAATAAAACAACAAACTTAATATTTTAAATAAGAAAACATAAATTATTTATTAACTCTAAATATAAACTCGACCCAATAAAATATTATACAGCATTTAAGATATAATAGCAAAATAGCATATTAAATTCATCAGAATTCGTAACCCATAGTTTATAGGATGGCCACCCAATAATAAAAAGAGAAGGAATATAAATTTTACATTTATTCAATAGAGGCCACTATCACCTACAAAAAGTCCTACAACACTTAATCAAATTCAATTGTTAACTGATTGATTGAATTGAGTAAAATGAATAACCCATTATTTGATATATTCCCCATTTCAATGTCTCACCGTCAGACCCCACCCCTCTCTCCACCACAAATGAGGCTCCGCCCCCACCCAACATTGTATCATTTACATAATTAATTTATGAAACAGTTATTGCCTGCCCGTCCCGACCAAAATACACTGATACAGCCATATAAAGAGCATTCAGAATACTCAGTAGAAGTCTCACAGAAGTTGTTTATATGGAAAACGTGTATGGAAGTTTTAATAAGGAGGCCTAGAGCTCATGACTTGTATGAGCTGGAATTGTATTCTAACGGTGGAGTTGGTGAACGTTGCATTGTGTAAAATCATCACTTATGTATTTACATTATTTTCAAAATGTTCTTAAATATTGATACTTTGTATTCTTGTGTCACTCTAGGACCCTCTATCATGGTTAGTGAAGAGGGACCACCCACATACTCCCATACGACCTGCACTTTCGCCAACCAATTCGTTTTTTTTTAAGCTAAGTGGTCAACCTTTCTGCCCTACTTAAATTCATATGTCCAAACAACACCGCAATATAACATTATACATATTGTGAGAAAGTACTGTAGAGACAGATATACATCCCTGAGGAAAAATTACGATTAATTTGTACAATACGAAGAACTAGTCTGTTATAAAATGAAAATAAATACAATAAATAATACCTACTACCTGTAATTAATGAAATAAATTTTGTTTTCATCACTTTTTTATAGAAAATATCAACATCACTCAGAGCCCATGGCCCCTTTGTCAGGATACAATTGTATACTAACAAAATTAAATTTAAAAATCGAAGTATAGACTATCAAAATATTAAAAAGTAATATATGGAAAATGAATAATAATAAAGTACCTACCTACTTTACATGAAAATAAATTTAAGAGATAACTATTTATAAAAAGTACCTGGTTATTAATAATATTCAATTTACTATTGACACTTCTTCTTATTTCCACAATACGAACCGTATGTTTTTTCGAGAAACGATTCTCGACGTTTCGTTGAATGCTTATTCAACGTCATCAGGAGGACGTCTTTTACCCGCGGAGGTAGAGGGCCGGCTTCTGATGACGTTGAATAAGCATTCAACGAAACGTCGAGAATTGTTTCTCGGAAAACCATATGGTTCGTATAAAATATCCGCAACTATTTACAGTTAAATATGTCTAACGACCGTAATAATAACCTTTACTCTTTAATAACCCTTATTAATATCAAAAGAATGATCTATTGCCAAAAAAAGATTAGCAAATTCAGAATAATTATTGCTATTTAAAATAATACTACACATTCTGTTAATCTTTGCTCTTCTCGCTGCGCACCGCCACATTTGTTCAACCTGTCGCACCCTACGTTTAGTCAACACGAGTCTCTTTAAAAAAATGTCTCGCTTTCAAATCGCGTCCCTACATGTTTCCGCCTGAGATATCTCCGCGCAAAATCCGACAATCGAGGAATTTTGAACAGTCTCCGTACCATTTTTCCACGTAGGAAAATACGGTTCGCAATGTCCCATTCCCCGCTCCAGGGAACGGGACAAGGCGAACCGCTGGGCGAAAGGCTGAAGGCCTCGCGTGCTCAGGGGGTCGCGCGTGCAGCCAACGGGAATTCTCGAGGAGAAGGTCTATTTCATTTAGTGCTTGTTCAGACACAGCGGGAACCGCGCAGTTTCAGAATCGCGTGGGATCAGCGCGGGTCTTATTTATGTAAATTTGTATGTGATCATTCAGACACAACCGCACGTTGCCCGCCACCCAACCGCTAGGAAATAGACTCGCGCGGGGTCCGCGCGATCCTATTACGATGGAGCCTTTCGAGAGCGTTCCGTTGCGGGCACCGCGCGGTTCCCATGTCACAACAGGAGCCCGCGTGGATTATATTCTCTTTTCTATGGTTATGGATCGCTTTGACACTGAACTTTTTATTGATGAGGTGGAGAAAAGACCTGCAATATGGGATCTTCAGTGTGAGGATTACTTAAATATGCCAAGAACCAAGCTTGGCAGGAGTTGGTGGAGATATTTGTAAATGGTGAAGACACGTTGGAAAAAAAGAGTATTTTAGGTAAGTAGGTATTTATTCACCAAAAATGAACTGACAGAATGATATTTTTGTGTCTTGCCATGGAACACGGCCAAAGTCGTTCACAAAGTAATGAGCGAATATATCTCTGATATTCAAAGATGGAGAACAGCACCGGAGCTGTCAAACTGACGTTTATATTCGCGCGCACAAATCGCTTATTAACCGCGACTATGTGAAAACATGACACAAATTGCGTGTTTTGAAACGCGCGATTTGCAATCGCACGATTCCCGCCTGTCTGAACAAGCACTAATTTTTTAGCCGCCCGAAAAGGGGATGAAAACTGCATGACGCGAGGCTGCTGCGTAAATAATGTAATCTTAGCGCTTGTTCAGACACAGCGGGATTCGTTCAGTTTCAGAATCGCGTTTCAAAACACGCGATTTGTGTCATCTGTTCACAAAGCCGCGGTTAATAAGCGATTTATGCGCGCGAAAATAAACGTCAGTTTGACAGTTCTGGTGCCGTTCTCCATCTTTGAATATCAGAGATATATTCGCTCATTACTTTGTTAACGACGGCCGTGTTCCATGGCAAGACACATAAATATCATTCTGTCAGTACATTTTTGGTGAATAAATACCTACTTCTCTAAAATACGCCAATCGCTTGGCTCGTAAGGTCCCCATATCAATAAAAAATTCAGTGTCAAAGCGATCCATAACCAAAGAGAATCACGCGTGCTCCTGTTGTGACATGGAACCGTGCGGTGCCCGCAACGCGACTGAACGCTCTCGTAAGGCCCCATAGTAATAGGATCGTGCGGGCGCCGTGCGGGTCTATTTTCTAGCGGTTGGGTTGCGGGCACCGCAGCGGTTGACTAACCGCACGGTTGTGTCTGAACGATCACATACAAACCTAGGTAAATGAGACCCGCAGGGATCTCATGCGATTCTGAAACGGCACGGTTCCCGCTGTGTCTGAACAAGCGCTTACAGAGAGGGTAGTTCCCGCTTGAAATCCTACATAGAATTATACGAATCTGAAATTAATACCGGAGTTCATTAAAGTAATACGCGGGATATAAAAGCAAAAGCAGCAATATCCGACTGAGGTGTTTCTAAGATAAATACAAATCCCTGCCACTACTCAAGGAAATTTCTCTGGAATCTATATCTACATCTAACTGGAAATAAGTTTTTTAAAAAACGTGCCACTTCAGTTTTCCTCTTATTTATGTTTACCTTCACAAGAGACAAGAAAAGGAAACGAGGCAGGCCTTCTAGAAGATGGGTGGATGAGATCAAGGCTACAGCAGGTGGCGCGTGGACCAGAATAGCAAAAGATAGGGAGGAATGGAGGCAACTGGAGGAGACCTTTGCCAAAAGGCATACAGACGGAACTGCCATGGTGTGGCAGTCTAGCTGATCACAAACATTTTGATGTCTGAATAAGGGCTTTTATTATTATTATTATTATTATTATTATTATTATAAATCAATATTTATTTTATAAGTATGGATCTTGCTGTGCTTGCTATATGCTATAGTTAGCATTGCTGCTTTTGCTATTAATGTAAATGATTGAATATTGCTATTTTTGCCATGATATTTCAGTCAGAATCCACGTCAACTCTCATTTTAGGATGAAGCGACCACTTTATCCCGTGAATCGTACTTGTAGGGGATTGATTGGTTGAAGTGAACAGTGCTGCCTTTGTTTTTTACGCTACGAGGATGTGAATGTCCGTGCTTTTAATAGTTATTTGGAAAATTTATTTTGGATGATATACATATTTCCTGTAAAATCTCGAATTCAGTATGCACAATTAAATAAATACCTACACATTGTAAATAAGTATTTTTCGTTGACTGCATTCGATATATTTTTATTATTCATATAAATAAAACTAACTTAGTTAAACACCACTTATATTTATTTTCAAATCCAACCGGGCTACGCTACGACCGTAGCTTCTTCAGGGAGAATCTTAACTTATCTTAACTAATCTTAACATACAAAAATTATGTACTTATATAATAGAATGAAAGGTGAAAGGACGGAGTGCCAATAGTGGTCTCACACTTTCTGGAACATACAAATATTGCAAATTTTAACGAATGGCATTCAACATAACATACACACATTTACACTTCGTGGTGGTGAAGTTTGGCCAGGGGTGGGCTACTCATATTTTTAGCAGGATCCTTAAGTGTAACTACGCAAAATTATCAACGGAATGCATTCAATAATAAATAAATTTATTTCGGTGCCCAATTCGTTAATTCCCCAAAAAAACATATTCTCATCACTAGGGTAGGAACTATATTTACCTAATAATAAATATTTGTTAAACTTGATACGGAAAAAAGGAAATATTTTTATCTTAACTTATATATACGGCATCGTATTTAAATTTGAAACATAAATTTAATTAAATAACAACGGAACCGTAAAAGATATTCTAACAATTTAATGTAGGTACTTATTAACGACTGAGACTAATTACGTCGTATTTTCTTCCGGGTTATTCTGACGTCAGGTTTATAATTTAGGACTATAATTCATCGTGGTACAAGAGATGATATTACAAGTTTATGGACGGTACAATTATAAACGTATTTATATACAAGTATATAATAAATTATCTGTATACGAGTACTGACATTACAAATAACGGATTATTCCGGATTATTATGGGAGCTGGATATCAATGTATCGCGGTGAGGTCAATGAGGATGATGGTGGTACCACCGGAAGTAGATGGTGTTCGCTGTTGGAGGTGGCGAAGTTAGTGGAGCGATGAGGCGGACGATGATTGGTGGATTGGAGACTGGAGGCGGAGCGATTATGGTTTGATGTCGTAGCTACTACAGGCTGAAGGTTGATCGTATGGCATAGAGAAAGAAGCGCCACGTAGCGAAATGAGCTACGAGTACCAATCGTCGAGTAGCGGGACCTCGTGTTTGAGGCGAGGGAGAAGACTAGGTAGCTAGATGCGTGACGTCGTGGTGACAGCGAAGGAACGAACTGAATTGGTATGTCCGCAACAAGTCTTTTATATCCCAATTTTGTTTGCTAGACGTGTATAAAAACCTCTGTGAGAAGTGGCCTGCCAGCGTATTTTATGACTTCATTTGTTTGCCGTAGAATCGCGGTGTCAGCAGAATCATTCTCAGAATTATTCTCCTGTAGGCATGAGATGTGCCAGATCAGCAGTTATTAATCTCTGGTGACGTCCATGCTACCGAGTGTGCGTGTCTTTTGTCGCGCGATTTCTTTTCCGTGGAATCCTGGCGAAAGTCTGCGCTGGTCAAAATGCGTGGGGAAACGGGTCGTTGACCTCCACACATATTAGAAAATATCTGTAGTGAATCGACCTAATCGAGCAACAAGCGATGCAACCGAACGATCAACTACAGCCAGCGGCTATACGCGTACGCCTGGTCATGGATGTGTAAACAGCTTTTGATGTTTCACTCGATTTCTCTGAGCATAATTGATAATCTGAAATCAAACTTCGTAATTTAACGTGAACAAAAGCATAAATAACGAGTATTTGTTTCTGTAATATTATTACTTTTTCTGCCATTACTGTCTGCAATCATTTGACTCTATCAACGTACACTGCAAGTTGACAACAAATATAAGGATAATGTTGCAATAATTAGAAGCAGGTTGCAGTTCTTCATCAAAGTCTTCTGATAACCTATTACACATATATCACACTTACTGCAGCAGTAATAGTAGTGTAAAAAATATTTCCTTTCATTTCCGCATTTCAATTCCAACATTCCAAATGTCGTATCCATTGGTCCCTTCGATTTTTGATGGTGTATTTTATGGACCTCTTTTATTGCACAGTGTGTTGTGAGAGGGTGGAGTTACCATGAAAGATAAAATAAAATAAAAACATTTAGCTTATCTTACATAGCCCAGGCATGTGAGCCATGTGAAATCAGCCATAAGAGGTGGACAATCAGATGTTTCACGAAAATATATTTTTTATTTTTTTATTTAATAGATAAATACATTTTTTTAACATAAAAACAGTTTTTTTACAGTGACAGTTTTTACAATGGTATTTCTCTTCTTCATGAGTAAAATAACTCGTGAGTGGGAGAGGAGTATCATTATATAATTAAATAGTAAGTAGTACATACCATGTACCTATATATAAGAAGAAAAAAATTACTAATATGCGATAATCATATTCATTACTATGTAAAATGTAAGAGCCAGCAGTTAGAAAAATACGACATTTTTTATATTAACATTATACTTGGAGTAATTTAAAATATTTTGAAAACGATTTGTCATTAGACTTATCTATTATCCTAACTACAAGACCAACAAGATACTCTGTTGGTCTCTCGCCTCGTTATCCAAAGGTCGTGGGTTGGAACCTCTCTCCAGACCAGCAAGTTAGTCCTATTTTCATAGCACAAGCGTTTAGTTTAGTTTAAAAATAGTAAGAATATTGATGTGATACGTATTCTGTGTTCGTAAAATAATAAAAAAGATAATAATCATAATATTTCAGTAATCGTTCAAGAATAATTAAAAGGCAGAAAACTAACAAACATTATATAAACTTCTCTGATTTGTAGTTGCCAGGCAGATAGACTGCCAAAGCGGATATTCTAGACAAGACCAGAAGACAGAAGACCAAGGGGCCAACCTAGGAGGAGCTGGCGGAAATAGTCGGAGGACTGCTGCGAAGCGAGGTTGCAACTAAATTGCAAAAAAAACCTCCTATGTTTGTTAATTGTAGCCATTTCTCTCCCTCCCTCTCCCTCAGCTCTCCCCCCGCAGCGGCTGTATCGTCAGCCCATCTCTTTTGAGATCTCCCAAGGTCTCCATTTCAGAACTCTGGGAGGCCATCTTGTTGCAGTCTGCCTTGCAACAAGCCCTGCATATTGTCATTTTAGCTTCGCTTCACGATCCATGATATCCACTGCTCTAGTTCTGCGCCTAACATCATCATTTATAATCTCTTAGGCTTACTCCAAGCATGGATCTCTTCATAGATCGTTGCGTGCATTTGAGCTTTTCTACAGTTTTCTTTGTAATGGCCATAGTCTCCACTCCATACGTCATCACTGCAGTATGCATGATTCAAAGTCTTTTCTTTTTAGGCTAATTGGGATCTCTTTGTTCTCGAAGATATGTTTGAGTTTGCCAAAAGCAGCCTAGCTCATTCTTATTCGTCTCGCTCAGAATATACTCATTCGTAATTCTCCCAATCTCTTACGATCCACACAAACAGAAACAATTCACTCAAATGTACAGTGAAATATAAACGAGGTTTATTTAAAGATTGAAGAGACCGCGATGATTGAGGGTTGGATCTCGGCCGCTATTATGCACCGCTAAGCGTGCACGTCACGAACACAGCGAGCCGGAAATATGACTAGAGTGTAATTACAGTATATCCGCTGCGGGAACAGCCATTGTTGGGGGAATATAGCGGTTTTATGGCCCGCTCGTAAAAAAGTATAACAGAGGCATAAAACAAGCGTAACGATCCCTAAAAGTCACTTCTGCGCGGGGGACGGAGCCCGCGTCACGCGGCACGTGACGCCTGACGTAGGAGAGTTACGTCATCACTCGGGAACACGTTGCAAGCGCTGATGTTAGGGTGATTTATTAGGCTCGTAGGAAAATAATTGCGGCTTTTTTTCTGAATTCTGATCCTATTTTTTTTACGTTTCAACTGCCACTTCATCAATGTGAATATCATTTAAAAGTGGACATTATTTTTTTTGATAATTTTGCTTCAAAATACGCCATTGAACAAGGAGTTACACCACCCTGAGTGAATAAAATGTAGTTACGATATTAATTAGGGTGATTTTTTCTGGGAAGCGATTCATTTTTTTTTAATTGACCCATTAATGTGCATTTTAAGCTATTTTTTTCTGAAAAAAAAAATAATAAAAAAATCGCTGTTTCATGTCTATTTCAATTGAGCTCCTCTTCCGTGACTACGATTCATATTTCCGCGGTACACGATTGTTCGAGACAGAAAAGAATATCACAATATATATTTATTTAGAAATTAAATATCTTAAATGATTGACTCCTAGAAGAGCAAACATTTCGTTTGAGTTTAAATATGCTAAACTCTTCGTTAATTTAGCGATGCTTTTGGTATAGTATGGGTAAACTGTTAATAGCTGGGCTTTGAAGATGAAGACTGTTATGTTCGTCCATGTGTATGGTACAGTATGGTATAATTGGATGGGTTGGAACCTTTAAATCTAAAATATTCTTCGTGGAATGGGTGCACACAATGGTTATTAATTGAATTTTTTTGAAAAATATATCAATATTTTGAACAATTTTTGTGTGAGTATACGGTGCCCAGCACCACTGAATAAATATTAAAAAACAAAATTTAACATTTTTAAAAAACATAATTTTACTTTGAATGATGAAGATTGTTGACTAGCCATGATTTTACTGTATTAATTAATATTCTCGTTTGCGAGGTAAATTCGTGGTCTTTTCCCATGAAGGATAATTGGTTAAAAGTGCAGTGTGGTCTTAGGTGAGTGAGAAATAGTATAAATCTGGGGACTGTACCTTGGAGGAATCCAAATTCACCTATTGGTGGATTACTTAGAGATTCATTTGATGTGACTATCTGGGTATGTATAAAATACCAATATTCATAAACATTCCGTCCATATTTATCTTGAAATCGTGGATCCCCAATTCTCCTTATGTCCATCCCTTCTAATTCACCTGTTGCCCGCTACTTTCCTGATGTAGTCGCTCGATTGGACTAGAGTATGGCCAACATTACATCTATCAGTGCGAGGCCTCTTTTCCAGGACATTCCCCCACATAATCTATTCGACAAATATATCCATATTATTGTAGATTATTTGGTGGACTTGGGAAACTTCGAAATGTAGTGTTGACGTGTATTGTAAAACGAATGAATGTCTATATTATTCAGTAACTTCGCATACAGATCTGTTTATAAACTGCAGGACAGTAAATCATTCATCGATTGAGGGGACAGAACCAATCTGGAGAAATTGGTTGCTGAAAAATTCATCTCTGGGAATGTATAAAGAAGGAGAGCGAAATTTTGATCCGCAAAAAGTTGGACAGACCATGTCCCAGAGATGACAAGAGCTTCTCTACCGATCAATTCAAACATGCAAGAAGTTTGCGCTGTAGAAGCAGATAAAAAAACTTTGGTCATCATTCGAAGACCCCATGGCAAGAAGTTGTTAACTAACATTTTTGTCAAAAATGAGTTAATAAGCCCTCTAAACTAAATAATGTACGCTCTTTCCATTGAAAATAAGTTCAGAACTTAAAAAAAATTAGAACTTATTCAAATCATAGGGATGAACATATTAACTACACTTTTTCATAAAAATCAAATCAATTACTAATGGGAAGAACATGTTATCTTCAATAATAACATGTTCATGCCATCATTCTGAAATTAACACGACTTTTAATTTGATTGGAATATTATGGTTAATATAAATTTTTAAGCTTTATTTTTTCCACTATTTTATATTTAACATTACACGTTTCGGAAACCTCCGTTTCCTTCTTCAGGTAAGTTAAGACTGAGGTATGTGGGAGTGGTTGTCTTATGTATGGGTTGTTGATTCGTTAGAGGTGGAGGGGGTACTAGGTGGTGGGAGATCGGTGAAATTGTAAGAAGGGGTGATGTGAAGGATTGTACTTGATTATTGATTAATGATTGATTACTGAATATACAATAATATACAATCTTAACTCAAAAATGTTTTGTCTTGCACTCAGGGTGCGATTAACTCTCAATTCGTGATTTTGAGCTTACAACTATTTTCTAAGTACCAATCGGTTTAGTCCGGATGATTTCTCCCCCAGACAGCGAGAAATCTAATTAGCAAGTTATAAATTGAGTTAACTCTGTTATTTCTTGGATTTAACTGTATTTTCAGACACAAAACAGAGTCTCTGTCTTTTTTTTATATTTATCCTTTCAATTTGTTTTTAATGTCATTATTTTACCGACTTTACTGTCTCAGCGAACATTATTCCAATATTTAACTTTTGTTTATAGCTTAATCATTATCCTTCGTTAATATTTTTCTTCTTTCCGTTTTGACTTTTATATTCTTTTACACGGCTTTGAAAAATTACTGGGCAATCAGTTTATAACTGAATTAAATAATTTTAACATGGATAAGTTAATATTTTTACCATACTTTTTTTTTGTTATGATATCTAGTTTATTGTTTTACAATTAAAAGTAACTTAATTACTGATTTTCTATATATTGACAAAATCATTTATTTTGTTCTTAGAACATTATAAGACATTTTTAGAATAATATAAAAATATTGTTAAAATACAAACTTGTCTATGAGGAGTAAAAAAAATGGATATAATATCAGGCATATTCTAGTGTATATTAAAAACAATAATATTTCACACACCACTTTAAAAATATAAAGGTATGATTCATTACCAGCGGTGACATTAATGTATGGACACTTGTCATGAATATTACAATTCTTCGACCATAGATGGCTACAACATATCTATGTAGTTCCTACAAATATTTGATATTTGTCAAATACAGATACATACAGATACAGATCATAATAGAACACAACTTAAAAATAATAATGTTTGGATGTTTTTACGGTGGAATCTGTAAAGGTTGCATTATGTAAAATGATTATCTAAGTCAACTTATATACAGATTACAAGCACTGTAGCCACCTTTTAAGACTTACATACATGCTTTCAGTATAAACAACTTCTCTATGAGAATGATATATTTTTTAAATTTATTAATGAATTACAAATACTTCACCTGTCAATGAGAGATTCTGATACTCTCGAAACTCGAATAGTAAAATTAAAATATGAATAAACTCACGTTGAGATAATATAATTTATGTTTACCATTTTAATGATCATCATTAATAATCTCTATAATGTTAACGCCAAATCTATCAATAATATAACAATAAAATAAAAATGTGTGAGGTGCAGTAGGTATTCAGTATTATCTTGGCTAGTTTGCTAGACTATTACCGGTGTAAAAGTAGCAAATACTGTTATTCATCCGAAACACTATATTTTCATTAGTAAATCCACCCATCTTGCTTATTTAAAACATTCTTCTCTAGTTCCACATTTCAAACGATTTAAACATATATGTATGTTTGAATCATTTGAAAATGTAAAATTGGTAAAACATCGAGAAACGTAAATATTAGAATAAAAGAACATATTAAATGCTTAACAAATGTAGGTTTTTCTGAATTTGCCGAACATCTAATTAATTTTGATCACACATTTGATAATAATACAGGGCCAAAAATTTTACACAAAAACGCACTAGGTTTGCGACTTAATAATCTAGAAGCATTAGAAATTAATAAAGCTATCAACAATAATAGTCAAATAATAAATAAACAAATAAATGTATCTAATAGTCCGATTTTAAAGCTGTTCCCTCTATCTTCAGTTAACCCCTCCCCTTCCCTCCCCCCCACCTAGTTGACACTCGGTCCCTCTCTCTTTTTCTTTCCTCCTTTATAAATTTCTGTACCTAGATTAGTCTATATTATAATTGTCCTTAAGAAGGTTGAGTCCAACCGAAACTAGTTGACAAATATATAGCAATAAAGTGGTTTAAAACATAGTATTTAATTTATTCTTAAATGTCTTATAATGTCAAGCCACAAAGTGTTTTCTTGCTTTGAAAAGTTAATATCAGCGAGTACGGCCGATAAAGCAAAAATGTATTAGATATATTCTATCAAGTACAGAGTGATATTTCTTAATATACACTTTTATCAAAAGTGTATGAAATATCATTTATTCTTAAATGTCTCATAAAATAATACTGAAAACTAATACCATCACACCATTCGTATTCGTAATCTTTGATTGATATCATGACTGCTGATTGAGCGTATAAAGTTTTGCATGCGCTTGCTCAGAGCGGGATTTTATTTCTGCGCAAGTATCCCATCTTTCATTTTTATACTGTCTTTTTTTCTGTTAATGTTACTAAATTATTAACCTCTGTTATAATATTGTTTACCATATATATCAATCAAAATCTAATCACTTTTAGACTATATGTCAATAAGTGTTTGGTTTAAGGCTGAAATTAGTCTGGATACATATTTGCTTTGCGATGAGTCTGTCGATAATTTTGTGTTTGTCGCACAAACTGAGCAATAACTTGTTATGGTTGCTATGGTTCAGCAAATCTGTCAACAGATAAACCAATCCAGACACATTTTACAGGGGATTAAATCCCATGGTTCGCGCGCTCGCAACATTTGAAATTGCGCGTCCAAATATTAATATTATTTTTCCAATTATTGCACGTCAAAAAATATTTTAAAAATTATACTTTGGTGTGGGGTTATAGACGTGTCAATGAAATAAACTACTATAAAGATACGGACCCCAAAGCATTACTAGTACTTCTTCTTCAAATATAGCAAATTTATTTTGTGGTAACATAATTATAATTGATATAAATTAACTTTGTTAAAACCACTTATTTATTTAAGTACAAGAAAAAAATTTAAAATCTTTTGTTTACCCTTCAATTTTTGATTCTGATAAACATTGGAGGAAAATTATATTTATAAATAATGAAATTTCTAATTCTATAGTTAAAAATATTTCAAATGTTATCCAACCAGCTTTTTATACTAATAATATATTTAAAAAATATCTATTAAATAATAAACATAAGGATAATTTTTTTAAAAAATCGGGTGTTTATAAATTAATTTGTAATGATTGTGATTATTTTTATACAGGAAAAACGTGTAGAAATTTTGAAATTAGAGTTAAGGAACACTTAAGGTGTTTAAATAGTAATAATTATTCTGAATTTTTTAACCATCTTTTGGCTTTGGATCATTCTTTTGATATTAATAAGGGTTTACAAATTTTACATACAAATCATACAGAATCACAATTTGATAAATTAGAAATTTTGGAAATAAGAAAGAGTGTTAATAGTAAATTGAATATTATAAATAATCAGGTCCTTTTTGCAAATAGTTATCTTTTAAATTTATTTTCATGTTGAGTAGGTACTTTATATTATCATTTTCCATATATAATTTTTTAATATTTTGATCTATACTTCGATTTTTAAATATTATTTTTGTTATCCTGACAAAGAAGCCATTAGCTTCGAAACATGTTGAATTTTTTTTTTTCAAAAAATAAGTGGTTTTAACAAAGTTAATTTATATCAATCATTATTAGTACCATTATCATGGTAGGTATGTTGCAGTGATCTGCGACCAACATACCATCCAAATTGTTTTTGGAGCTATATAATGATAATAAGTAGAGTTAAAACTTTTTGCCAGAAATAAGTTAGGAGACGCATCCATAGACAGGTAACGCAAAATCGATTGAACGTTTTTTGCCAGTACAAAAATATTCACCACGACTCTTTGAAAAATATTAAGTAATTTAAATCTTTAAGCCTGAAAAAATACCCGTTTTATGATTTACCGTTAAATGTATTTTTAAAACCAGAGAAAAGATTATATTTCATTCGACTTAGTGTAATTTGCCAGTTTGTAGAGCGTTGTAAACTTTACAATACTGCAACATTAGGTCAAAACTGTCAATTTTCCAATTTATGTCTTTTGCCAGTATACCCACGATATTAAAATGACCAGTAAAAAATCAAGTGGATCCATGAATTAAAAGTTTTGTAAGACAAACATTTATCGTGGCTACACTAAATATCGACTATTGGGCTAGATATGTCCAAATACTGCGCATTTTCATCACATTTATTCTACTTGTATTTTCAGAATATTTTTATAAATTATTATCTAAATGAACTGATTATAATTGTGATATGAATACTACGACAAAATATTAATTCTAGTTAAAAACACTTCCTAGCGTCCAAAGTATATGTCTTTGTCCCTAAATCATTTTTTTTTGCTGTAGCACCGATTTTGTTATTCGGGGCTGTTTTTGCTGCCGGGCCTCGTGATCAAGGATCCCCTCGTCATTTTAATTTTTTTGCTGCGCCTCTCATGAGTTTTGTGTTAAAAAAACAGCCCTATTCGAGAGGCGCACTCTCTCCTGCATACTTCACGTAGGAAGCGATCAGGTTGTGTTGGTCTATACCGTTGACGCATGGTTGCGGCTCGCTGCTCATTTTTTAATCGTCCGGCCGCCGCAACACCGTCAGCCCGAGAACATACTCTCCTGAAGGAGCTGATATCCAGGTGGGCTGGAGTTCACATGATCTTGTGCCAGCTGCTCCATATAGGCTCAGCGATTCTCGGAGACAGTCTTTATACCTTTTCTTCTGTCCTCCGGCCTTTCGCCTGCCCACTATCTCCCTATATAAGACCCGCTTTGGAATTCTGTGATCGCCCATGCGCATCACATTTCCCGTCCATCTCAATCTCACTACCATAATCATGTCCTCATTTGTGCGACATTTAGAGCGATCCAGAACTGTAACGTTAGATATATGTTTGCTCCAGTGGAACATTTCCAGGTCTTCTGAAGGGTACCCAAGCTTCCATTTTATATAGAAGTATGAGAAGTGCAGTAGACCAATATCTTTGTTTGCTGGGAAATATATTTGTTATGCGGGGCACTTTTCAGTTGTCGGCCCTGCGTAGTAAATACGTTAACCACAGCAATCTCATATCACATTTTGGTCCGCCATCAAATTAATATTACAAGCGAAGTATTCATCTCAGAATGGCTAGTATTTCAATATCAGTATTAATATCGAGCTAGATGTCTTGTCAAATATTGTATTTCTCCGTGAGAATATTTTATATTATTTATTGATATGGAATTTACTTTGTGGAATGACATGATAATTTATAGATAAATAAAATACTTGTGTAAGACTATTTTTGAGTTCAATTTATACACAAATATCAGAGCCACACATGCTCTCAGTTACAGAGAATATAAACTTTTTACTCACTTTTTGGTCACTTTCACTGGTTTATATCTCATCTGTAGATGTCCTGGTTTCACTGGTTTATATTCTTACCTGTAGATGACATCTACAGGTGAGAATATAAACCGGTGTAATTGACCAAAAAGTGCGTAAAAAGTTTATATTCTCTGTAGATGAGAGCATATGTGGCTCTCGAAACTAGTGGTGTATAAATTGAACTCAAAAGTGGTCTTACACACATATTTTATATATCCATAAGAGAATAGTTTATTGCTAGAGACGCCAAGTTCCTTTCCTGCCATTGTGTTACTAACGTAATTATTATCCATACCATCATTTTGTAGAATCGAAAGTTTTATGCTACCCTGCCGTTAATGAATTTCAAAAGAAGTGAGGGATTTAATCATACTATTTTACATAATTCATTGATTCAACCCTTGGGAGACGTCGCAGTAAAGTCCGCCGACGAAACTAGTACATTTCGCACATTGGCGACCTCTATTGTAGAAGAAGTGAACACTCCACAACAAAGTGCATATAATTTACGCCCTCAAAAGCAGAAATCAGTCCGCCCTCTACCGCAGCGGGTAAAGGTCGTCCTCCTGATGACGATGAATAAGAATTCTACGAAGCGTCGAGAATCGTTTCTCGGAAAAACATACGGTTCGTATAAAAAAAAAAAAAAAATATTCGCAACCAGTTACAGTTAAATATGTTATTAACTCTTTAAGATGTCTACATTTCTAGAAAAGTTTCCAAACCAGGGAGACCGACAACTGACTATACAACATTTAATGTTCATTATAGATGTCTCACAGAGACGAAACTGTAGTTTTTTATGGTAAAGTAGGTATAGAAGTCTTTTGGGTATACATAGGACTTATGACTTATTATGTGGTTGGCTTAAGTGATCACTTGACGTAACATTCGCCATTTCCACCCATGATAGAATATACCACGCCTACTAATTTTTGGAAGTTCTATATATTTTGAATTACATGCCACACTTTATATATGCATTGTAACAACCTTTCCATGCGGCCTGTACAAAGCCATTTTCACTCCCCTAAATCCCCACAGATGTCGTTAATGTCACTAATGAGAAAATCTAATTGATTTTTTATGGAATTTTTGAAAGCAATATACTTTTTCTGTGTAATGAAATTCATCCGAATTACTAACATTACACTGGGACACGCCAGGAAATATTATTTCCTATTTTTTATTAAACTCCTTTTTTACCAGTATTTTCATTCAGAATATTTTGAGTTTGTTCAAATCTTTCAGAACAGTACTGGATTTCATGCCACATAGACATTATGAATCAATTAATAATGTATATTATAGATTATTTCAAAGTACAACAGATTATTTCAATGTACTGATTGCACGCCAGTGCGAAATACAACTTTTTCTAATGCATTTCAGCATCTTCTGCAGTCGTCTTATTAACTCCTGTGTGTCGGTGATGTAACGTAGGTCTACCTGTCATACAAAATATGAAATATCTACCTTATTTACGAAAACTAAAACGTCACATTTTTTGTAATCATCGAATAAACATTTACTAAATTAAACTGTTAGGAATGTACGGATTTTTTAATTAAAAAATATTTATTCATTACTCTCGTATTTTCGGCCAGTGTGTAAGAGAGAGCAGTATATTGTGCATCGCAGTTAAATCGAGCAAGAAAGAGCACGACAATACCATACATTTCATGTAGGACAGAGATGGCGGTTGCTTGGGTTTCGGCGAAAGAAAAAACAATATAGAGAGAGTACGATAGAGTCGGGTAACACGTGCTAGACAAAGACGGAGTGCATGCGACTGAAGTGAGCAGGCGACCGCGTCGTTGTATTCAGTTGCTATTGAAACGTCGGCGGAAGCGCACGCAAATTCGATTTGCTTTGATTTTATAATAATTTACTAAAATAATGCAAATATGTATATTTACCTTACATAATTATATAAAGGAACCTTTAAAAAGTCTTACCTGTATTGTATATATGTATGTTTTATCACATATTAAAAACTATGCCGATTTTTAATCAGGTAACGCTGTGTTACTCCACCGTCCCCAAAGTTTTTTTTTAGCACAGTCTTTTAAGAGATAAGTTGACGTAACGGAGCGACACGAAACTGTCACGACAATCGGTCCGCAAATCTAGTATTCCGAGAGCGTTGCGAGCATGGAATACATTTCGTGTTTATCCCAAGTACAAAAGGAGATTGTATTCGCGCCCCGCGAAATCTCCTCTCGGTCACAGCTAACCGAGCGCAAAAATAAGTAGAATTTTTAAATTATGTCATACCACAATTCCCCGCAGGGCTTATAAACCGTATAAGCCGTACACCTACAAAGGTGTACAATTTTTTGCAGCTCGTTACATTGTCGCTGGGAAACGCGACGACAGCGCACGGCGCTTTAAATCAGACGTAGAAATGCGGAACGATTTCATGAAAAAATATCCTTTGCCACCATAAAATATCTACAATGATAAGGTTTTGTTTTATTTATTTTAATTCCTTATTTGTTAAGAAATACCAGAGTATGATTATTATAATAAATTATGTTCTTTCTAATAATATCAGTCAGTAAAGCTAACAAGGCATTACGCTACGCTAGATGACGCTGTTTTCACAGGTACCAACACTGATGTGTGGAAGCGAAGCTGGCAGAAGAGGAACGAAAGTAGATTGAATGCAGTGGAGATGAGATCCCTCAGACGTATGTGTGGCAAATCAATTTATGATAGAGTAAAGATGCAGATATTAGGAATGAATGTAAAGCTGATCTTAGCATAATTAATAGAATTAAAAAAGGGTCGCTCAGATAGTTTGGGCATGTTGAGCGAATGAATGAGGAAAGAATGGTAAGAAAGATATATAATACAAGTGTTGATGGCGCCAGAAAGACAGGGCGACCGCGGAAGACGTGACACGACCAGATCAACCAGATACTGGAAGATGGTCCCGTTAGAAGCCTCAACAACCGGCGAGCTTGCATGCGAAGATGTATGAATGTGGATGAGGCGAGAGTTGTATGTCAGGACAGAAGAGTGTGGCGCTCTTTCCTCTCTGCCTACCCCCCACGGGGAAACGGCGTGATGGTAAGTTAGTAACTCGCAGCCGAAATATATTCGGGGTCTAAAAAACTAGTTCACAATAATTGACCAATACATTTCTGTCTAAATTGTGAGTCAAAAATTTTCTTCAAACAGCAATGTTCCAGTATCAATAGTTATGGACATAAGCGACTTCAAAATTTGTATTCTTTTTTCAATATTTCTGACCAATATTCTGTAAAACGTTGTACTATCATTTAAGTAACTAAAATCGAGTATTAAAATATTATTCGCTTTAATACAAGAAACTACCTTCAAGGTTGTCATACTACATTCTGCTCTGCAGTCATACCAATTATGTGTAATAATTGGTACAACTGGTTTCACGTATGCGAAATTTGATCCCGATCGTATCATTAGCCTTCCGGCTATTACAGTGTAAACATGTCCGCTCCGCTAGCAGTTTGCACTTGGCAATGATTTCTCTGGTATAAAGGTATAAAAGGGGCTAAAATTCACCGTAAACTTTTATCACAATAACCTTATCACGTAAAAATGTTGAACATCTGCGCTGTATATTTATCGCCCGATAATAATGAATCGAATTCACCATAAGCGTCTTATCAAGGAAGCACTAGAAACCTACAAGCACCCGATAAATATAAATAGAGATGATGGTCTCAAATTAAAAACATCTTGGTATCCGGCGCTTCAAAGTCAATCTCGTCGCAGACTTCGCAGAGATAGTGATCAGACAACAGATGAATCATATACACAACACAATACAACACATCATGACTTCGGCACGGTATTGCAAGCTGATACTTAACCACAACACCAACACTCACAACAACACATCAGCCCTGATGACGGACCCTGCGACGGGATCCGAAACGTCCTAATAACACGGCATAACTAGTAAACACAAACTTGAAAATAATGAATCGTTCTGTGACAATCTTCACGACATATTCCTGAAACACCCTATCGCCTTCAATCTCTTACTTGGATACTTCACTAAGACCATCTGTTAGAGTCTTTAATGACCTTTTGACGGTCTGTTTGTTAAAAAATAATAAAAATATGACGTTCTAGCGAGTAGGCGAGTTACTATCGGTGAGGTGGCGACTACTTTGAACTTCACAAGTCAAGATGAGTATAAAGACAGCTCCCACAGATTTAGATGGACAGGAACTGCATCAGCATAAATAACTTCGCAACCAACGAAATAAGAAAAAGTGTTAGTAGCGATTGAATACCATAAATAACTAAGTTCTTTCAACAAATAATTATCATTTGAATTTGTTTTCATATTTGTACTTAATTATTTTTTTATCTCCCACACATTTATTTTTACTTTTTTATTGTCAATTCGGTTTTTAGAATTTAATTTTTAGTAAACATACGTTGTATCCTAATAAAGGGACCACTGGCACCAAACGTGTTGGTATTTTCAATAAATTACAACATGTAAAAGCAAAAGATTTTCTCATTAAATTACATTATTTTTGGGTTTTCTTTTTATTTTATTAAACTAACTTTTATGTAATGTATTGTGAAAGGCATGGACACAGGACGCCATCTGTTGGCAAGTAAGAAAGGCGTGAAACTGATTGAGTTTTTGATTTGAGTTGATTAACATGTTATCATCATGAGAAAGCTTGATCCATACTGATGCCTTTTAATCTGTTCATTAAATTTAACTTCTTTACATTAGACCCTAGCCTGTGTTTGTATTTTCTCCCGTCTAATATTGCGGGGAGACTCTATGATATAAATATAACCTATTTTTTTTCAATTGAATCAGCAACACTGTAAATTGATATTTAAAAAAAATGATTTTATTATTTGTACCTATATATCTCCTTCTTTTATTTGATTAATTACACCAACATGTTTCACAAAAACATATAGTAGTAAATAAATTAAATTTAACTACTAGCCCAATTCTAAAAATTTTTCCAATAATTGCGAGTAATCAAAAACTTAGTAATAATATTTAAAAATAATTTAGAAAATCAAGAAACAAAAGACATTTCATTCTGATATTTCGACAGTTATACAACACCCTGACGATGGAAAGGTTTTTTCTGAAGCATGTTGGTGTACTTAATCAAACAAAAAAAGTAGATATATACAAATAATACAATCAATATTTTTTTTAACGAATATAGCCTCACACTAATTCTTATTAAACTAAATTAATATGTTAATTAATGAAAGATAATAATGTATGCGGTAATAACAACGCGTGACGTGAGACAAGATACACTGAATAAATATGCCTCCACACGCGGATACAACTCATCAGATGTAGGCTATTAATTAATTGTTGAGATTACTCCGAATTATATAATTATATAATAATCTGTAATAAGCTAGTCTCGGCACAGGTGCACCCAGTCAGACGTGAGCCTCACTCCACACGTTACCGAAATACCTAGTTCTGCTGAATAGCGCCGTAAATCTTAATTGAGCATTCTCCTCACGTAGGGAGGGCTCTGTACGATTCTTTATTTCTTTTTGATTTAACATCATATTTTTGTATACATGAGAAAACCATTCGGTTGTGTGTTTCCAAAACTCAGTAGTCAGAAAGAAAAATGAACTCTTACATCTTTTTAATTGCATAGTTGTCTAAAGATAAAAATTTCATTTCAATCTATGCCATACATCTATATATTGTAATTGTAAAATATTTGCCCGAAAATCATTTTTGCGTTGCCACCAATTTCGTCGTTTAGGCCACTTTAGTTGCCAGCTCTGGGTAGCAAAATTCGTCGTTCAGGCCACTTTAGTTGCCAGCTCTGGGTAGCAAAATTCGTCGTTCAGCCCACTTTAGTTGCCAGCTCTGGGTAGCGAAATTCGTCGTTCAGGCCACTTTAATTGCCAGCTCTGGGTAGCAAAATTGGTCGTTCAGGCCACTTTAGTTGCCAGCTCTGTGTAGCAAAACTCGTCGTTCAGGCCACATTAGTTGCCAGCTCTGGGTAGCGAAATTCGTCGTTCAGGCCACTTTAGTTGCCAGCTCTGGGTAGCAAAACTCGTCGTTCAGGCCACATTAGTTGCCAGCTCTGGGTAGCGAAATTCGTCGTTCAGGCCACTTTAGTTGCCAGCTCTGTGTAGCAAAACTCGTCGTTCAGGCCACATTAGTTGCCAGCTCTGGGTAGCGAAATTCGTCGTTCAGGCCACTTTAGTTGCCAGCTCTGGGTAGCAAAACTCGTCGTTCAGGCCACATTAGTTGCCAGCTCTGGGTAGCGAAATTCATCTCTGTCGCGAGAGACACTAGCGACTCTTAGGGTCCGGCATCAAATTTAAACAAAATGTAGATAATGAATTCATCTTACAAGGGTAAATATATCATTTATGCAATAAACATCGTGCTCGTTATCTTGTGAAATATCGGATTTTACCGTGAGGATTGTTTCCTTCCAGGGGCAAAGATGATCCTTCCCAATGATATAATAAACTATAGATACGTTACAAGCGTGAAATCTTGGCAACTCAAAATTAAGGTAATTGCCTTCTTTGCATTCGTTATCGAACGGACCTTCTTTGTGATCGGGCGCGATGCTACGCTGAAAAAAAATCCCGGAAAAAAAGAAACACAGTATCGTACACTGTAGTAAGAATGACTATGTTATCTTAGTCACCATGACTTCAGATTACTTGATTTTTCTGTGCCGTGATTTGTTGTCTCTTTCAATGAAATATTTGCTACATAGCTAGTATGGGAATAAGGTGTCTATATTATACATAATACGTCAATGATCCTTCCTGTAACATTGATACAATAATTATAGCAATGTTACAAGAAGGTGATATATTCCACTATCCGGTGCAATAGAGCAAGTGTAAATTACATAATTAATAATGCAAATTATATAACGTAATTAATATATCACACTACTCTCCATTTAATATATTTTGAAAGAAATGAAGGATTATTTATTTTACTTTACATGAAAACACTAGGATTTATATGATGCAATAACGAAGTACCAATGTTTTCAATCTTGGTTTCGATGATGTTTTAACCTAACCTAACCTAACCTAACCTGAAAATGCGACTCAGACCGATGACTGATGACCGCATTTTGGAGTAAATTCCAGCAAATGCAAATATGATATTGTGAAAATTGAACCCACGCATTTCTCATATCTCTGTCGAAGATAATTAGTAAAGGCGGATGTCAAAATCTTCCATTGGTTTCCAAGAGGCCGACGTTTTACGCCTACAATATACCATACTTTTTTATTTATTTAAAAACAAAAATATATTTTATTTATAAATATGGATTATTCACAAGTTCATAATTTCTATAACACAAGAAATCTTGAATTATTTCAACTGGAACTCAATTACGAACCACTCCTGTAACAATATAATTTTAAATCCTAAAACGCTAAGCTAATTAATAGTGAGGAGAAAATATTCAAAATATTTGTGTTGCGTTATGTTCATCTTTCAAATTTCGTTTGTTTTGCGCTCAAGGGGTCAACACCCACAAATAACCCAAAAAAAAAAAGTTTTTATTATACTCCCTTTATCATTGAAACAAGTTTCGCGACTACTCCACGCGTCGGGCTCGAAAATTAAATCGTTAAAATTTCGAAAAATCCAAAATTGCACTATAATTGTTAAATTTTTTAAACTTAAATTTATAAAATAATTTTTAACGTCGCCACGAGTCTGCCTGCAAAGTTTCAGCTTGATAGGATCACGGAAAAAGGGTTAAAAATCGATCCAAAGTATTTTCGTCAGACAAGCAGACAAGCAGACGCTACGAGTTAAAAGAAAGGAAGTAAAAATAGGAATGAATAATGGTTTGCATACATCGTAATCTTTAGGGCTAGCATAAAACACAGACATCCTTCCAGCCTACTCGACTATTTTAAATTACGACTGAAATCTGCCTGAAAATGTTACGATCACCGCTAGATTTTATTAATATTTAAGTTTGCTAAGGTTGAATTTAGTAACTTCACGAATATCAGAATGGTGGGAAGATAATTTTGATTTATTATTTTCAGACTCAAATAAATTTCAACCTAATAATATTTTGATATTATAGTGAAAATAAGCACAAGTTTATATATTTAGTTGGTGTATAATTCAGTTTTGAATAACCATTAACCTGCTAGCGACATGTCTAGTTGGATGAGCGAATGTTTAAAAGCCTAATATGCTCCTACGGTATAAAACAATTTGCGATTTTCCAAGCTCTTTAAGCCACTGCCATACTGCGCGTATCTTCCACCGTGTCTTTTCCATCGTGTAAAATTGGCAATTGGTTTTTGGGTGGTTTGGAGATGGTTAGGAGCAGTTGCTTTTTCGGGTACCACTGTCATGTGACGGAAAAGCTCAAAAAACAAGTACAAAATATACATGAGTATAAT
The DNA here is from genome assembly GCA_016648135.1 of Agrypnia vestita. Classification (NCBI taxonomy): domain Eukaryota; kingdom Metazoa; phylum Arthropoda; class Insecta; order Trichoptera; family Phryganeidae; genus Agrypnia; species Agrypnia vestita. The sequence goes on from JADDOH010000012.1 coordinate 194,156, forward strand.
TATACAGACAATGATAGATACTCTAAGGGCCATAGCCTCCGGCCACCCGCCGGAGGCTATGGCCCTTAGAGTACGCCGTCTACGACGGACTGACATGCACGCCTAGGGTGTTTGCCTCTTTTATATAATTTACGAACAAAGGAGTCTTGGAGTGCGGCTGTGTGAGTGTGAAGAAATCGTCCGAAATGCTGTGGTACAATGACCTGCCGGTCGCGCGGGTCTTGCTCGTGCCACTATTTGATTATGTGGCATTCCTTGCCACTGTGTGTATGGCCTAGATTGGTGGTTTTCTGCATTTTGGTATGAATTCCACATGTTTGATAAGCGTATATTGTATGGAAAGAAATGTAATGTTCCGTCCGCGACGGAAAAGATGCGGCGGATGATCCGCGTAGTGCGGCGTTGATCTCAAGGTGGTGCGAAAATGTTGGATTACTGACGGCTGACTTTTGTGCCACCTCTTGAATTGTAGTGTTGGTTATGATTCAACTAATACTGTTAGTTGGTGGTTATCAACTGAAGAAGGAAGCCCTCGACCTTTAACATCTTCAAAGCGTTCGTCTTCAGCATCAAATATTCAGAACCACCATTGCAACGTACGTTCCTTTAGAGCGCCCATATCAAAGGAATCGTTCAATTTTCGAGCAATTTCTATGCGCTTCCACCCTTTTTGAATTCATATGAAAATTTGCTGTAAATTTTCTTACTATCGTAACTTTCTATCGTTATTTGAAGAAAAATCATAATTTTAAAAAGGAAAGTTTGTTTGCGCAAAGCAAACAAAGCCTTAACAATGAACAATGTATCCTGACGTTTTGACGTATACACAATTTATTCCATTTGGAATTTATGTTCGTTTACGAACTTTTTTGCAGGTTTCCTTCCCGTTTTGAACTCCTATAAAAAACTTTCTTATTTGCTTCTATTAACAATACAATCGATGTCGATGGTATCAAAATACCGACCATAAATGTACTTACATTGATAAAAATTGCGATATAAATTCAGAATACAAAACCGCGATCATTTTTACATGCTTTTATTTTACTTTCTTTGTCTGTTTGTTGTTTTCTGTGGTGGAATCATGTAACTGATTTTTTTCCAGCTTTCCGACTAGCTAGAGCTTTAAAATTTTCAATATTCACGTAAAGTGAATGATTCTTCATTATTAAATCATTTTTGAAATGATTTGGTCTTTACTTCGATTAAATTTAATAATCACAACACTCACATTAAATTAATAATCAGGTCACTCATAAGCAAGAGTCGCAGAAACAGCTGAAGAACATATCGTTTAGAATTAGTTTTAAACTTTAAAAAAACGTGTTTAATCGATGTTAAAAATCGATTACAAATGTATGCAAAGAAATTGTTTAAAAGAGTATCTTAATTTTTTTTTATTTACTTGTTTATATATACATAAAATCAACTTTTTTATTTATTTCAATATACGGCACAGAAGTAACTTTTACATAATAATATATACAATAAATCCAAAGGTAGAACGGCAAAAAATTACAGAATTGACATAGTATAGATAGTTGTTTAAAGTTATAACACTAATTTAGAATAAGGAGGTGTGAAATAAATACAAGTTTAAACAAATAGGTATAATTATTAGTTTGTGATTGCATTATGAATTCAGGACGGCAGGGTGTAGAGCTTTTAGTAGAGAATCTTTATTCTGTGCTAAACTGGAATTAAAAATATCAGAGATATGCGCATAGGTGTTACCTAGCCTATTTTGTCTGGATACAAGAAAGTTAAAATGTGAGTAGATTCTAGGATTGTCACGATAAAATAGTTTAGGTATTCGTGTAGCTCTTTCAGGCGCATGAAACACAATTTAACTTTAACCAATTTTTTATTCCAGTTGGCATTAAAGTGGTATTGTCAATTGTGGCGAAACGCTCGTTCCTGGTTGGAGCGGAAAAAATAAAATGAATGTTCTCACCGAGTCGGGGCGAGGAGGAAACACTCGCTCGGGTCGCGGTTCTCGGGAATGGGTCCCTGGACCCAATATTTCAGGCCGGCGACACCGCCCCGCGCATAGCCTTAGAATTTAATGAACCGAAGTTATCAAGTTTCCGGAAGAGCTGTCGAAGGGTGCCGCCGCCGCCGTCAGCCAAATTTCGGCGCGAGAATTGCGCGGGAGGGTTCGACAACCAAAAGTCTACGGACGCAATTTTGCTTACTCGTTCGTTTACTGTGCCATAAATAATAATTGAAGTACTTGTGCCAACCCTTATGTATGGAAGTGAAGTCTGGAATTGGCAAAAGAGGAATGAAAGTAGACTGAATGCGGTGGAAATGCGGTCACTAAGACGCTTGTGTGGAAAATCTTTGGCCGATAGAGTGAGGAATGAACAAATTAGAAGTGAATGCAATGCTGGCTGCAGTGTGGTAGATAGAATAAAGAAAGGAGTGTTGAGGTGGTTTGGTCATGTGGAACGTATGAACGAGGAAAGGATGGTTAAGAAAATATATGAGGCGAATATTGAAGGCAACAGGAATAGAGGGCGTCCGCGAAAGACCTGGCACGATCAGGTACTACAAGTATTTGAGGATGGCCCTGTTAAAAGCCGCAACAACCGTAGAACGTGTATGAGAAGATGTATGAATGTGGCCGAAGCAAAAGTGGTGTGCCAGGATAGAAGAGTGTGGCGTTCAATCCTCTCTGCCTACCCCTGCAGGGAAACGGCGTGATGGTTAGTTAGTTAAGTACTATTGTATTTTGTATCCTCAATGCTGAAGCAGCTACATTGGCTTCGCCTGCCAGAGCGGATAAATTTCATACTCTCGCTGATGGTGTACAAAAGTTTCCAAAGAAAAGCACCACAATATTTGATCGGCATCTGTATCCCAGACAATATCACTGGAAGATGGCTCACACTGCGGTCAGCTGAATCGGAGACACTCTGCAGGCTGGTAGTACCAAGGAGACCTGGAGCCACCAAGTTTGCGGAACGTGCTTTCAGCTTTGCGGGCCCAGCTATGTGGAATCAGCTGCCTCCAGTGCTGCGATCTATTTAGAACCAGGAACTCTTCAAGGAGAGCCTAAAAACTCATTTTTTCGGGATTTCGCATCTGTAAAGCGCCCTTGAAGGGTCTCTTACGGAAAATGGGGGTATATAAATTAACATAACATTTGATATTACTTTGTGGTTCTTCATTATGAATATAATTAAATAAATTCACTTAGTTCAACACCACATTATTTTTACTGGTTTCGGAAACAACGTTCCTTCATCAGGGTATACTTAATACTAAATAAACATCACAAATTATGGACAATCATACCTCGGTGTGAAGTGTCCAAATGGGGGTAAATAGTGAGGGGTGGGAAAGAAACAGGTGATAGGGTGAAAGGGAATATATTCAAGATAGGACTGATGTAGATGTCATTTACATATAAAATAAATAGTAATGATCCGAGGACCGTGCCTTGGGGGATTCTTTAATGACTTGTTAGTGACGTGCTTAAGGTATAATTTAATTTTTCTATTTGAGGTCTATCGGTTAGTTAACTTTTAATCCATTTAAGGGTTAAGAGATCTATCCCATTTTTTAGTTTTACCACAAGTTTTTCATGAGAAATGCTATCGAATGCTTTCATGAGATCAATAAAAATTCTTATGCATTTATTTGATTTATCCAGATTACTCTGTATAATTGTCGACATTTTTGCAATAGCGTCGTATGCTTATTCCCTCCGTCAATCCAATTGATTTTATTTATTCTAGAATTTCTTTTTATAAATGAAATTAGTCTTTTCTTTACAATTTTTTCGAAAATTTTCGATATATTAGTTAAAAGTGAAATGGACCTATAGTTAGAGACGTCTTCCGGGCTAACAGATTTGAATATTGGAGTAATAATGGATTTTGTATACGTGTTCGGGAATACTCCAGACTTGAAACTTATATTTATGTAATGTGAGATTGGTTACATTATGTCGTATCCGCATTTCTGAGAGTTTAGATATTTTATAGTCGTATTTTTTATTTGCAATTCAAAAAGTGGCTTACATATTCAGTCCATTTCATTTTAAGTTGAGCACTCGAAAACACTGTATGACCAATGTAAATCTACAAAAGAATGCACAAAATAAACTGAATGGATAAATCTATGTGAATGTTTTACCATGGGCGAGTAATATGTAAGAACTATATATCAGTACTCCCTACTGGAAAAAACGATGAATCAATTAATAAGATATTCGTACTTATGTATTATTGTTTACTTCATAATTTAGGAAATTTCCCAACTCAAGTTCCCTTAACATGACATTCATATGTTTTGTCTTATAATTTAAAGGTTAAGATTACCACAAAGTAAATTACTTGCGAAGAGAGATTCAAAGAGCGTGTGCTCGCTTCGCTACAAGAGAACGGAAACTCTTCTGTGGTCTATCTTTTATGCATATTTTCCTGCGCTGATGGTTTTTAATTACCAGTTTTAGCGTCCATAATAATCTAATTATTTTGATGACAAAAAATAAATAATACCATTATTTATTTTAAATATCTCTGATAATAATTAATTAATAGCAAGACAAACGAGACAACAAGAAGTGTTCATTGTAGGAACCTACAGGAATAACTGTACCCTTTACTCATCGTTTACCACCTCGGGAAATAGATCTCTAAAGTTATTGACACTTTCCTTTGTGGGACAAAATACTTAGACTTGAAATATTTAAGTTTTATAAATATTTATAAACGTAAAATGCTCTTATATACTTTTTAATGTGTTTCATTTATTATTGCTATTTTGGTTAATGATTATTAATAAAAGGGGTTTTTATTACTATTCATTATCTAAAAAAAAGTTTTTTGCTAGGTTTGTATCAAATTCTTGCACTTTATATTATAATATTTAGTGATTTGCGTTAGTCTGAATATTATTATCAATGTATTTTATCATTTATTATTTTTCATAATTATTTATTAATTAACCGTAAAAAGTGTAGTGTAACTATATCATATTCAAATGTTCACAAAATATTCATACTTGTTATTCTGTACTTTAATGTCACTCTAGGACCATCTATTAGGGTCATTAATGAGCTGTTAACGGCCCGCTTGTTAAAAAAAAAATTCTAAAGCCCACTAGGGTATTGATAATAATAAACAAAAATATAAATACCCTGAAACTTAAATACTTGGACACGAAACGAAAAAACATAAAAGTATCAAATCTTAAATCTCATATTGTAGGGAAAGATCGCTGAATGAGAACATCACGGCTGAATAATTTGGCGAGTCTAATATGATTCAAATTCAGCTGAACGGATAAGTTCGAGAAATTTTATTTGCAAGCCAAAAACCATCCCAGCTCGCAAAAAAACCCGCCCCGCATAAATATTTTATTCTGCTCAGCAAGTAAAAAAATAGAAAGAATACTGGTTGAGATATAATTTTTTTAGTAAAAAATTGATCTAATGTATAGATATAGTTTTATATTACTTGAGAGAAAAGTTTCACCACCCCTGCCCCAGGCACGTTGCCAATCTCATCAAATGTAATATTCACTCTACACTTTAGAAACTCTTTTATTCATCCACACGCTAGTTTTATAACTTTTAACATGGAATATGTTTATTCAGAGAGTCTTCCAGTTAAATTTTTCACAAACACTGCGCTCAGTCATCACATTGGAAAATTTCCTAACATTTTCTTATATTCTCACTTTAGCTTGTATTTTAAATTCAGCTGTGCTTGAGAACAAATATATTTACGTATACCTACTTATGAAAGAAAGAATCTAACAAGAACATAAGAAGACGAAGATAGACGCATTAGATAGACATATTCAATGGTCGGTTCATAGACCAAACAGGACTTTTTTACAAGAAATAAATGTTGAGAAATTTGTACCTCCATAATAAAAAACCGCGTATTGAAATATTTTGCACACGGTACAAGGCTTTTTAATGTGTGAGATTGGGTTTGTAAAAGTGTGGTGTAATCTGTGTGTATCTGGATAATTTGTGTGTGTAATAAGTGGTGTATCTGGATGGACGTTTGTCGGAGAGAATGAAAGAGACGGGAGATTGACAGGGAAAAGGGAATTAAAAATGAAGTCACTTTCGTTACTCGCATCACTATGAAAGCACACTTGGAGAGCTCATCGGAACGGCAATTGTTGTCGCGATAGTCTTGTATTTTATACGGACCTAATAAACCTTCAGGAACCTTCTCGATTTTCACTAATGATCCCAGACTTCACAACAAAGGCTCTTAGACCGACGGAAGTACATCACAGTCTTGTACTGGTTTATTCAGAGATAATATTGGAAACCCTAGCTAGCTGTCTAGTCGACCGGTGTTATCTACAGGTAAATTCCATATTTTACGGTGGACCGCTTTACTGCGATGCGCAGTGCAAGAAAGAAAGTGAGATGGTCTATCTCCCGTTGTCCTTTCGCTCCATCTGTACGACTTGTAACCAACCTCACTGGATACAACAGAATCTTTTAGTATACCAAGTCGAGAGAACTGGACCCTGTGAGTACTTTCACAGGGTAAAGTATGGGTTTTCAACCAGTAGTTCACCTCATAAAGCTATATATCGGATTATTTTGACTGTGGCATCATCTCAGTCAAGAGCATTTTGAAGGAGAAGAATTAAAATACTTAAATTTTTAAATGAAAAAGTTATTAGAGATAAGTTATTAAGCTAATTAGAGATAGTGAGTTTCGTAAGTATTTCACAAATGCGAAGCTAGAACTGTGGTAGACCATTTTGCAATTATCCTAAATAGACTGTAATTTAAAGTCTGTTTATTGGCGGATTCCTGGTGAGATCAAAATAAATATATGTATTTACTCAAGCTTGGGATGTTTTGTGATGTGTTTCACTTCTGTAATTAGGCTCTTGACCTACTGAAGCGTAAATATATTCTTTTTAAATAAGTACGTAGGTATTTATTTGCTGATATTTCAATATTTGAATATTTCAATATTTGAATATTTTACACGTATTGATATTTGTTTATACTTTATTATTTATACATAGAAAAATGACTCAGTAACAAAGACTGCGGTGATGTTTTAATACTGCCACTTGATTTATTTTCGGTGCCAGCACCACCGCTCATTAAAGAGTTACATTGGCTTAAATGGCCTGCAAGCCATGTCTGATGAAGTATAATGCTCTCAAAAACTTAGCACCGTACTACGTATGATAGCTAGGTCAGAAGAAGTCACCAACACCCCGTTGTTGGTGACTTCTTCAAATGAAATGTCACAATGAGGTCTGCAAGACCATAAGGCGCCAAAACTTTACTAGTACTCAACAGGGCTAATAGAGTCACGTACTACGAAGGCGGCTTCAGCGTGACAGGGAGGTCCAAATTCAGAGTCAATACTTAGATGATTTAAAGGTTAAGGTACGCCTTAAAAGTACTATTTTGTACGGAATATTTCACCTTGATTTGGGCCTGAATTACGTGAAATGGTCTAAGGACTTGAAGCGCTGTTTTCAAAAAGCTACAAATAAACTGAATTAACACAGTTCTTGGGATGATATACATAAATTTATTATTAATAATATTCTAAACGTCAAATTTTAATGCCAAATTAAATTTAATTTAAATATTTTAAGAATCACGTTTTAATAAATAGCAGCACGTCACGTTGATCTTAAGTGAAGGAACCACTTCTGAGTTCAGGGTTTGGCATTGGTTGGAAAAGTTTGTGAAACGATTGCATAAGTCCTAAATTGATCAATTCGAAGATGGCCGAGGTCTTCTTGCTACTTGCATAGTTGAAAACGATGAATTGAAAACCCTCGCTTTAGGATAACTTTTACATTTTCAAAGCAATTACAGAGAAGTGGAAGGAAATATGTTTAAACAGATATTAGATTAATTTAACTTAAAAAGCATAAATAATAATTTAAAATTGAATTTGAATGTTAAAATTGGCCTATTTTTTCATATAAATATTCATTTCACCACATCCTAAGTAGATTTATTATAAAAAGTAGTATGTAACCATTTTCTTAGACCATTTTCTTTGTGCACATTTTACTTAAAACAGGGAAAGTTATTTATTATATGTGTTTTTTCTTCAGAAACAAAAACATTCCAAAATAACGTAAATGTTAGCACATCTTCATTATCTAACGGCCATGAAAGCCCACGCATCCATTTCTCTCTTAAGGGTAGTGTTTACACGAAGTATGTTACTAATAGCGGAAGGTTTTGACAGTAAAGTAAACACTTATATTAGCTACCCTTCCTGCCATACTATGATAGCTTTATATTGTATCGCAGTATTTAGGGTTTCCCGTAACGGATGTAATTAAACTACAGTTGTTGTAGAATACAATTTAACTATTTTTCCATGCGTGCCAATTTTTAATAGTTTTTTTATAAGTTCTACCGTATTTTCAGCTCCGATAATAATGTCATCCGCAGTTACCTTTGATGCTATTCTCGAGACATATTGACATGTATATTCTTGATACTGGGCTTGTCAAGTTGATCATACCTATCTAAGCCACGCAACCAACTAAGGATGATCCGGCACTGAATTTGCTCAAGATAATGATTTTGATAGAAAAAAATATATAAAAACAAGATGAAAAGGACTGACAAAGAAAAGATAAGCAAGTTTATGGAATAGAACAATTCGAGAAGCGAACAAGAAGTAAAAGTCCTAATGCAGAATATGACACAATGGAAAAATCAATAATGATAAAAAATATCTCAAATTCAGGGTTCGATATTTTACAATACACTTTATACGTAGTAAAAATATTCATGAAAAGTGCAAAATAATCACAATTACTGGAATTTCTGATAAGAAATTGTCGTAAAAGTATGAAGAGGTGATAATTAGGTGTTCCTTAATTCGATAGAATCAGGAATGAGATAATTCGAGGAGCAATCAATTTCAAGGATTTGAACGTGTCCAAAGAAAGAAAAAGATTTATTTGTTGAAGGAGGCTAAGAACTGGCATGTCCCCAAAACATAATTTAATAAACTTGATTAAATTAATTATTCTGAGAAGAACCAGTTAGTCGTGGACAAGTTTAGATCCTTGCGTACGTCCGTATGTCAATAAATTTCGAAAATATGAGTCAGTTTTTTCTTCCCATTTAACGTTGGATAAAATAGCTTTGCCTCCTGTTTTATCTAATGTTATTTGGATAAAAGCTCTACAGTTGACTGGTTAAACTATAACCTCCTGTTCGTTTAGCCATGATTTTATTTTTCTTTCGGAGCACCGACTTTACTCCTTTTGGAGATAGGTACGTATATGATTTGCAATGTTAGTGACAAAAAACAGGCAAAAAAGTGACTTTGGACTGAAAGGCAGTATGTGAAAGATCAATGACCCATTGAGCCCATGTTAGTCAGTAAATCAGTGATGCCAGCGACAAAAAAAAATTAGAGGGATGTGGGGAAGAAATATGAGAATGAGTAAAAAATGACTTTGAAATAGGTAATATTCAAGCGAAATCTCAGTGAAATATACGTTTACACGTTCAATGAAATTCTGCATTCCTACAAATGTCAGAGGAAAACCTCTTCGGACCGCAAATGTCAAAGAAAAGTCATATGATCCACAAAACCAATTTAAAATAAAGTTCCGTGGACTTTGCTCAGGAATTTAATCTCGGGACTGTAATATTGAATGAAACACAAGAGAATTTTTCTCTTTGCAATTCCGATTCCCAGCGAACAATTCCAATTTTTGAATCTCGATTTATGCAGCCCAATTTAGTTAGACAAACAAAGCCGCCGATGTTACCACTGTAAGTGTGTTTGTAATATACATTCGGGAGGTCCTTCTTCCGGCTTAGTTTTTTTAGAAAAATAATATCGCGAATGTATTTGGGCATCGACCCGACAATGGCGCTGGCAGTTTTTAACCTTTAAGGGTCGAATATATTTTACGAGAATCAGATGTTGGAAGCTTAGTGTTACGTATAAAACCCAAATTATTTTTAATAGACTTTTCTCAGAAAAATATGCATAAAATAAAATATTAAAAAATTATTTTAATATTTGTATGTATCTACTTTTATTTTATTAATAACACTTAAAAAATTATTACTTACTTATTAATATTAGACCTGCATTTAATACAAACAATAATATAGGAAAACTCCTCATAAATTCAAAAGATAAACATAACATATTTAACAATTCAGGTGTTTATAAACTTATATGTTAAGATTGTACAGCGTTTTATATTGGAAAAACCGGTCGAAATTTCAATTTAAGAGTTTAAGAGCATTTAAGATGTATGAATAATCATGGTCGCAAATCACTTATTAGAAAATGATCAAATGTAGGACTTTCTAAATCTCACACACAAATAATTTTAGTGCGGAATTGAAACAAAATATTATTAATAATCAATTAAATCAAATTATTTCAAAAACTAAAGACATTATTAATTTTGATATCTTGACATTTATAAAACACCCTGAGGATAGAAAGGTTTTTCCGAAACACGTAGGTGTAATTAACATATATTAACATACAAATAATAAAATCAATTTCAAAAATGTCAATCTACAAAGTTGCTCAATCAATTGAAAAAAATAAATGTATTAAAATATCATAACGACATGGTTATTTTCTTCTACCTGTACATTCCTGTGTCATTCCTGTCATCATCCTCAATATACAATAATAACAACCATAAACAATTAGGCGCACGCACCACAGTGCATTATTACAGATTCTGGAAAACAAAAAAAAAACAATCCTTTGCTTGGAACGTGTTGCCGATTCTTCTTTTTAAAACAACAATTAATATAAATTAGAAATATGCCAAAAAGAACAAAAATAATGAAAAATAATTTGACAAATAACCTAACTATGAAGTAAGGCTACTTATTACAGAATAGATGAAAAATTAATTGTATGTAAAATTGTTTGTTTAGGAAATGCCGATTCCTCCGCAGTGAAATGAAAAATCTACAATCACCGCGACAATCTAATTGAACCGAATATTTCCGTACAGAGGCGAATGTTTGAGAATATTATATCTTTTACGAGATTACTACAGTTAAAAAATATGTTTTTCTCTTTATATCTGTGATCTTTGGAAGAGATTTATTCGTAAATTTTGACGGTTTGTATTATCACAGGTCGTGACTTTGTCTTTGGGAGACAAATAGAACAGTCAAAAACCGAACTCCAGCGCCACTGCATAATCCCGGTGATTATTTTCCTTTCTAGTGTTTGGGAAAAGGTCCCCGTCGCTTCTAGGCTGTTCTAGTCATTTCCAAACGTTTCTCGAAGTTTGTAGATAATTGTAGACTGTTCTAAAGCTTAAATTTACAATCTACAATTTGTTACTTATTAAAGAATGTACGCTACCGGTTTCGACACGTCCGTGTCATTAACGAGCGTTATTTAAACTAATTTAAAATGCGGAAGTACTGTATTAGGTGTCATTAGGGGACGGGGTTGATTTGTGGAGTGGAAGGGGCGAAGGAGGGAACATGGTTAATAATGGTGACTTACACGGGGCTATTATTTTGTTAACGATGTTAATATTAGAATTTAATTTTTTGTTTATTTCTAAAGTTTCTAGGGCGGACAATAAACAAAAATAAACAAAAATTAAATTCTAATATTAACATCGTTAACAAAATAATAGCTCCGTGTAAGTCACCATTATTAACCATGTTCCCCCCCTCACCCCTCCCACTCCAGAAATCACCACCGCCCCTAAAGACACCTAATACAGTACTTTCGCATTTTAGATTAGTTTTAATAACGCTCGTTAATGACACGGACGTGTCGAAACTGGTAGCGTAAATTCTTTAATAAGTAACAAATTGTATATTGTAAATTTAAACTCTTTAATAATGTCTGAAAGAAATTGTTACATTGTAAGTGCCCAAGAAACACAAAAAATTGTTCAAAAGCTTTCCATAAATTTGGACAGTGCGCAATTTTTTCTGCTTGCCATTCCATGACGGCATTTTAGTTTTCGCATATCATATACCTACAGCATATCACATACAACTATATGTAGCTTCAGCGGTAATGGATTAAAGCAAGTGAATTTATTTTTAACTTAATTCTTCTAATATTACGACTATATTTTGCGTCCAAATGACTGACTCAAAGGGCAATTTGGGCCAAAGAATAGGTCACTAAGCATACATCGCATTCAGCTAAAATTAGAGCTACGTACGTATCTAGAGAAGAAAAGACACCCCTCAGAGTTCCACATTAGATCGTTGTCTCCAGACAGCACTGTCATTCATGAACTCAAGATTTCTACGGAGGTTTTTTCTTTCAATGTTAACTTATAGCCTTATAGCCATTCTTAGATTTCTAGAACTCAATCACTGATAAGGCGTCATAATAGTTAATGTATATACCTCTCAAAATAATAATAACCTCTCTCGGAGGCATGTTTGATTTCTTTATATATGTCGACAGTGACGCTGCTTGTGTGGAGGTAATGAATCCAACGCTAGATGGCAATAATAGTTATAAAAAGTTACATAAAGTTTTTTATTGATACATTACGCTGCGCCGGCGTGAAGAAATATTTGATTTTGGCTCCGAATTTCGAAACGAGAAAAAACAATTGCTATTGTTTTTTTCTTCTGGCGAGTGCATTTTTTCGCATCAAATAAACGGGTGTAATAGTTGATTAGTAAATGTTGTAATTATATTTTTCCGGAATTTCACCTCACCTCACCGGAACACTTTTAACAAAATGAGACAGATATTCTGCGATGACAATCTTAACCTGAAACTTCGACAGCGACTGATCAAATGTTATATATGGTCAGTCCTGCTGTACGGAGTGGAATCGTGGACCCTCAAAGTGAGTACCATGAACCGGCTGGAGGCGTTCGAAATGTGGATACATCGGAGAATGCTCTGGATACCCTGGACGGATATGGTCAGCAACACAAGAGTTCTTCAAAGAGCTAGAGTGAATAGAGAGTTGCTGACAAATATCAAAATCCAAAAGGTATCGTATTTGGGTCATGTGCTCAGAGGAGAAAAATATGAATTGCTCCACCAGATTCTTATGGGCAAGATAGAGGGTCGTAGAGGTGTTGGAAGGAGACAAATTTCCTGGCTCCTGGACTGGACGGGCATAAGAAGTGTTGGAGAGCTGTTTCGTGCTGCCCAGGACAGGGACGCTTTCTCTCGGGTGATAGTCAACGTTGGGGGGACCTGACATAACACCAAAAGAAGAACAAGGAATTTCACCGGTTATGTTCCTTCGCGTGTTATTTTGTAACGTGAAGGAACTTTTGGAACTCTCAAGATATCTGCTTTAAATGGCGGCACGAAGATCTTTGCGGCTGACGATTTCGACTGTCTTCGAAGCTGAAGAGAATAGCCTACCCCAGATAAATAATCATTTATTGGCGTATTTTGTTTTACTCGTGTATGGTTTCAGAGAGATAAAACGTAATTTTCATTTCTGCATGATATCATATTGAGGGGTATTAATAGAATATTAAATTCAATAAAGCGGATGGCTATTTACACGCTATCTGCACAAACACATACAATCACTTATATTTATAAATATTTTTTTAAATAGCAGTTGCTAGCTTTTTCATTTAAATTTGAAAAATATTAAATCAATGAATTATAATTATTGTTTCCACAAGCCGACAACAGTAAATTGCCATCGATAATTTATTTTACTATTCCAAATAAAATGATAATTTATTATTCATAAATCATTACTTAACGTCAAAACATTGAAATGTGGATGGAAGATACCTGGAATTTATTGTGATATCAATTTATGAAAGGTTTTCCATGCTGGCACTAAAATTCTTGGAATGGCAAAAATTTATGCGTAGTTTTCGAATTTAAAAATTTGTTTCAGTGCTACATCTTATCTAAGGAAGTAACTAGGGAGGTGCGTATTTTGGAATAAATAAAAAATATATAATTTATATAAAATAACTCTGTAAACACCACTTTTTTATTGAAAAAAAATCAACATGTTTCGAAACCAATGGCTTTTTCGTCAGGATAACAAAAAACAAATTGAAAAATCGAAGTATAGATAATCAAAATATTAAAAAAGTTATATATGGAAAATGAATAATATAAAGTACTACTTAACATGAAAATAAATTTTATAGATAACTTTAAGCAAAAACGACCCGATTATAACATTATAACATTTATAACATTCAATTTACTATTATCACCCTTTCTTATTTCCAAAATTTCTAATTTATCAAACTGTGATTCTGTATAATTTGTATTTATTTTTGTTATCCTGACGAAGAAGCCATTGGCTTCGAAACATGTTGAATTTTTTTCAATAAAAAAGTGGTGTTTACAAAGTTATTTTATATAAATTATAATTATGTCTCCACAAAATATGGTGATTTTTACGTTGTATAAAGTGAAATCACATATGAAACAAGATGCGCAAGTTAAATATATATACTACTTCCAAAATTTGTATAATAATCCTGCATATATATATATATATATATATATATATATATATATATATATATATATATATATATAATATATATAGTATATATATATATATATACATATGTTATAATGAAGGTTTTCACGGGTGTTAGAAATGTTAGTATTAATTTCTTTAGGGGTAACCCGCGTCAAAATCTGGTCCTCAGAAGGACCATTCGTCAACCGACGTTTCGCCTGAATCACAACAGACATCTTCAGGTTGCTTGTTAATAAATTTCCGTCACGAGGGGCAGTGCGAGCACGTCCGTTCGTATCAGAAGCTTATTACCAAGTGAGGTCTGGTAAATCAAAGTCTAAATTTAGGTACTGTGGTCATTATTGGCCTTAATGATTTTCGAGAATTTTGTATTAAGTATTGGGTGTTCCCAGCCGTTGCTGTTTGTTTGGCTCCTTGTGATGCGCTTTGTACTCGATGTTGCTTCTATTGTATCGGTGGTTATATTTAATTGATTTTTGCGTGCTAATATATTATTTTTACTAAGAAATCTACTGTTGAATAAAATGCTTTTCCATGCCGTTGGGAGACGTATACCATCATCTCTATTGTTGATAATATTTATTTATAAATTTATTATAAAATATTTCACAGGGAATCCTGCGGGATTCAGGAAGCGAATAGCGTTATTTTTATTAAATCATTTGGAATGTGATAACGTTACAGCCGTTTATTTGGCTCAGTTAAAACGACAAAGTGCTCATTTTCCGGATAACTGAATTTTAGTCCGGTTTTTAATCGGTTATTGAATGTGCGCTGGTCGTGCTCTGCGTTGATCCGCTGCAGTCCACAATATACACGCAGTACCTAATTAATGGACGTTCACCTCAATTGAATCGTTTGGTCAGAAAACACAACTAAAAACTCTTAACCATAAAGCACTGACGCATTGCTGAATGAAAGGTGATTCATATTTTATTTAGTATTAATTTATTTTTCTAGTCCTGGAATGGTTTATTTTTGACATTATATAGACACCAATTCCATCCAAGTATAACCACACATGTATCAAATTTTGAAAGTTGTAATTGTATCTTATTTATGAAAGTTTATGTTTGTTGATATAACTATGCTATCGCCTCCAATGGTAGAAAATTTAAAAAAAAACGGAACACCAATAACATATACAATAATCTGGAGAAGCCGCTTTTTAGGGTCACCACCCGTCCTACGACGGGACTTCTCCAAAGTCGTGAAATGTTTGATGATTTTATTCGTTAAACATAAGTATGATTACAAAGACAATGATAGATATTCGATGGACTAGGGCTTCCGTTCTACGCCGGGGGTTGCTGAGAGACTGACATGCCCGTATAGGGCGTTGGCTGGTTTTTATGTTTTGCGAACAAAAAACTTTCAGGAGTCTAGCTGTGTGTGTGGATTGCTAACGGCGCGATTACCTGTAGAGACTAGTGTACCTTGCTGGGCCTCGTTTGGTTTACGCAGAATTCTTGCCACGTTTGTGTGTGTGTGTGGCCTTGATTAGTGGTTATGTATTTATGGTATGTATGGGGAAATGTATACAACAAGTCGTTAAGGCCAACCAAAACTAGATTGTAAGCCCTATAAATGGTCGATAAAAACTTCCATATATTATTTTCCATATAAATAGCTTTCTCTCTATTTCATGTGACTTCTATCATGTGAATTGTATTATAAAATGACAACAGAGTCAACATTCACTATTTGTTTTTAGTTCCATCTGAGATATACTCTATCGAGCACTCCACCAATAATACTTTTCCGAGAAAACTCTCCCGAGACTTATCTCTGACTTGTACTGAACTCTGGCGGGAAAATCAAAAATGTTATTCAAGAAAATAATAATAACATTTCATTCATTATGAAATGATGAGAAAATTGCATATCTTGCATTGTTATTGCATTGCAATTGCATAGTTAATATCTTTATATATGATAAACATAACTTATATACATTTCCGACAAAGTGAAAATTTTGTAATATGAACATTTACTACTATATTGTATAAATTATAAATGGGGTGTTCGATTTTTATGAATAGGATCACTTGTCACTGAGCACATTCCACCTTCTTTATGCCTTTTCATAGTGCATGCTCTACAAAAACCTTTTGTCTATGATATTATCATTCAACCTAGAACTGTCTTGTTTGCTTGACGTGTTTGGTTCTGAGTTTTGTGTGTGCCCAGTTTACTGACTCGTAAAGCCTTCTGATAAGGATTAAGGTACCATAAGAATTCCTGATCTACTCCCCTTCTGATAAGGGAGAAACCAACGTTGTATCCTTTGACCTGGACCAAAGGACTAAGGTAAGAGCGTGCTTCCTTTTGAATTTTCTTTCCCTCCAAGAACCTGTTTTCCCATATTGACTTAACCATTTCACATTCCGTGTTCATACATGAATGATCGAAAAAAAATTAAATCCAGTCATCGAGGATAACTAATTTATTATGAAGTTATGTAATTCGAAAATTTATTTATATTTTTTTCCAGATGAATTTAATTCGAGAGGAACATGGCCTATAAATTTATAGGAAGCATCATTTTGGTAAAGATAGATACATGAAATCTAAAATTCATTTTAAATGAGTTATCATTTGTGACAACATTTAAAACATTATTTTTATATTGCTGTCTTTGATTTTATACCTCACATTATAAACAACTATCCCTATTTTCTATAAAATTACACACTTTACAACCAAATTTTGCATACGTACTCTTTAAATGCTCTACCAAAAAGAAAAACACGTATAGGTTTAAAATATCAAAAATAAATGTTGTCAAATATCATTCCTTACTTTTCTGCCAGTGAACTGTACACAAAATACTCACAAGGTGTAAAATTTACGCATATGCAAAAAAGTGCTAACTGCATACACTCAATTAAGAAAACATATTATGTTACATAAGACCTCCGTCTTGCGGAGGTCTAAAATAAAATATGTGCAAAAAATCTCAGTTCTTCGTAGGTCTAAAAAAAGAATTTTCCGATAGTATTTTGGTGAGCTCTTTAAAAATAACGACGAAGCGCTCGATGCAGGAAGAAGTTTTCACAAAGGAAAACTCCGCTCGCTCATAAAATACACTTCCTTATTTTTAAGAGACAAAACCTTTATTTTCAATCCGAAAAAAACATGTTTTCAACGAATTTGTTTGAAATGTTAACAAATTAAATTTCTTTCATACATTTGTAGGTACCCTGTACGCCTGATCGATTCCCGCTAGCAGGCTGCGAGCTATTTGGCTGGGTTTATTGAGTGGTCTATTAATTTTGCGCATGAATGCATTCAATTTATAAGCTCGCGGAAATGGTTTGAATTTGAATTATTCTTTTGCCTTTCGCCAGTAGCTAGTAATTTACGGTAAGTGTACTTTAATTGCGAAGAGGTAGTGGCGGAAACTCGATCCGGTAGCTAGACACACTTCCGTTCACGGCGAGCTGGTCACGGGGTGGCCTCTGTCAACACAAAACCAAATTAACGCCGCATGAGTCCGTCGCCGACAGGGCGGCGTGCGCATAAAAAAATACACTTAATTAAGTCTTGTTACGCCAACTTAATTTATTCTCAGAATAATTCCATAGATGGCGCTAAAAAGTCTATCTGCCTTTGATTGACAGCTAAGGAACTAGTTTTAAATTCTGCTCAGAGATGGCGCCAGCCATAGTTGCAAACCCACACACGAAAGATTATTGTTATTATATCAAGTACCCTAAGGGTTCAGATTAATTATACTTATATTTAAGGGAAAAACTACATTTCAAAATGAAGACTACAACACACACACGTTCACCAGTTTAAAGACTACAAAGTGTGCACTATATTGGTAGTAGAAACTATATGAAGTGGGCTAATTGTAGTACTAATGAAGTGAACTAATTGTCGTATTAATGAAGTGAACTACTGCAGTACTACAACATTGTACTAATAATGAAGTGAACTAATTGTAGTAGGTACTACAAAATTGCAATGACCTACAAGAAGTGCTTCTTGAAAAGTATACTAGTAGAAAATTTTCGAAACCACAGGGGTGTTCTTTCAATTTCCAAAAATTTATTCATTTATCTACATCGATTTCCCAAAAATTTCACATAAAAAATGTACTATTTGAAGTATGTATTCGTACTTTCAATAGCTTTGAAATGTACTTTGCAGTGTTCGCTTTAAAATGACGTGTACTATTTGAAGTATGTACTTTCAATAACTTTGAAGTGTGTGTAGTTCGTAGTGTACACTTCACTTCAAAAGGTGTAAAGTGTACACTTCAATGTAATGTACATTGTAGTAGTTAGTACAGAGCAGACCCATCACTGTTATACTAAGATATGGCGCCACTTTTCGCCCAGTCCAGATTTATTTCCGGTAGCAGCCAAAATATTCTTTCGTTGATTTGATTTTTCTGAATGTCTTTCTAATTGATTAAAAAATTAGGTTTTAAAATTAACAGCTTTTGTTTTGGAATTGCAGCTATAACACTTTTAGACATATAAAATTCACGTCAATGGTGTTTCAATCTACGATCCGCTCACGCTCGATTATTTTTAACGATTGATGACACACGCACTGTAATAAAACTGCTTCCAAATGATCGTCGACTGGATCGCTACCCAAATTAAAATTAAAGTCTCGACGAATAAACGCGCGGATAAAATTCACATCCACGTTTCCCTCGGCCGAGTTCGTTCATCCCGCCCGCTCGTGAGCAGAAGCAGATTAATTGACCCGACCATTTAAGATGATTGGCGGGAAGACGGTCCACAATGGAGGCTGGACAAATAATATTAATAATTCACCGCAGCGGACCGCGATAACAAGTGGTTTAGCAGCCAGCCGGCCAGCTGCCCTTCATTGCCTTGATGACTTCTTATTAAGAGATCCACCGAGCGGAGGGAGAGCTTAATTAACTGCTTCATTTAACTTCTCCTTCGCAGCGCGCTGGGAGCGGAGAGACTGAATGCTAATAACATTAACGGCAACAACAGAAAACACTCAGCGCTCTGAAAAAAGCTAAAATACGTTACAATTACATTCTGCAAGTAACGTCTCGGAGGATTTTTTATATTCGCCTTTCTTGTTCGTGTTTGACAAATAGAGATAACAAATTGAAACATATGTAATGTCTATAAGTGGCATATCGAAAAGAAATTTCGTGCAAAGTATTTTTTAAAATTTAATTAAAATATTACAAAGATACCTTGAAAATATTTACAATTATTTTTTTTGTATGTATACACCTCACCAAAAAGAATTACGACTCTTGTGTGTGGTGAGGGATAACCACTTACAATCATACAGGTAGGTAATCTAATTTATTAGATAATGAGAAAGGCAATATATTATTTATCTAATATATAAAAAAATCTTAATTAATAATACAATACAATCGAGTAAATAATAATATAGAATAAATAGTCAAAAGAGACCAAACTCCATTTGTTTCCAAAAAAAAACTAAGTTTAAAATTGATAATAAGCAAACGTCCTATTTAATTAGGTGAGTTAACGAGTTTAAACAAGATCTATTCAAGTAAGACAAAAACTATGGGAACAATTGTATTTAGATAAACGTTGCTACGTTGAATCCCTTGAAAATAGTTTTATTTCTAAATAAATGTACCTCTAATTGAAAAATACAAAATATATAAATAAAATATAATATTTGTATGCAAAATAAATATATAATAAAACAATTAATTAAACTCTAATTCAAAAAATCAACATTTTATAGGTTTACGGCAATTTGACACCACAGTGCAGCGGGGCAAAGTGCGTACTAACAATACCTGTAAATGTAAGTCCAGTTTAACCTTGTAAATTTTATTTCTAACGCAATTTTCGTGACAAATTTTACCAATCATCCGTGGAATAAACATAATATTCTACATTAAATTAATTTTCTTCTTTTTTTAATAAACTTTCATTGTTTATGTACGTTGAAATTTACTGCATTCCAATACCGTGGAGAGTATTTTCGCCAATTTTATATTACGTTTCATATTTTCAGCGAAGTTCGTTCCGCCAAGTGGGCCGAACTAAATCAGCTCTCTGCAGAATACACCAGAATAATCTGCTTTGCCAATTCAGTCGCTAGACAGCGAATTCATGACAATTATCGACGAAAGCAGACAAATACTCGGGACCGTCATAATATTATAAGACACATTGGTTAGACCGGTTGATGTGGCGTCCAATCAAATTCCAGTACGAAACATGTGACATTAAAATAAATAGCTAATCACATCTCAAGTACACCGCATTTATGTCTCTGTCGGAAATTATGTTTCTCGGGCGGAACTAACGTCAGACGGCGGCTGCTAAGTTGCCAGGCTACGTGACATGCAAATTCGCACGTGAACGTTGGAGCCACTTATTTATGAAATGCTGTAATAAAAAATCGTAATTCCTTCAAAATTCTCTTAAGAATGGTAATTATTAATGGGGGGTAAGGTTTTTAATTTTTTTTGAGCGGGTTTTTTGGTCAAGATCCAGTGCCCCTGGCCGTACACAAGGGTTAGCCTTAAAACTGATTTTTATGTTGTCAACTTTGCTCGTTGGTTGAGCACCGCTTTTCTAAGTAGGGGATAATGCAGGGATCGTGCTTCCTGGCTTGCGGCCTTTATATATTTTAAAAAATGATAGTGTTTACAAATTAAACGTAAATTTGTGATAAATGATATTTTTATTAAATTATTTTTTTTTATTTAATATATAGTACAAATACAGTTCTTATATATTTGCATATTAGATTAACATTTTTTAAAATACTTTATAGTCGCGTAGGACCTCATCAGTGAAGAGAAAAGCTATTGAGTCTGATGAGGGAGCCACAGTTCTTAGTGTAATATATTAGTAGTATATACAAGTTATTTATTAATACAGCAAAAAGATAAGTTGATAATGAAAGTATTGGAGTTATTTTGAAAAAAGCTATAGGTTTAAATAATTTATGAATTTAAGGTTGATTTTAGGAAAATTTAAATTTTTTTGATTGCTCTGAAGGGTTACTGATGCATCGTATCTCGATAGGTAAGTTATTATAGTAATTAATAGCTTAATAAATAAGTATGTAAAATATTCTTTCCATCTCCGGAAAAAGGGATAGATCAATGTCTTACACGACGCTCAAATCTCTTCCCGGATCCTGGTTGGAACCACCGGCAATCGAAAATAAAACACGATATTTTAAACTCCACCTTTGGCGATGAATTTAATAGACTGATTCTTTTATCGTTCAAAATAAGGATTAGTAAAACATTAAATCTAATTATAAATTGAGCGACCAAAGGGAAAATTTTTCAAAAATAGTGACCAAAAAGAATAAAGATTTGAAAAACTGGCACGAAGATAATACTCTTTGACCAATTGATTCGAAAAATTACTAAAAATGCTCCCGTTTTTCTGATAATCTTCCCTTTTATACCTTCTGCATATTTATTTTTTCAAAACAAAATATATAATTACAAATATAATGTGTGTTCCAGACATTTCTTCATTCAAAATTTTCAATAATTTAAATATAAATTGGCGAGTTCTTACTCACATAAATAATAAAGAAAAACACAATTTTATTCAATAAATAAACAAGTAGGTACATAATATAAAAACAGTTTCAATTTTGAAGACATTTTCATTATATACAGTATTTGCCAAATTATTTGTAAAATATTCAAGTTTTGTAAATCCGCTAAAAAATAAAATATTTTGGAGGAAACATAATAGGAATCTGTCTTGGAGGTGGATAACTACTCCCATCTCATCCATCTCATTTCCACCAATAATAATATTCAATGCAACCACCATCACCTCCATAGTCATTATTGCCTACTAAATGAAGCGTAGTATCATTTATGTTGTATTAAATGACTATTCGCTTATAGCTATTTAATTAGAAAAAAATCAACATCTAGAGTTTTTTTTAATTTTAATATTATAACATACAGATTATAATTAGGTCGTTGATGATCCTCATAGATAGTCCTGGTGTGACGTTAAAGTAGAACGTTAAAACATTTTATCACAATTAGGGTAAAACCTGGTACAAAACACCCTTTTTTACGGCGGAGACATTAGAAACACTGTAAAAAATAATATTAAAAGTTATGTCATACATTAACAAGTTTTACGAGAAGTAAAATTACCGCACAAGCCTTGAGTGTGTGTTGTAGAGCTTCATAAATTATATTTTCATACACGAGATGTACTCAAGAAATATAGTTCTTGGTCGGCAGAAACACTTTGTTATTCATACACATTATACTTGCTCTTACTTACGTATTTTATTTACTACTTAAGTACTTTGCTTATACTTAAATACTTACGTTTAGAGTGGAGACGATGATCCTTACAAATAAAAGTGCAGAAAAGCTCAAATGCACGAACCGGTACATGAAGAGATCCATGCTTGTTATGAGTTGTGGATATCATAGATCGTGCAGTGAAGCTAAAATGGCAATGAGCAGGGCATGTTTAAAGGCAGAATGCCATAAGGTGGACTACCGGATTTAGAGATGAGTGAATAAAAGAGGTGTTGTAAGTCCTCAAAAGAAATGGGCTGACGATATAGCCGCTGTGGGGGGGAAGAAATGGCTACAACAAGCAAGCAACAGTGAAGGATGGAAGGGTATGGAAGAGGCCTACTTCTAAAAGTAGAGAGACGAAGGCTAAATAAGAAGAAGAAACTTGCTCTAATCTCTTTCAAAAATGTAATGTATTTCACACTTTTCATAGCGATCCAGCCATTGTTGGAAACATTTCTGGAACCCTCATTTTGGAGTGGTGTTTAGTCAGTCCTTTGCGATCTGCGAAATTTATTGTCTTGAGTCAAATCGAGTATATAAAAATACATGAGATGATTCCCGAAATGGAAAACCTGATTTAAACAGGCAAAGCCATCACTACGCAAAAGTTCATTTTGATAGGCGATTCCGAGACCATAGATGCGGGCGAATAGAAAAGAAAAAACTGTGATCCGAGTAAACATAGGCAGTGTAGCCAGTTTAAAAAGGGCCTTTTTGTGAAAAATTCTCAAGTGTGAATCACGGAACAATGTTTTTTTTTCTTAAGTTAGTTAATACGACATCTTGTCCGTATCGTACATTTACTAATATTTTAAATTTTATATTCCACAGTCTATCATTAATATACAATCTATAATAACTTACATATTTAAAACATCTAATTATGTTTAGGTCCAATGTCTTGGTTTATTAATAAAAATTGATTTGGTTTTTATATTGTTTTATTTCATCTCCGATCGCCGCAAATCCACGACAACATTAAGAATATAAATTTATGAATTAAATCGGAGTATATTCTTATACGACAATTTGACACTACAGAAATATAAATGTGCAATTTCTTACCGAAATAAATTCCTATCCTTTTTTATTTTATAAATGTTAGGAGACGATTAAAATTCAGTCAAATATACGTAAAATTTAGTGATTTAGCTTAAGTGACAAATTTTACTGGGAGACTCACTGAACACACATATTCTGTGAAAATCTCCCCACTGAGATCTCTGGATAGGATATGAACACCCACGTTGTGGTTTTCGAACGCAACATGAGTTCGGCATACTTAGTCTAATTCAATTTTGTCCGCACCAAGTGTCAGGTTTGTGTGTTATTATGTCATCCGCGAGATGGCGATGGGGATTGGGTAATGGAGATTAACAAGCTCTTAAAACACCCGGAAGTGGATCGCCAGACGGAGGAAACACAGATGTCAGGAATTGCCGAGTTGAGATGAATAAATTTAAAAACCAAACTATGCAAAATAAAAACTGCTCTAAGCACAAAATTGAAAATCGTTTTGTAAATTGATCCATCCCCAGGATGTTGAAACATGTTTCAGTAAATTGTCCGAAAATAAATTTATGTCAGCATTTAAATCATTTTTTGAAAATTAATCTGATTTTGTTAAATAAATTGGCGATTATTGTATAATCATCAGGAATACGTCTTGCTGCCAAATTTCAAAGCAATTGTTCACCAGGAAGTGGGTGTACAATAGATTACTTGATTCCTCACTCAAAGACAGAGAGAGTAAATATCCCAGGGCCACCAATTTTTTTAAATGTATTGAAACAGGCACCGTGTGGCAAGGGAACTAAATTCACAAAAACCTTTTTTACGGCCAGCCAAAGGATTTTTTAAAATTTCTGTACTTATTTTAACTATTATTAATTTAATTAGCAATTTTAATAGCAAAAAATATACGCAGTCATATTTAAAGTAGTCATCAACATATGAACTTACATGCATGTATAATATTTCAACTTAGTTATTAACGTACGAGTAAGCATCCTTAGTTTACATTATTTATTAACGTAATAATATGTACGCAAATATTTTGTTTTTTTTTTATTAACAGTCAAGCATACATCGTTAAAATTTTTAATTTAGTATATTAAAATCATATGCACTCTTATATTTTAATTTGTATATTAAAATTCGAGATTTTTTCAATAGCCCGAATTTCAAAACGTTTATGTTACTGGATAAAATACTATCCAGTTATAGTAGTATCAACTTATTTGTTTGATCTCTTTATTATCACAAATATCAAAAATTATAATTATAAAAAGTAACTCAATTTTATCCATTGTAGTTTCATGTAAATTTCAAAGTGTCATTTAACTATTTTTGTGTCAAATAGTTACGAGATGTTTTAGCGCGAGCTATGATCACACTCACCCCAAGAAACCAATTTTAATTTCACATACAGCATGTAATCTACAACGGAATTCGACATTCAAATCTTCAAATCAACATTACAGCCAGAAAGCTGAGTAATTCTTTAGAGGGATTAATCCTCGGGACCAGATCAGTCACAGGTTGGCGGCGGCGCTCGGAGATAATATATAGTTTTCAATCAGGTTTAAGCTTCCCGACTGATTTATCTCCCAGCTGTGTTGACTGGAGTTAATGGGTTTTCGCAGCGAAGGGATGATATGTGAGCGGCCCTCTCTACTCGGGGCCGTGACAACTGCGCCAGCCCCTCGAGATCGGAGCCCCAACGAACCATTAAATGGGACTTCATATCTGGTGAATTTAGCGTCAGATGTTTTGTTCTAATTGACACTTGGGGCAATTACGAGAATGACTCATTGATGATGAAAACTTTCATTTCGTTATGCTTTCGTTTAAAATGAGTTGATATCAATTGCGGTCTATGTCGCAAAATCATTTATTTGAGTCTTTTTTATAATTGATAAAAATATTATTTATTTTCGCCACTTAAATATTGAAAACATCAACACGTTTGAGGGCCAATGATGCCTTCGTCAGGTTATAATGTATACTTACAAATAAAATATCGAAGAAAAGACACTAAAAATATATTTTTTAAATTGTTATTTTTTAACAAATCAAATAGTTAATATGATGAACATCAAGGAATATACATTTGAAAATACAGAAGCATGCAAAGAAATCCTGACACATTTTCAATACTTCACTCAAATATACCTAGAAAGCATACAAAAAAAAATTGATGAATTTATTATCTTTAAATTTGATAAATAAAAAACCGAACTTTTTAGTATTAACAGAGGCACACATAAATACATACAATATTCAATCAAAATTTGACGTGACCTACCATGCAAAATATATGGGAAATGAATAAATAATTAGGTACTTACGCGAAAACAAATTTAAAAGATATCTATTTGTTAAAAGTACCAGGGTCCATCATCAGGGCTGATGTGTTATTGTGAGTGTCAGTGTTGTGTTAAGTATTGGCTAGCAATACCGTGTTATGTAACCACAAGATTCTGAGTGGCCGTGAAAACCTAAGAACATTATTTATTAGAAGAATTGTTTATAACTATGTCTGTTTATGTATTTTTTTTACCTCGCTAACAAATTATCAGTTAATACCTACGTTTTTTAAGTTTAAAAATAATTTGATTTTCACATTGCGAAAAAAATCAGCACGCCCAAAACTTTTAGTTTTCGTTTTATAAAATTTATGTAACATAGCCCAGAAATGGACATGACGTGGCAATTTTTTTTCAAAGAATTTACAGTAAAATAATAGTTTTATACACCTACATTAAATTAAATAATCTTCTAAGAAATTACTCAATTTCTCTTTAAATTTTAGGCTCCCAAAATGGTGCAGCCCTTAATTTTCTTATCCATAGATTTAACAAACGTCATTTTAAGGTACATTGAAACAATATGTATACAGGTAGTAAAATTATTATTGTTGTAGAAAATTTTATTTGGGTTAATAGATCGTTTGTAGATGTCTGGAAATATAGGACCCCGAGACGTTCCCAGGCTGGAAACTTCGGGAGTGGGCCTGCTCACTATGAACGAGCTGCCTTCAGGCATGGGATTATGAATTAACTGCAGGTTCCCAACTCTTGAATAAGTTTAGTCTCTCTCATCCCTGGAGTAGTCTCAAGGAGGAGTTTCCGCCTTTGCGTCTACACGCGGCTTCCGCGAAGTCTTAATGGCCGTGCATCATAATGTTCATCCCTTTGACCTAACAAGGTAGCGAGGCTCACAGACAAGATATAGAGTAAAGGATTCTGCAATAGCATTCATTATTAACATTACTCGAAGACCTGTAGAAAAATACTGGCCTCGTTAGGATTCGATGGGAGCTTTCACTTAGTGATGAGTAGAAATTGGTTGATACAGAATAAAAAGAAACATTGTATCACATCTGTTCAGTGTGAGAACATTAATAGATTGTGTATTCCTGTCCTTTATCTCTTGGAGATAACATTTAGCGGAAGTCAGTGAGAAATATCATAAGAAATTCGCCGAACTAGTGCGATATATGTTTGATAACTACTGTTCAACTTGTAAACGCGATACGTTTTAGAATCTTCCATATCTGGCGTTTTAGATCCGATTACAGGGTCCATGTCAAGGGTTGATGACGCTTCTTGATATCAGCAATAATCGTCATAATCGTTTTCATCATCATCATTATTATCATTGTCACCATCATCATCGACATCTTAATCATCATCACAATCATTATTGTCACCCTTTTCTTCATCATCGTTATAATAATAATAGTTTTTTTATTCATATCTTGTTTTTTGAATTGTATTACACTTCGACTGCCTAACTAGGGATTACCGTCCTGTTTGAAGGCAGTCGACTATTTACTTAGCAAAAAGAGAATATAATTTAGTAGTTATACATTACAATAAATTTTTTAAATGAACAGATATATAATAAATTTAAATTTGATAAAATAATTAGGAACATAATTATCGTAAAGCAAAAAGAGAAATCGAAATAAAATATAAATTGCAAAATAAATAAAAAAAATTTTAAATAAGCAAAAAACATTGAGAGAAAATTACACAGCATTACAAAAGAATTCATTTTAAGATTATTTCAGATAGTTCTTGTCCGCTTTCAATGATCCAACCATTTAATTGTTTTTTTAGAGCATGTGGTTTCATTTTTTTTAAAGTTATCCGGTATCAAATTATATATTTTTGGGCCTAGGTATGCATAGTGCATTTGTCCTAACTTAAAATTCTTTTTGTCATTTCTTAGCCATCCTTTGGTAGAATTTCTAGTTTGGTATTGGTTATCACCATTATTATCATTGTCGTCTTCAGTATCATCAACATCATCATCACCGTCATCATTATCCTCATCAGCATCAACACCATCATCCTCATCAACATCATTTTAATCATCATCATCCTTTGATTTGAATATTAATGTCAAAGTCTTGCAGATAATATGCAACGCGAAACCACAAAACGAGGCAAATAACAAAGGCGACGTTCTGTTCGCGGCCCGCTTCGAGTTGGCGCGATGAATGTCTGCTGACGACTCACGGGCTCGTAAAAGCAATACTTGTGGAATCTTCAATATCCTGTCCCGCATCCAATAAGTGTATATTGGCGCGCTCGTATTGCACTGCCAAAAATGGCGCGCAGATAAAGCGGCCGCCGCGAAATGTGAGCAAACATCCCGCCGAAATATGGCAGCACTAAATGATTTATGGAAAAATCATTTTTCACCGCGGCGGGGAGTGTCTGTTCCTGCTGTATTTTTGTAGCGCGAATGTTTTCGCCATGTGGCAACATTCGCACGCACTTTTTGCCGGCGCGCCGCGAGCGAGTTGATTCGCTGTTTTTCTTTTGCACTTTACACAAAAAGCCAACAGAGGGGGTCCCGCAAGGATGACGTGCTTGGATTTCGCGGAAGGGTAAATATTTTTACAACCCGTTACAATTTAAGGGGGAAATCAAGCCGCACGGAAGATGCCGCTCTGCGTCAATAAACGACTTATTTCATTTTTAAATTCGTCGAACAGAAAACCTCGGGTTTGTTATGAGAGGCGAGAAATGTGAAATAATACATTTTACGAGAAATGCTACGGAGCAAGCTACGAGGAATGCTAAACAAGATGACTTTCCTTGTTATAAAAAGTTAAAACTTCAAAACTTTAAAGACTTTAAAGTCTTGTTCCACTGGCAGTTTTAGCAGAAACAGTTATTGTTTAGAGCAGCTAATTCTAATCCAAAAATGCCAGTGTCAATTTTAAACCTTCATTAGTGTAAATAATTATTTATTATTAAAAAGTAATTAATTAATAAAATACGGTTTCAATAACTTTATAGGTATAATAATCTTGACAAGAAGGTAAAAATATCTAATTAAAATAGGAAATATCAGGTGGTAATCCTGGTAATTCCTATTTATTTATTTATTATTTATCCAGGTATACCACAAGGTTGAAACTCCGCTATGATTCTGCAGTAATTTTTCTTTTTCTTATAGACATACCAGAGATTTAGACCGACAAAAAGAAACTGATCTAGCAATTTGAAATTCCACGTCCAGGTTTTCGAACACGATCATCATTTAATAACAAGATTTGAGATGAAACTAATTAATTTACAAAACCTGGAAAGAAAATCTGAAATCTTATATAAGAACTGTAGGATTTAAATATTGATAATCTTTAAACGGAGGAGGTTTTCTTGGTACCCTACTTGTGTTTGAAGAAAGTGCATTGAAATTTTTATGAATTTGCATAAAGACATCTGTCAGAGTATAGAAATCTACCAAAATAACAAAAAATATTGTTTTCGTTTTGATTACATGTTCATTTTCTGAATATATTACCCATGAAATGATCATTCCGAACATCAAGGAAGCGAAAAACAGACTGAGAAGAAAACACTAATACTTGAAAAAGTTTCGATGCCGATTTTAAATTTATGATGGTACGTGTGGCGAATACGGGGGGCAGCTGAACGAACAACTTTGTTTCCAGAACTCCAAAAAAGTTTGGTAGTTATTTATTTTTAAAGGAACTCAACACAGCTGGGCAACAAATCTATAGGAACCTTTTTCATAACATAAACATAAACATGGCGGCCCTTATTTTGAATCTCTTATAATATGACAGAGATACTCCTGCTTTCTTATCTTGTTCGCAGCACTTCTCGGTCTTTTTCCATACGCCGCGATCATTCGTCACTCTTTCCACCCAGGAAAATTTCAATATGCATCTATAGATCCACGTCTCAAAAGCTTCGACTTTGCGGATTATTTCCTGGTTAAGTGTCCATGCCTCCACTCCATATAAGAGAATGGCAAAAATATAATACCGAACCATACGCGTTCTAAGTTGTAGACTTAAGTCACGGTGAGAAAATAACGGTCTCCTTCTAAGAAACACGCTTCTTGCCCACTCATGCACCTAAGTACTTGGATTGCGTGACAATTGGTCACGTAATGCATGGGTGAATGAGAATTGGGATCCATCCAAAGAAGTAAAAGCTCTAATATGGTTCTCTCTTTCTATCGGTTCTTTTTAATTGTTATTTTTGGCATTAGAAGTGATTTGCAAGTGTTTATCTTCAGGCTATACTTGTTACTTGCTTTATTCACCTTTTTTACTAGTGTTTGAAGGTCTTGGTCATTATCTGTTGTAATATTATTAACCCGGGAGCAGTGGCGTAATGAGAGTTTCCCTCACAAAACTTTTTAAGTGTCTGACAGTTAAAGAAAGCGTAATAATTGTTGCTTCCAATCAATGACCAACTTAACACATAGTATTTCTAATTAAAATAATTTTTTCCCGATATATAAGGATAAGGATAAGAATTCACAGCCATCGACCTCTCGACAAATGACCTGACAAATTTAGAGGATGCAGTCGACACTATCGCTTCATGACACCAAAATGCATCGTTAGCAAATTGCGACGAAATTATAAATGCCCCAAAAATGTCCTCCTTTATAAAATTCCTACCCACGCTGCAGTAATTACCATCGTAATAACTATTTACAAATAAAAACATTAACAGAACAAATAATAATTAAAATCAAACTATGACTATTTAGCATAGATCACGATGGAAGAACAAGGGATTCATCTGACCCAGTACTCCGTAGGACATAAAAACTATGTCTATGATGTGACACACAAATAAATTCCTCAGAAGAAAAAAAGTACCTCTTAAATATGATTGAGTTCATATGAGAAACTGATAGACGTCGTATTATGTTGTTTAGGTTAGCAAAATAGTAGGTACGTGGAGACTGATCGATTTTGGGACAAACTTCCGGAGAACAGAGGCAAGAAACGGAAGACAAAAAGGAACTAACGATTACTCTTTCAAGAGGTCAATCTGTTATATTGAGCATTTGATACAAGTGAAGTGACAGAAGTGTCCGTATGAACATCGCTTGATTCAAAAGTAATAATTTGTGAAAAATTATCAATTTAACAATGACAATTAATAAAATAAACACAGGATGAGTGAATCTTGTATTTATTTTAATATTTAGTAGTGATGAGCTAAACTGTGTTATTTAGACTGTGATTTTTAGTACCATTTTAAAATTGCCTTAATTTTAAGGATAAACAAACAGTTACTGCATTCTCACATTCACACTTGAATTGCGTACGCCTGTCTTATTCCTTCCCATCACCTATAATAGCTAGGCAAAAATAAAAAAAATACCCAGAGCTATCTTTTTTTTCTTAAAAAAATAGAGATGCGAACACGGAATACATCTTGCATCAATATTCTGACTATTCTCAAACTAAACCAAAAGCCTGTGCTATGAAAATAAGACTAACTTGCTGGTGTCCTGACACGTGGCTCGAACCATCGATCACCAGATCACTAGGCGAGCGTCATGACCATTACACCTACAAGCTACCCAATCTACTATTTGCTATATTTACAGCTGTGTGCTGTATTTACGTTTCGACTTATTGAATCCACATTCTCGAGAATAATTAATATACCGCTTATTAATGTTTCAAAGTTCTGGTATATAAATTATCTTTTACACTCGCGAGTGTAATCACAAGAGAATATTACGCGCGCACATTTCTGTGACAGTGAGGATCAATCATAAATCAGCTTCCTGCAGTTTGTAAAAGAAAGTGTACTGTAATTCTATTTTAACGCTTATTCTTAATTTTTTTAATATTTATTTATCATTTGTTCTTATTTTTACATCTCAGACCCACAAAACATCACATTGACATTTGATGTAGGTGCATCAATATGTAAATATATATATAAATTATAGTTACCATAATACATACAAATGAATTAAATACATAAATCTTATAAACTCAAATACAAAATCAACAATACAAGAAACAATACAAAAATTACCAAAATCAGAATACGTGAGTCTTTTATTTAGTAATTTTTTCATTAATTAT
The DNA here is from genome assembly GCA_016648135.1 of Agrypnia vestita. NCBI lineage: Eukaryota > Metazoa > Arthropoda > Insecta > Trichoptera > Phryganeidae > Agrypnia > Agrypnia vestita. The sequence goes on from JADDOH010000012.1 coordinate 226,306, forward strand.
GTCTTTTGCCTTTTTTTATTACTGTTCTTTTTAACATGACATGGGATTTTATTCAATATTTATGTTATGACATATTTTAGTGTTCTTTGTCCATATTTATTTATGACCTTCGGTATTCGTAGTCCTTCTTTAACCGTAAATCTGGTACTATGTTTATGAATCAATTTATGCTTATATGTCCCATTTTCATGATATAGTGTAATTAGTTTGTACCAAAAGATAGCATTAATTGGCATAGAGCCTTGTTTCTAAGCACTTTCTTTATTTATTAATTTTATTACCGAACTTGGAATATTGTATTGGAATATTGTAGATTTTTCTAATGTTAGTTTTACAAGATAGAGCTCAACTAGTTATTCCATACCTTATTATAAATAATTTGTTAGTAAAAATCGAACGCAGTTAAAATAACGGATAAACACATCTTTATCGATGCAGTACATCTCTTCGATAAACTTTTTGAACGAACCTCGGCATCGGTGGGAATCGATGACACCGACTCTAGTATTTTTACACAATAGTACGCTAGTACGCTAAGGATTCGTTCTGATACCATTTCCAGTATTTACACTGAGAAATTTATGAGAATAGTTTTAGAACACTAGAACTAAGGTGCCTATTTATAATATATATATATATATATATATTATATATATAGTATATATAAACGAATTTTCTCTATGGGAGAAAAAATTAATAATGTTATAGGTGTTGAAATTCTCCGAGATAAAGCAAAAATGTTGTCAATGATAGAAAGTAGAGGGGAGAGTTGTGCCTCAGGACAAAAGAGTGTGACGCTCTATCTTCTCTACCTATCCATTCAGAGAAACGGCGTGATGGTTATTTTATAAATATGTGCTTATCCAAAAAAAATAGATTTTTTCGCAAGAAACCTTAAATCAAGCATGAACAAGCTATAGCGTAATTGATTAACGCGTCTGCCCCGGATAAGGGAAGATCCATGGTTCGAATTCTGGTAGCGGCCAAATATTTTTTCGTTGATTTGATTTTTCTGTATGTCTTTCTAATTTATCAATAAATTTGGTTTTAAGATAAATCTTTTTCAGTTCCTACATCCATTTTCAAGCCAGGCAGAGATGTTTCAAAAATTTGGGCGGCTGACAACCTAAAGAGAAATGCTGGCCTTGCAAGGATGAGAACCACAGACGTACAAGGCAGAAACCGTCGGTAGGATTTGAGGAAGACGTATACCCTAACTAACCATCACGCCGTTACCCCGAAGGGGTAGGCAGAGAGGATTGAACGCCACACTCTTCCATCCTGGCACACCACTTTTGCTTCGGCCACATTCATACATCTTCTCATACAAGTTCTGCGGTTGTTGCGGCTTTGAACAGGGCCATCCTCAAATACTTGTCTATAATAAATATCTGATCATTCCAGGTCTTTCGCGGACGTCCTCTGTTTCTGTTGCCTTCAACACTCGAACGTATGAACGAGGAAAGGATGGTTAAGAAAATATATGAGGCGTATACCCGTATACTCTAATTTAAGATGCGTTAAAAAATGACGCATGAAGAAGAAGAAAAATAAAAAAATTTACTAATTTTTAACAACATATATTTTTGTAGGATATTAACGTTCTTGCTCGATAAAATTGAGGAGCCAAATAGTTAAGTGTCTCTAGAAAATGCTCGGAGAAAAACACTTCACAACGTAATAAATACCTTTTCAATTAACTGTTCCTAATGAAATACCTAGTAGACTTTTTTCCGTCTGAAAGGCATTTTTTCGGTTTTCTTTTGTCTCAGCACTCTTCACCCCTCCCCCGCCGGCCATTTTCTTTTATTTTATTTGAAAAAGAATCTGCCCTCGCTAGGGAGGGGACGATTCCTCCTCAACGCAGAGAACACGCTCTCGCGCCAATTCTTGTTTTTGCGGAGCGATGAGTAATTTCTACTGATTTACATATCTTTGTGCGAGAGCAAAAACAGGTCGGAATATGTCGGGTGTCTCTGGCGGTGTGCTTTGTACGCTAAAAAGGTAGATTTTACACTCGTTGGAAAAATCTGTGACAAAAGACAATTGAAGACCCATGGCAAGAAGTTGTTAACTAACATTTTTGTCAAAAAGTTAGTTAAAAACCGTCGTTAATTAGCCGTCTAAACTAAATATTGTACGCTCTTTCCATTAGCCTTATTATGAACGTAAACAAGTCAAAAGTGATGGTATTCGAGAAAAAGGAAAGTAAGACAACGTGTGAAATGTTTGGAACAGGTAGATTTGTGTACTTGGGAAGTATGTTCGATAGAAGAGGGAATGTTGAGAAAGATGTCGAAAGGAGGGTGACTGCGGGGAATAGGGTAAACGGTGCTTTGAACGCAATAGTTTTTAATAGAAATATGTCTACCAAGGCAAAACTAGCGGTACGTAATGGAATTCTGGTACCAATACTTGAGGGTATGCGATGCATTCAATAAACAGATAAGATTATTGGATATTGATCTGTTCGAGTGCAGCCACACAAGATTAAGAAAAATTTTGAGTGCTGAATTTTTTTCCACGTAATAATTAAGTTTCTTTTTCTTTTGTTTAAATTTTTATTCTTTCTTTCTATATAATGTTTAATATGCCTTAGTCATTCATAAATATTTATCATTACTGACATATTTCTAAATATGGAGACCTGTAATTGGCCATCTATATTGTATCAATGTTTTCTATGCTTTTTTTTTGTGCTGTTGGTCTTCCATGAACATTAAATAAATAAATAAATAAAATAAACACTAATGTATGGAAGCGAAGCCTGGAGCTGGCAGAAAAGGAACGAAAGTAGATTGAATGCAGTGGAGATGAGATCCCTCAGACGTATGTGTGACAAATCAATTTATGATATAATAAAGAATGCAGATATTAGGAATGAACGTAAAGCTGATCTTAGCATAATTAATAGAATTAAAAAGGGTCGCTCAGATGGTTTGGGCATGTTGAGCGAATGAATGAGGAAAAAATGGTAAGAAAGATATATAATGCAAGTGTTGATGGTGCCAGAAAGAGAGGGCGACCGTGGAAGACGTGGCATGACCAGATCAACCAGATACTGGATGGTCCCGTTAGAAGCCTCAACAACCGGCGAGCTTAAATGTGAAGATGTATGAATGTGGATGAGGCGAGAGTTGTATGTCAGGACAGAAGAGTGTGGCGCTCAATCCTCTCTGCCTACCCCCACGGGGGAACGGCGTGATGGTAAGTTAGTAAGCTTTCCATTGGAAATAAGTTCAGAACTTAAAAATAATTACAACATGTTCAAATCATAGGGATAAACATGTTAACTACACTTTTTCATAAAAATCAAATCGGTTACTAATGAAAAGAACGTGTTATCTTAAATAATAACATGTTCACGCCATCATTCTGAAATTAACACGCTTTTTAATTTGATTGGAATATTTTTGGTTAATATAAATTTTACTCCGGCAGTAGTCATATATTTGTTTTTATTTGAAGACTATTATAATATGTACTTATATATTATTTTTCAATATTAAATGTATGTAATGTACGTAAATAATGGCGATCGAAGAAGTGAACACTCAACAACAAATCGCATACCATGTTTTTTATTATAATTAACATGCCAGGTATTTTGTAATTTTGGATAATGGATTGTAAAAACGGATAGCATTTGAAGGGTTGTTTGATGTTCGTGTTTTACCAATTTTAAAAAGATGTTATTCTATTAAAAATGAGTTCCAGAGGCGAGAAACTACATATTTTTTTTTTACTTTGTAAATACTTTTTTGATATTTTAGTGACATAAATCAATAAAAAATATTATTGAATTAGCAATAAACATATTTTTCAAAGGCGAAATGCAAATGTCTAATTATTTCAAAATGACTTGAATGTTAGTTAACAACTTCTTGCCATGGGGTCTTCAATTGTTTTATATGTTTTGTAAGCGAAAAACGGCTTGACTCACCGGCATTTTAAAATCATCGATATGAACGACGTGACAAGGGTGCCTCTATCCAGCATGCGAGAAAACAAGTTTTTCATCTTTGGGAACGTCGCTGGAAGACAGGAAGACAACCTGGGAACAAGGGTTGATGGCGAGAGATCGATCTCCAATAAGAAGGACATACCAAATCCACAAATCCAAAGCTCAGCAAAGAATGCAGAAAAGAAAAAAAAGTTTACAGGAGCATAGCTGTACTATGCAATCAAAGCTTCATCATGGAACAACCACAAGGGCTATTTGAGAGAATGAGAGCCCGGAGTATTGTTAATCATACATTTACATTATTTACAAGTATTTGAGGATGGTCCTGTTAAAAGCCTCAACAATCGTAGAACTTGTACGAGAAGAGGTATGAATGTGGCCGTAGCAAAAGTGGTGTGCCAGGATAGAAGAGTGTGGCGTTCAATCTTTTCTTCCTACCCCTGCGGGAAACGGCGTGATCGTTAGTTAATTGGTTAAGTTATTCAGTCACATGTGTGTCAATATCCATGTCCTCGCATCCATTCCAAAATATGTGCTGCTTCTCGTTGGGCGAAGTTCGGCCAGTCCTGACTTGCATTTTCGTCGTTATTAAATACTGAATATACAAATAATATATTGAATATTATAAAGTTGGTGGCAAAGACGTCAAGTTTCTCGTATCTGTTTGCTAGTCTAGGAAGCCTTTACAGTGGGGAATTAAAAACGTACTTGATAACCGCAGTTTCCATGGAAAAACCTACATGATTTATGGTTACGCGAGACGAAACACGCGAGCAGATACGTTATAATAGTTGAGGACAGTCGATAGTACCTACCATTTATTAATTTGTGTAAAAAGATAAAGTCCGTCACTTTTATTTTAGTCTTTAGTTTTCTTAGTATTCAAAAACATTGTTAACATGGAATATTTTAACGGTATAAAAAATACATGTCTGATGAGATAAATCGTTTGCAACTCACAACCTTGTAAGGTATCGTTTGCTTGTTAAACCCTGATTGCCAGGATGAAAGGCGCGAGGGAAGTAGTGAAAAGAAAACAGAAAGTACGTAAAAGTTTGCAGAAATTGCAATTACCATATTTTGCAACTCTGAATGGTATCCCTGTACAAAGGATTATTCAAAATGTTTTGCACATAAAACCTATTCATCTTTTATGGCGGGAACACCTTGAGCATCTGAATATTTAATTAAAATATTTTTATTTATATATTTTTCTTTTTCATGCTTGATAACTTGTGCAATTTCTTGAGATCCATAGAAATTACAAATTTGTATATAATTTTACAATACTGAGATTACTCTAATTATTATTATTATAGAGTACACCAAGTTCAATTGAAATACCCAGGCTCCATAAAAGTTAGGCATTACAATAGACTTCGATGAAGAATCATTTATTAAGATTAATTACAGAATTCTCACAGAGACAAAACTATCTTGTGTGAGAGCATGTATGGAATTTATATCTTTATTCTTTATTAATGGGATAAAGAAAGAGAGGGAAATGTAATCGATGTTAATCGCCAGGTCCTAAAAAATAAGAATGCAAAATTTTATCAAGGGAGGCGGAGGGGAAAATATATCAAGGGAGGCGTAGGGGAAAAATGTCACCTATGTTACCCGCAGGGTCCTAAAGAATAAGCATGCAAAATTTGGGTCAGATCGGACAAACTGTGTAGATTTGTATAGAGAACAGACAGACAGACAGACATTGAGTTTTATAGGTAAAGAGATCTACAAAATATAAGATGTACAATTCCCTCAGGCTAAATCCAACTTTTTATTGCTTTATGGCAATTGATACTGTATAGCATATTTAACATGGCTTTTCTTTTTTAAGAAACCGGTACACATATATAAATGGATTTTTCTCTTTTTTATTAAAATCAGAAATCCGTTATTTATTATTGAGTGTTTTTGTCACTACAATAGCTTGAAGAGGAGCATTCTCTCTTAATAGTAATACAGATACTTAATACAATTTTTGTCTTCAAATTCGAGTAGGGCAGAGGGTCGCATAGTGTTGAGGATTTTTTTGGTCATTAGCGGGAACATACTAAGGATCGGAGATGTTTTGTGGAATGTTATGTCGGTCATAAGTATTTTCTCAGAATTAAAGTTCTTAGGATTTCAACAGCTACTTGTTTATAATCAATTCCTTGTGAAGAACTAGGTGGAGGTGTTTTATTTTAAGACTATCGAAAGGATGGTTATTAATTCAGAGAATTTTTTTTAGGGAACAGCGATATTCATTTATTCATATGTTTAAGTTTCTCATGATTTAGAATTTGCATTTGCTGTCATAATCTCTACAAGTTATTTCGTATACTCCACTTTATTCTAATATGTTAATATTATTACTGTAAAAAAATTACTAAATTACTTCTTCTTCAAATATAGCAAATTTATTTTGTGGTAACATAATAATAATTGATATAAATTAACTTTGTTAAAACCACTTATTTATTGAAAAAAAAATTCAACATGTTTCGAAGCCAATGGCTTCTTCTTCAGGATAACAAAAATAATATTTAAAAATCGAAGTATAGATCAAAATATTAAAAACTTATTTATGGAAAATGATAATATAAAGTACCTAATTAACATAAAAATAAATTTAAAAGATAACTATTTGCAAAAAGGACTTGATTATTTATAACATTCAATTTAAATTAATAAATTAGAAATTTTGGAAATAAGAAAGAGTGTAAATAGTAAATTAAATGTTATAAATAATCAGGTCCTTTTTGCAAATAGTTATCTTTTAAATTTATTTACTATTCAATTCAATCAAATAAGTGGTTTTAACAAAGTTAATTTATATCAATTACTAAATTACTAATTAATACTGTGTAATTTTATTAGAAAAAGGCTACAGTAGTGACTCAACGTTAGTTTATTATATAGTTTAATTTAGTGTAATTTAAAATAATACGTTGCTTATTTTATTTTGCCTAAAAGGTGGATGGGTGGATAAACAAAAGAAAATTAAATATGTAGGGATAGGCAAAAACAAACATCCGTGCCGAAGGTGTCATATTTGAGCAATTTCGTGGACGGTACAACAACATCCTACATTCTAACGCTTTCGCGATCTATGGGTTTGAACATATATCTTCCCCGTGAAGGTTCCCTTTTTCCGCAAGGGCTCCGTGCCACCTGCTTCAGAGAGCTCCCTCGTTTATCAGCGAGCACTCTGTTCAGAGTACGCGATGTACGACATCTGAGGAAATGTCTCCACACGCGACTGCGCGGGCGGAACTGTTGAAAACACTCACCCAAAACCCATTCCCTCTCAATCACAACTCTCGCCCACCCCACACTGCTTTGAACTACAACAATCAATCAATGATAACATTTTTACTTCTTAGTTTTTTGATGTATTATGATATAATCTTTTATAATGATATAAAGTAGCTTGTTGGTCTTGTGGTTAGGACACTCGCCTCGTGATCCAAAGGTCGCGGGTTCGAATCTCACTCCAGACTAGCAAGTTAGTCCTATTTTCATAGCACAAGCGTTTAGCTTAGTTTGAAAATAGTAAGAATATTGATGTGACACGTATTCCGTGTTCGCATCTCTATTTAAAAAAATCTTAGCTCTTTCTTAGATAAAAGAACGCCATGGTGACTACACATTTTATTCAGTACTCCTAAATGGCAAGCTTGCGCGATGAAAATTAAGTGAAAATGATATTCAAAAAGCGGCTTTTTGCCATTTCATATGAAAAAATTTGAATCGAAAAAATAAAACCTGCAAAAGTACAATAAGTAGTAAGCAAACATTTTTTAACGAATAAAATTTTGTAATCTGAAAAAATGTGTTTAATAATATTTCATTATTACCTTCCATCCCTCTGAACTGTGCACACCTTAACGTATGGTGCCTGACATGAATATAAATATAACAATTTCGTTGTATGTCTGTCCCGTAACTTCATGAAAATCAAGGCTTAAAGACGAAATTACACACCTGGAGGAAGACTCGAACCTCGGACGCGCGTACGATAAGGTAGCAACTTAACGAAATAGCCCTCACCACTTCTCCCTGACCCGTCAAAAATACACTATACTGCATATTGTAATAACAGGGCTTAGCTAAGTCGCGATCCATTAATTTACGCCTCCTCCGTAATTTTTCGTAGGCGTACGATTAGTATTAAAATAATAATTGTTTTGCTGAAACAAAAATTCCTTGTGAATAATGGAAATGTTTTATAATAATTGGACATATTGGGAGACATGATGAAGACGGGTGGAAAAACATTGCTTGAGAGACTGCAGTGATGATAATGGAAAATGACTAAGAGAAACGTGGAACCAATCTCTCCAAGTGTAAAGGGAACATGTTAAGGTAAATTTTAAGCGTACACAACAAACACGGGTTATAAGGCTGGCAAATACAATTAATTTCGAGGTACCTACCTAAAATGAAAACGTCTTTTGGACAAAGACAATTTAATTTTACTGCCTCGCTTGTTTTTAACAAGTTACCAAATGAAACTAAAGAAATTACAATATACAAACCTTTTAAATACCGTATCACTAATTTTATAAAAATATCAGGTAAAAGGTATGCTGAAGAAGTGATCCGCCCTTGACCTCTAAATAGGCAAAATCTGCTTTACATAATATATAATATTTATTTCTGTATCTGTTTAAATTTTGAATTTTTTTGTATCTTATCTTTTATATTTATTTTTGTATATTATACTTAAATTTTTATTTTTATTTGTATTCTTCTGCTACTTCTTTCTGCTTTCTTTTTTAGATTTATACTTCTTTATTATTATCATTTGTTACTATTACATAACTATGAAATGGGAATAACTGCCACAGAACATGTTACCTAGTGTGGCGGTTATTAGTAACTTACATTAAAAAATGTAAAATAAACAAAATAAACAAAATAAAGAAATATCGCTTGTATCGCGCGATTTCACATAAAACTCTCAGATTTTATTAAATAATATCATCTTCCTAGGGAGCAGAGGTGTCCATGACACCTGATGGGGAAGTCTGATGATTAATCTAAGCCTGTCAACAAAGGGTTGTTAACAAGACAAATCTTTGTCCATAGCGCCGAGTCCAAAAGGCAACACAAATCTTTGTTCATTTAATTAGGGTACTAACTAATTGCACTTTTAGTAACGTAATTATAATGCGTTACAAAAATCACATTTTAGTTTATAACACATACACCTATTTAGTTTTATATTTATATACAATATTAATTATGTACAGGCAGTCGCACGATGTCAGTTTAGCTGAAATAAACTAGAATTTCTTAGAAAAAAATAAATATCTCGTAATATTCCTTTCGCAATTATTTTAATACTAGCCGTACTCTCAAGAAAAATCACGGAACATAATTTATGTATTACTTTTTGAAGTGTAACATCTTTCCTCTCGCTTTCCTGCAAGCTGTGGCAGTGATTTTGTGAAAAAGGACGGAAATGCGTAACAGGAAATAAGACTTCATTTGACGAATGTGCGCGCGCAGAGTGCGCGCGATGGAAATAACATAATTTATAAACAAATCATTGTCCAGCAAGTGCCATCACAGCGAAGACACACACTTCCAACAGCCAGGCCTTCTGATTTTGTATATATGTTACGTGGCTCGTTTCAAGCATGTGGATGTTGTAACTTTGATATAATATGGCTTATATCTTCGAAACTATCTAATAAATACTTAATTTTTTTACATTACTGTAAACAATAACTACTCTTAATGATTTACATTCTCAAATTTTATGTCATTTATGTGATTATTATTAAATATTTATTCAAAGTTTTCGTACAATATGTATGGTGGCACACTACCACCATCTATGAAAATAAATAAAAACATACAATTAACCAAACACATTTCTAAACAAAATGCCTAGTGCGCAAAATTCAATAATAAATAAATGCACCTACATTATGTTTACTTGTATTTACTAATTAATAAATATATTAGCTTTTTTAAATTTTGATGTTAATTTCTGTTGTTGCTCTATTGATATATGCGACTACTGTAAGACTCGCTCTTTTTTTTCATATATCTGCACCTTAAACTCGATGTCTGTGTGTCTGTCTATTCTCTATACAAATATATACCGTTTGTCCGATCTGACACGAAATTTTCAAACCTTTTTTTTAGTACCCGGCGGGTTAGATAGGCGACATTTCTCCCTACCGACATTGGCTCCTCCCCCTCCCATTGATATATTTTCAATGCAAATCTGTACCGTTACACTGATCTCACTCAAATGTTGCATTCTCCTTCTTTAAGACCCGGCGGATAACATAAGTGACATATCTCCCCTCCCCCTAATATATTTTCAATGCAAATCTGTACTTCTGTTTATAGTTTGCTGGGATTTTCTGTCGTATATATATGACCTCTCTGGCTGACGTTTAGGATCCCATTGCAGGGTCCATCATCAGGGCTGATGTGATGAGTGTGTGTTGAAGCGTAGTTTAAGTATTGCCTTGCAATACCATACACATCTATAATTTATATATCTAGATTGAATATTTTAACACTATTTCTGACAATTTTTAGCAAGGGTAACTATTTATTAAAATCAATTTAACCAGGATGACGTCATACTTTTAGTATTAAGTACTCCATCCATTCAAGTTCCTTTAAAACTAAAATCTGTTTTTTTTAGAGACAGAGAACTTTAAGTTAAAATAAAGTACAAAAAATGCATTTAATGTGCATAAAATTGGCTATATTCGACGGATTATTTAATGTCATTAATATTTTTATATTATTTTTGACTTATTTTTGCCATGTCCGGCGTGTACATGGTATAATCTGGAGGTTCAATTTTTATTTCTATTTAAAGTTCTCCACTTCTAAAAAAGCACCCTTTATTTATGGAAAAAATAACAGAAAACATACAAAAAAAAAATCATTGTATTGTAGTCCGCTTGAGTTTTATTCCACAGACATAAATAAGTTAGTAAATCATTGGTGCACATGCGTGGATTCAAATAGCTCTTACTTTGATTAATAAAGTTTTTAGACTCTAGAATTATATTTAAATGAATTATATATACGAGTAAAAATCTACCTAAATATTTTTGAAACAATTTTACTCTTACGACCAAAGAAGTGCTCAAACAAGAATGTATTCACAAAGTAAAATATTTCAGGCGGTTCAAGAGCAATTTTATCATAAACCTAAAAGTTATACTCTTGAAATGAGAGGTTAGATAGATTATTCACCCCGTGAAGGAATTTATTACCATAAAGTGGAGAAATTCTCAGAGAACTGTGGATTTATTTCGTGTTAATTTAATAACATGAGGTTGTATATTTTAGAAGTATATTTGATAGAAGCCGAAAAGCTGAGAAAGATATCGAAAGGAGTGTGACAGCAGGAAAAAAGATGAAGCGTGCTTTGAATGTAATAATTTATATTTGGAAATTGTCAACTCAGGGATAACTAACGGTATACACTGGAATTCTGTTACCAAAACTGATATATCGAAGTTAAACTGGAAGAAAATAAGGTAGACTGCATTAAATAAAAATTAATTTTGTTTATCATCACTAAATTTTTTTGGTAATAACTAACCGGTTTCCGAAACAATGTTCTTTCGTCAGGGTATACGTAATACTAATTAAACTTTAATTATAAACAATCATACTTCGTGTCAAGTGTCTAAATGGGGATAAATAGTGGAGGGTGCGAAAGAAACAGGTGACAGGGTGAAAGGGAACATATTCAAGATAGGACTGTAAGTTAGATTTTTTTGTTGTTTATAATAGATTCATATTATTAATTAATCATAAAACGTGTTTTGTATCATAATCAAAAACTTGTGAATCTGGAACTCATTTCTAAATTATATTTTTTTGATTTGCAATAGTCTTTCTTTTGTTCTGAATATTTTTTACAATTTGTTTTGACATTGAAACATTATTTATTAAAAAAATATAATAAAATATGTATTGGGTAATTATATAATATTCAAAATGTTCATAAAATATTTATACTTTGAACACTATTTGTACAAAATTGATTCTTACATTTACCTTTAAATTGAGTGCAAGAAGAGTGCATTTTAAAATTTGATTGTTTTGTTATAAGAAATATGAAAAAATAATTATATTTTGTCATATTACCAAGGCTTACTACTTTTAATGGCTACAATATGAATAAAAAATAAAATACTTCAACCCCCTTTTTCTCATAACGCATATTTTGAAAGATACTCGGGAATCAATTCCTTAAATAGCAGCACAACAATTATTTCACCCTATTGTATTACAGAATTTGACCTGCTTGTGGTTACTCCTAGTGAAGAGCATATAAGAGCAATATTGTTGAACCGCTTCCCCTCGCCTTGGATATTGATATTTTGAAAATAAAAACAGCTAAGGGTTGAACGTAAAGCCCCCATCCATGGGATGAAACACGATGAGACACATAAATCTCCTAGATTTTGTTGTAATGTATCTCAACATCGCGCGCACGTGGTGGGATTTTGATTGAGAATTATTCTGAGATTACTGGTTGACGTGGCAAAACTCAAAGAAGATGGTCTATTTGACAGTGAGAAGCGACACGCGCGCAAAAACGTCACCTAGAACCTGCAACTATTTATTATGAAGATTTGGAAGATTTGCTAAGTTTAACGCATTGGTAGATTGAAGGTCGCCATTGTGGCAGTGTGGAAGAAGGATTCCTACCCAAGTAACGGAATCTTACAGTATTCATGGAATTTATTGCGTTATATACGCAAATTTCATGTAATTGTACGGCCAGAAAATAAAGAGGAACGAGTTAATAATGTATAAGAAAAATATTTATACTTTTATTGAATATTATTTGAGGTTACAGGCGAAGCTTGAATGTTCAATTGTGGAATGGCTGAGAAAAAAGTGCTGCTCATTCCTGAGCTTTGATTGGCCGGGCTCCCTCACTTTTAGTTCCATCCGGACTATGGAAACTGCGATGTATGAAAGTACGTAAGAGCTCTAATGACAGGCGCATGCGCAAACGGCCACATGCGTGTATGTGTGAGCGTATGGTGACGTATGTCCGGGGAGAATGTTTAAGAGCGCTGAGATTTTTTGGTGACCATTACCTTTTAGAATTAGCATTTAATATTATATTTGACTTATGTACAATGTACCTCCGTTTTATTATTTACATGGAACTGGAGACACAACATATTACATATACAATCCCCATATTAGACAAATAGAAGGCATCAAATTAGGTATTTTCAATTTGCAGATTTATCACTTGAATACTGGAAATGAATAAAGCACTAAGTGCCATAATTTTCATTTTAAGATACAAAGCAAAAAGCTATTATAGTCTTTTCACTCTTTATGTGCTATTTTACACATATTTTACTCACGTGAGTTAGTTATTTTAATACTTAATCTCTTAAATACTCATGTCGTATAAAAAAATGCGGCACTTAATACTTATGCGATTTGCATTCCCACATAACTAGGAAATTATCAAAGATAGGACATTAGTATAGTATTTAATGTTTCGGCGAAGGCATATAGTGTTGATTTGTATACAGATCTTGAAAACATATTTTTGGCATCTAGTGCTTTATTTATTTATGGTTTTTGTGTTTAATTTGTAGAACTCCATATTTATTTTTAACGAAATTCAAAATAATTTAAATTTCAATAATTATTATTATTAATGAAAATTAAAATGAATTAAATTTAATAAATATTATTATTACTGAAAATTAAAATAAATTAAATTTTAATAAATATTATTATTAAGTTCTGCGGGTCAACTATTTTCAGTGTGACAGCTGTTTCGGCTTTCGAGGCAAAAACAATCAAATGCATCAAACAATGGATATACCACGTATAAACGACTTATTTATAAAATTTTAAGTTACCCCTTCCCCTTTAGAGTAATTAGATATTTGTGATGAAGCCCTATATTAATGTTCATTTTTTTAAATAAGCCGTTTATACTTGATATATCCACTGTTTGATAATGGCCTTGCAAGCCGTAACAGCTGTCACACTTAAAAAAGTTAACCCACAGAACTTAATAATAATATTTAATAATAATTTTTAAATATCGCTAAAAATATCCTCCTTTATTCGTTTCCAGCATTCACTTTACAAATACTTTTGAAATTACGTTTTGATTCAAAATGACCTAAAGGACGAACTTCGTCATCACATAATATCACGTTTGAGCAACAAACTAACAACAAGTGTAAATCGAGACAAAATAAATATCAAACCCTATTTTTTTTGAGACAAGAGACTGGTCAAACGTCTGAGACTCCTGAGAGCTGTCTACTTGGGAACATGATTCCTATCTCACACACTATCTCCCATAAACCTTAAAATCTCATCTGTGGACACGGGCCAGTTAATTCTTATGTAGGCTTAAGCCATAATTGCTTCGTATTTTTGTCGTTTATTGGAAACTTCGATAACATTTATTTTTCCATTTCCATTAAAGCCTTTACATTTTGTACGTTCAATTATATTTATTGGAATCACATTTTCCAATAATATTTTGTACGTACCTTGCTGTCGGCAAACAGTTTGAATATTCGCCATAAAAGAGTAAAATATTATTTCAAAGCTCTGTATGTTCGGATATTGCATCGGGCAACTGAAAAATTTGTTATTTTTGCGTGTTACGTATTTAGCATTATTTGATGCGTAGATATTTTGAGTGGCAAGATTTTTTAATATTCCTACTGTATTCAACGGAACATAACGGTTTACAATATTGTATGAAATAGACTGTTAATAAACCGATGTGGTTATCAGTTATTAAATTTTGTTAAAAGTGTTAAAGTTTTTGTGTTTAGTACTTTAAGTAAAATGCCACATGTGGAGATAAAAACATTTGTTAACAATATTTTTATATGGTTGTCTGAGAACACAATTACTGGATTTTTCCCCTTTTATTTAATAAAGATTATTATTTAAGTAAGATAAATTATAGAAGTCTCACAGAGACGAAGCTATTTATATGAGAAACATGTGTGGATAGCTTTTGTATGATGGCTCAGGGCTTACAATCTTTTTTAACTGGTGTACGTGATCACTCTATACATAAAAATATTGTTATTAATAAATACTGGTCTATAAAAGGAGTTAAACATTTAAATATTGATTTTCATGCGTATCCTAGTCAACACGTTGAATAGTATTAAAAAAATTCGATGTATGGTTGTTCTTACGAGGAATTGGTGAACTTTGCATTGTGTAGAAAGATCACTTAAGCCAGATCATACAAAATGTAAGCCCTGTGCAGTCGTACAAAATACTTCGATACATGTTTCTCATATAAATAGCTTCGTAGAGACTCCTCTAATTTGTCTCACAGAGGTGAGACTTCTTTTATTTATCATAATTAAAATACATTTGTTTTTTAATTTAACATTTTTTATTTATATGATAGCATTATCAATCAAAATATTATATTTTACATTCAACAATTTGTATTTATATGAAAACTATTGAAAAGAGACAATATATAATTACATTATTCTCGGTAACAATTATTTTCGAACTCTCTCAAATGTTGTTGCTGTTTCAGCTACTTTCTGCGTTGATGATTTGATCCAAAACTGAATTTGAATTCGAATATACATAAATTCAACTAACTTATAATTTGTATCAAATCTATGAGAAATACTAAAACAGTTAAAATAACGTATTTGTTAGTCACAAATGGGGGATCCCAGGATAATCCCAAAAGTTTTGCCATAATAATATAATCCCGGTACTTTTGGGATTATTATTTTGTATTAATTTCGGAGCTTCTAAATAAGATCACGGCTAAATAATCTTACAATGCTGACGTAATATTCACACTCATATGTATAGTTTCATATTCTTATTGTTATTTTTCAATTATATTTATATTTTTATTTACTTTGTTTTTACCTAAATAAAAATATGTTCCGTAAATTGTGTTTAATATTCTCAAATTTCTTAACAATGTTTGTATAAAGAGCGAATAATGAACATTATCTAATCCAGAATTCCCGAAATATCAATTTCGGCCCTGAGTTTGATCCTCCTGTTAAGACACTTTAAGTAGGAAGAGCGGAATGTGGTATCAAGTACCCACTAAAAGTAATTTTAATACATTTATGTTTGGGGTAGTCGTTACCCCACACCGTCATTAAATTCACTCAATACCCACTTATCATCACTTATTATCGCCACACTCTAATCCTAGTACACCAATAGCACTTGTCTCATTAACTTTCATATCAACATTTTCTAATCCAATTATTCAATTATTCAAAATTATCGATCATTTAGATACCTGTAAGTAATCTTGTTCTTAAAGGGTCGGGGGCCCGAAGAGACTCGACATGGTACCTGTGGTATTGTTTTAATTTCTGTTTCTATCCCAAAATAAAAAGATAATGTGAACATAGCGTAAGAGTTAGATAATTAACGCTAATTAAGGGCAAAATTTGGTAAACATTACAAATTTTTGAAATATTTCGATTAAAGGCTTTAAAACCTTTTGACACAGGTGTAAAGATTTTTTTTAACTTACTTTGTCTGTTAGCCATCTTGATTACACGTCCTTTTTTAGTATTTTTTAGTTATCTCCAAACATATTCCATTCAGAAAACTATATGAATAAGCGTATTTATAGTGGAGGAAAATTTTCCACGAAAGCAAAAATATTTTTACATTTTTTTATGGCAAAGTTGGTACGTTTTTACTTAATTAAATGTTTCACCAAAAAAAATTGGCAACCACCAAAACCACAACCAAATATATTTGTGCTATTTACGATGACGTATTGAATATTCTTCAATGCAAAAAAAGTTAACGAAATTTAAGTTGTTCTCATAGCCAAGTATTCAAAAATCTATTTCAAATATCGGAAAGGTTTATAAATATGGTGTTTACAAATAAACAAAATGTCGGGTATAAAAGCAAAGGCAGAAATTTTCAAAAAAAATAATGCGGTCTTCGAGGTCTATTTGATTATAATTACTGAATTTGAGATTTTACAGTAAACAAAGCTTCTTAATTTATAGGAAACATAATTTGGAAGGGAAAGATACATCTTCTTCTTCTTTTTTTTAGTAGATCTGTTGATCTGTGCTACAGAAAACTACGCCACCTGGGATGACGAGGTCCAGCTATCCCTCCATCTTTTCGGTGGTGTTCCCGGTAGGCGTCGTCCAGAGGGGATTTCAATCGCTGCTGTATGCATGAGTCTGTCACTGTCCATTCTGGCTACGTGATCCCTCCAGAATCTCCTTCTGGATCTACTCCATCGTGCTATGTCCTCTATTTTTCAAGTTTTCCTTACGTATTCATTTCGAACACCTAGAGTTTTACAGTGTCAGTCCGCGTCTCTACAGCGTATATCATAATAGGTCGCACGCATGTCTTGTATATTTTAAACTTACTTTCAATATGCATATTTTTGTTTTTCCAAACCAAATTCTTGATACACCCTGATATGGTGGATACTTTGTTAACTTGCTCTCGGACTTCGGTATACAGATCGCCATGGCTACAGATTTCTACATCTAAATATCTAAAGCTCATGACTTGTTCCACAGGCTCATTATCAATACTCAGCTTATACCTTATTGGTTATTTTGATATTACCAAACTTTAAGTTTTGCTGATTGATATTGACACATTAAGCCCTTGTGATGCAATGTGAGGATAGATACGCGAAATTTATAATTCAGTATTTTAATTTAATAATCCTTGGTGACTGCATTCAAAATATTTTAAGTTTTTGGATACAACCCTTTTTGCTTTTATACTCCACATACATATATATTAATATTCAAGGTTTTTTGTGAAACATTGTGGAAATTCATTTTTAATATATTAAATATGAATCGAATTGAAAGACACTTTTTTTCACAATGTATTTTTTAAAAAAACAGTGTTTTTCAATTCGTTTCATATTTAATATATTACATATGTATATATGGCTACCATACGAATTAAATAAAGAAACTTAATGGCATGAAATTAAATAAACGCACAAAATGAAAAATTTTGAACCATTTTTCATAAAGGCTCATCACAGCATCTTTTGATTATCACTTGATTAGATCATTAGAGGATTATTTCGATGGAAAAAATTAAATAATAGCATTAGAGAAGTAAAACGCTCTAAGAGAGTATTCGATATATTATACTTTACACAATGCATCGTTTACTAATCCCATCCACACGTTATATAATTTTGGTAAATTTCAAATCTGAAAACCTTACTTGAAAGGACTATGCTAGAGACATCTGTAATCTATTATCATGAACTAGTAAACATAGATTTCACATGTCTCTATTGTGTGGAATAGATTATTAAGCAATATTCTTTTTAATTTATATATGATGTTCGTGCGAATTATTAACATATAACTTCTTATCCAAACACAGCAAAATAATTTTGTGGTGACATTATTAATATAATTAATAGAAATAAATTTTGTTTTCACCACTTTATTATTGAAAATATTAACATGTTTCAAAGCCCATGCCCCCTTTTCAATTTATTTTCATGTTATTTAGGTACTTCATTATTATTCATTTTCCATATATAACTTTTTAAAATTTTAATTGTCTATACTTCGATTTTTAAATTTAAGTTTATAAGTATACAATTGCATCCTGTCGAAGGGGCCATGGGCTCTGAAACATATTGATATTTTCAATAAAAACTAACCCATAAAAACCAAGTTTTTATTACACTCCCTTTTTCATTTACTAGTGGAAACTGGTTTGGCGCTTAACCTACGCGTTGGGCTTCGGTCGGGCGACGTACGAAAGGGAGTAATAAAAAATTTCCTAAAATCCAAAATTATACTAAAATCAGGTTTAGTATCTACCAGATGCGTCGCAGACTTTTCATACATACTTAGTAAGTTGTATGAAAAACCCATTAAGAATTTCTAAAAATCCAAAATTACTATAATTATTAAAAAAATTTAACGAAAATTTTACACATCTTCTTGATCGTCGCCACGAGTCTACTTGCAAAGTTTCAGCTCAGTTGGATCACGGGAAAAGGGTTAAAAATCGCAAGTTTTTGCGTCAAACAAGCAGACGCCACGAGTTAAAATAAAGGGAGTAAAAAAAGTAGTGAAAACAAAGTTTATTTCTATTAATTATATTAACATTTATACTAGAACGCCTGTGAATCATTATATTCAATTTTTTTAACTCCTCTCATACGCTATTATATACACCACCTGCACACGTTGAAACACCCTGTGCCAAGGTATTTTGCGAAAGGTACGGCGTCTCATGGTCCGGAAAATAGGGTGTACGTCATCCCCGCTCATTAACGGGGCTGAAGGACCATCCTCAGATGGATTAACTTTCCCTAAATAAGAGAGACAGTGGGTATCTACCTCACCAACGAGGAAATTATATAAAAAATATATTATCTCTTTTGATATTTAATTATTCAGCAGCATGACATGATGATGGATCGCTTCTCCAATTTGTTCGCGGATCCCAGAGGAATTAATCCGGTATTTTTGTGTTTCCAGCATAACAATGAGCTCCCACAAGCCCCCCCTGTAGACTTTATAAAAATTGAATAATGGAGCTGGCGAAACAGCGAATCTTAAAAATAAAATTGTCGCTGGCGCGGACGACACTCTCATTTCAATCGACCCAAAAATATAACGTTTTTCATGTGTAAACATCCTACCAAAGAGACAGCAAGGCGAATGATTTAATCATTTGAGTTGTGGGTCTACAGAGAAAGCTCGAAGTCAGTTGAATACTTTCGAAAAATAAACACTGAATTCACTGAGTATGAAAATAAATAGAGATGTACTGAGGTGTGTGAAAGCAAAGGCAATAGTATCCAATTGAATTGTTTTTGAAATAAATATAAAAAAAACTGTCACTTCTCAAAGAAATTTCTCTGGAATCTATGAAACCTAAATCTCATTGACCATAGGTTTTTGAAAACAATTTCCACCTCACTTTTCCTTTTATACAGGGATTTATATATGGAAAACATTAATAACCTCGCAGGACTATATTCCTGTCTTCATTATGAGTCAAAAAAGCAACCGTGACCTAATATCAAAGTTATTGAGTTATGCAATAACAAAGTTTGCATTTTTTTTTTTAATATTTCTGACTTATTTTATACAAAACGTTGAACTATCATCACAGTAGCTCATATCGATAACGAAGAATTCATTCGTTTCAATACAAGTTAAATAAAATGATAAAAACCCTGCAGAAACTCTAATTGGATTGTCTTCTTATTTTTATTGTTTTATTTGACTTGTATTAAGGGGAATAAGTTTTTCATATTCGATATAAGTTACTGTAATGATAGTTGAACGTTTTACAAAAAATAAGCCAGAATATTGAAAAAAAAATGCAAACTTAGATGTCGCATATCTTCATAACTATCGATACTAGGTCACGATTGCTTGAACATTTTCGGCTCATAAATTCAAGCAGGAATATAGACATGCGAGGTTATTAATTTATGAATGTCGATGAGGCGAGAGTTGTATGACAGGACAGAAGAGGGAAACGGCGTGATGGTAAGTTAGTTAGTTAGTTAGACTGTTTTTATTTTATTTTCAAATATCTTCTCATGCTGTAAAAGCCCGGTGGGCGTAAATAAATAAATAAATAAAATTACATGAAATGGGTACTAATACTCTAAATCTTTATTTCATATGCACTTTAGTTTCTTCTCCCACAGCGTCCTGATATAAAATCATGTCAAAATTATCGCGTTGGACTCGTATATAATTTTGACGTTTGATGGGCTGCCATGTCTCACGTCGCTTTGTCGCGTTGTCTCCCTCTCTCTCAAGTAGAAACTAAAAGAAACAAACACCGACGTGTCGTTTATTTATTTTTTTTGTCGTCTATTAAGTGTTGGGATAACAATCTTAAGATTCCAATATTGCTATTTTCAGAATACGACCGAATATGTAATATCATTGTAATAATTATGCAAAATATGGAGGAACACGATGTGCTTCGTCAAAGGAATGATTTAGACAAATACAGGAACATTGTCGAAATTATTTTGCATATGAATAAGGAATTCAGAACTGCCGTTACGAAAAATTCAGCCCTTGGAATCATGCTTGAATGTTTTAGAAGCATTTCGTTTTAGAATCTCTGCTCATGATTAATATTACAATGCCTGCCACTAAAGTTACCAGATAGTACAAATAATGAAGAGGTTTAAAATAATACTGAGGTATAAGAAGCAAATAAAGCATCTAACAATGTCCATCACTAACGCTACCAAAACGAGACGCACCGCTACGATAGATGAAGCTATTCTCACAGCCTTAACTAGCAGGACAAACAGTATAGTAAGCAGGATGTACGATGTATGCAAGGAAAGTGACCTTATAATGAACGTAAACAAGTCAAAAGTGATGGTTTTGGAGAAAGAGGAAAGTAAGACAACATATGAAATTCTAGTAGGTAATGAATGTTTGGAACAAGTAGATGAGTTTGTGTACTTGGGAAGTATGTTCGATGGAAGAGGGAATGTTAAGAAAGATATCGAGAGGAGAGTGACTGCGGGGAATTGGGTGAACGGTGCTTTGAACGCAATAGTTTCTAATAGAAATATGTCTACCGAGGCAAAACTAGCGGTACCTACATAATGGAATTCTGGTACCAACACTGATGTATGAAAGCGAAGCCTGGAGCTGGCAGAAGAGGAACAAAAGTAGATTAAATGCAGTGGAGATGAGATCCCTCAGACGTGTGTGTAGCAAATCAATTTATGATAGAGTAAAAAATGCAGATATAAGGAATAAATGTAATGCTCATCTCAACATTATTACTAGAATTAAAAAAGGGTCACTCAGATGGTTTGGGCATGTTGAGCGAATGAATAAGGAATGAATGGTAAGAAATATATATAGTGCAAGTGATGATGGCGCCAGAAAGAGAGGGAGACCGCGGAATACGTGGCATGACCACATTAACCAGATACTGGAAGATGGTCCCGCTAGAAGCCTCAACAACCGACGAGCTTGCATGCGAAGACGTATGAATGTGGATGAGGCGAAAGTTACATGTCAGATCAGAAGAGTGTGGCGCTCTATCCTCCCTGCCTACCCCCACGGGGAAATGGCGTGATGGTAAGTAAATAAGTAAGTAGTACAAATAATGATGAGGATTAAAATAATAATGAGGTATAAGAAGCAAATAATGCATAATTTTCTATCTAACCATGTCCGTCACTAACGCTACCAAGACGAGACGCACCGCTACGATAGATGGAGCTGTTTTCACAGCCTCAACTCGCATCCGAAATGTATATAGTATAAATACGTCATTTTTGACGGGACAGTTAGGGGACGGAGGAAATTTGTATTAGTTTTTTGTCTCGCGACAATCTTTCAGAAACTGATTTTGCTCCAATAGATGCCTTAGAAAAAACAAAGGACTTTCGTAGTCCAGGTATGCATAAAGGATTCGCCGTCTTAATGTCAATCTATTGACTGAGTTTAAATAATAAAAAAAAAATTACCTTTATGTAACCTTTCAGAATAAATAGATGTATGTACCTATGGTTCTAGGCACCGTTTGTGCACACGTATCAATACTCGCTGTCAAATCAAACGTCGTGTAGGTGCATGGATTTGAGTTTTTATCTCTTCTGACACTGAAAGCTTTTGGTCTCTGAGACTATCTCCAGATAAATATCTCAACACTTTATTATTTTTTTTTTTTTATTTATTAGAGACACTAACAGGATAATAGGTACATGATACTCTGATAATAAACATTATACTGAAGACTATGCCCATTATCCCAATTACAAGTGTCTTCTGCACACTGTAGTAACATGTATATTTGCATTTAAGTGTATTTTACTTTTATATTGTATATTTATGTATATTGTATATTTACTGTTTGAATGTAGTGCGATAAGTATTGAATAAATAATTGATTTAATGGATCTATAGGTTCAGGTCGTCGTTTAGAAAATGGATGTTGTGTATGAGTAAGTTTTTGAATATTAAAGAATACATTCTTATTTTGGAGGTGCAATTTGTCATAACAAAGTTCTGTGAAATTTAAAACCAATTTTTTTATTCAGAAAGACATGCTAATTTGTGTTATTCAATAAATAATTAATAAATGAGACTTAAAGATAAGGTCGATATATTGACGGAAAGGTACGAGGCTGTGAGTGATATAATATATATATATGATATATATATATACTATATATATATATATATATATATATATATATAAGTAATGGTAACACGCCTTTCCGGAAAGATAAGAGATCTGAGTGTGAGCCCCAAATATATTTTCGTTGATTTGATTTTTCGGCATGTTATTCTAATTGATTAATAAATTTTGTTTTAAGTCTCAACACACTTGTACATTGTACGAACATTTCTCCGATTGTTTTAATTAAAGTGTTTTTTCAATGAAATTCTAAAAATATAATTGTATTTTTTTCTAGTCGAAATGTGAACCTTCGTATATTTCAAAGGAAATTGAATGCTCCAAAGTAATGTATAAATTTAAATGATTCTTTCCCTGACAGAGAGTACGATATAAGTATAAAAAATAATGCAATATAAGAAAAATGGTCCTGTAATAAACCTTGACAGTCGACATGTTTGTAGATGAGGTGAAAGGATTGATGGTAGTAAGTGACATCTCTTAATATATTTTGAATAATGTATGTTAGTTCTAACGACTTTGGGGGTAATCTCTGTCAAATTCTGGTCGTCAGGACCAATCGTCTGCAGACGTTTCGAACAGATCTCACTGCTCATCTTCAGGGCACCTTGTCAATAAGCTACTTCTCCAAAAAAGCGCACGACCGTTCGGGTAATTATATTAAATGACGTCATAGTTGTATCATCACACTGCTATAATATTATCTTATGAACGTTGATATACTTTTGTAAGAATAAAAAGACGTCACAACATAATTGTAATAATATAAATATTATCATTATTTTTTTTAAAAAATAAATCTATTATATAAACACTCTCAATTAGTAATTGCGTGAGGACAAATAAATATATAAATAAATAAATAGAAAAGAAAATTTGAAAAAAAATTACCCATTTTCCAAAAAACTGCAATCGCCATAATCCAATAATGCATAGACGGCCCCATCCTGAGTGCATGTAACATCTTCACATATACTAACTATCGAAAAGTTTTCTCGAGAATTTTTCAACACATTACTGAAAAATCTGCATTCGATTGAATCGATCAATTTTTAGTCTGGTCCAAAAATAAAACTCTACACAAAAATAACCACCTCCATACATTTAACACATAGAAATAATCATTTCACCAGCAATAGTTTATTTTTTTAATGTTTGCTGTAAGATTTTTTGATTTTTTGATTCACCTCGTAACTTCTGTCATAATTGTACTTTAAACGCCATCAAAAGAGTTAATTTTTATTTAAATTTGATATTTTTTTATTATTTTATGCGTACGTCACTCAGAGTACTTTCGCTTATTTTTTATCCGGTTAAGTACCCGAGAAGATTTCGCGAGAGGGCGTACCCGAAGAATTTTACAAAATAAATGCGGCGTCCCGACGTCCAGACGTCGCGACGAACGCTGAGCGACTGAATCCAAAGTGTATGATAGCGGGCACAGATGAAGCTGCTGCGCTGCGGGGTGGGAAAATCTCCCGATAAATTGCACCCTCGGTTAGGAATGTTTCAGCATTCAGTTCTCTGCGGATTGTATCATTGTATCGAAGCGAGGCGCCTTTTTGCACGGGGGTCGAGTGAGCGGGCGCGAAGGGAAGAGAAGGATCAGAGATAATGTAAATACGCCCGAGTGTAGGGACTGTGTGCGCGTCCCGAGCGCGCGAGCCGAGCAAGCTGAGCGGTTAGTTTAGATAAGATCAATCATCTCCGAACAAATATACCTTTCCAAATTAATTTCGAGACATTGTTTAAGAAATAAGTCGCGATGCTGCGATAAAATAACTTTGCGTATAGCATTTGAGGACATTCGCGCATTTTCGCGTCGACGCAGAAAAAAGATTAATGTTAAACTATTTGATAAATTAAGCGTTGTTTCGTTTGCAGAGCGGAAGTTCATGATTAAGACAATGATTTATACACAACGTGATGGATATGTCCATCGAAAGCGCTTTGCTTTATATAAATCATAATAACTAATATCAAATTAGTGGAATAAAACTTTGTGTATAATTCATTGTGTTAAACTATTTGATTAATTAATTAATTAGTAAATATATAGATATGCTATTAAGAAAATATATATCTCTCCATATAATAAGGTCCGCCACTAACTCTACTAGATGGCGCAAATGATGATGAGGTGTAAGATAAAACTGACTCCATATGCGACTGGCTTATTTTATTTGGATTAACGCAAAGACAAAATGCATATATTGTATAACGTAGAATGAAATATGTAATTAATATTAAACATAAATGAAAAAAAAAATATATATATATATATATAAATAAAAAATAAATAGGGAAAAAATGCGTGATTCTCTATGTAACGATATCGGTAACTAACGCTACCAGATGGCACAAATATAATGAGATATAAAAAGCAAAAAAAATCATAATTTTCTACGTAACAATGACCGATAGTAATACGTTCAAAATAATTCGTAAAAGTACGTCATTTTTTATGGGTTACATGTAGTATAAATAAAACGGCCGCCAAAATAATAGAATTTAAAAACACTCTACTTACTACTACTTTCGAAGCTTTATTTTAGATTGAGATATTTTTTATTCATTCATCACATCTTTTTGAAATTTCTACTCCTTCATAAATTACAGAGATATTGTATCTCTTCATCTTGATTAGCAATTAGCCTAACTTTTTCTATTTGATTTTGCGCTATATTGTCAGTGAGGATTGTAGAAATAACGTCGTAATAATATTATATTATATCTGTTTAAAAGTCGTCATATTGAGTCCATTAAATTAACGTATAATATTATAGATATCTCACAGAGACGAAACTGTATTTCTTATGGGAAAGTAGGTATAGAAGTCATTTGGGTGTACATAGGACTTATGACCTATCTTATGGTTGGCTTAAGTGATCACTTTACACAATGTAACATTCGCCGTTTCCACCCATGATAGAATATACCATGCTTATTCATTTTTTGGAAGTTGTATATATGTTCAAATTGCGTGGAGAGCTTTCACATATGAGTTGTAACCGCCTTTCTATGCGGCCTGTACAAAGCCATTTTCATTCCCCTAAATCCCCACAGATGTCGCTAATGAGAAAATCTACAATTGATTTTACGGAATTTTGAGAGCAATATACTTTATTGTGTAATGAAATTCATCCGAATTACTTGCATTACACTAGGATACGCCAGGAAATATTATTTCCAATTTGTCTCTCTCTCTCGCAATTTGCTATCCACGCTCTCCAACGCAAGCTTACATTGTGTAAAGTGATCACTTAAGCCAACCATAAGATAGGTCATAAGTCCTATGCACACCCAAATGACTTCTATACCTACTTTCCCATAAGAAATACAGTTTCGTCTCTGTGAGATATTTATAATATACGTTAATTGATTAATAATGTCTCTGTGACATAAATCCAGCACTGTTCTGAAAGATTTGAACAAACTCAAAATATTCTGGAGTCCATTAAACATTGTACTGATCTGAGTGTATCTATTTTTTCTCAATATTATTTTCATAGCTTTATATTTCAGCACAAATCTTAAATTTATTCTTCACTAGCCAAAAATACAATAATTTTGTACCTCATTTGAAGTAGGTGCGTAAATTAATGATTGTATAAGCAATTAAATTAATGATTGTATAGCGATTAAAGCAAATAAGGCTAACAATAAGCGTAGCGTAGCGTCCTGTTGCGACCTCCTCAGGCTCGTCGCTTTCTCTCCAGTTTAAGAGGGTGTTCTCATTAAAACCGTAAAAAATAGATGTTTCAGAAATTTTTTAGAGTATCTTATAACACGTACAGTTTTAAATTTTATAGTTTCTACTGCTTATTGTGAAATTTTCAATAAAAAAAAATATTTTTTCTAAAACTCGCGCGACGGTTATTTTTGTCGGGAAGACTAATCTAAGAAAAAAAATTATAATTATGATTAGAAAAGTTGTCACTATAGCCCAAGCTAGTGTTATAATAATTTCGTTGTCTGTCTGTCCGTCCGTCTTTCTGTCTGTCTGTCCTCGTGAAACGTCTGTAATTTTTTTATAGTAAATTTTTTTACGTATTTTTTTAAATAAAAAAAATAAAACTTATTCCTGAGTGCTGAGATGGTTTGGTTCTATATGAACGTGTGAGCGAAGAAAATATGGTTAAAAAATAAGGTTAAGAAAATATAGGGGGGAGTGTTGAAGGCAACATGAATAAAGAGCGTCCGTGATTGACCTGGCATGATCAAATACAACAAATATTGGAGAATGGCCCTGTTAAAAGCCTCAATAACCGTAGAGCTCGCTCGAGAGGGTGTATGAATGTAGCCGAAGCAAAAGTAGTGTTCCAAGATAGAGTAATATGGCTTTCTATCTTCTTTGCCTAACTCTGCGGAGAAACTGCGTGATAGTTAGTTATTTAGTTTAAATGTAATCATTATCAAACTCCATCTATTACGTCCCCTCTTGTGCGCCTAATGACCACGCCCACATACCCACCGGACACTAATCTTCACCCCACTCCTCACGCCGTTACTGAAGATGATGCGTTAGCGTCGAAAACATTATATTCGTCATAAAATAGTGAAAGTAAACAAAGTATAAAAAGTTTAATATTCGACCGATTCGATTTCTAATTTGTTCAATTTCATTATTCGATGTGTGGGATTATCGCATATTAATCGCGATCACTGGGTACTTTAGTATATTTTTAGTGAACCATTAAATACATATTTTTAAATTTCCAGTTTTCACTATTCCAATTCATGTCAAATATTTTAAAGAAAAGCCATGAATATAAAAAAGTGTAAAACATACATTGATACAAGGTAATGTTAGCTTTTTTTGGTGAAACATAAAATAAATTAAGGATATACAAAAAAATTTCACAATTAATATTACTTCAATATGTTCGTACCCCGCATGCAGTATTCATTTATAAATATGCTTACTATAAATTACTTGCTTTCACATGTTTGAATTTCAGTTTATATTATTTTTTATTGTTGTTATTTTTGAATGCTTAAATTATTATTAATTTTTAATTCTTTAGTGACAACTTTTTTGGTAAATATGCAAGTGTCTACGAAAACGAAACTTTGATGTTATTGTAATGTAGTGAATTATAAAGGTGTCTCGTAACTAGAAGCAAAACTCTGGGGGAGTCTTTTTTATTGAATTTGAATTAAAAACATTTCTTACACTTTAGGTGATATGTCAACAGTTGGGAGGTAAGCGACAACAAAGTTTGCCTTTTTTCTATATTTTTGACCTATCTTTTATACTACGTTTGAGTATCATGAAAGTAACATATTGAATATTGTAAAATTAATATAACGATTAAACCTTGTGAAAAAATCTAGTTTAAATTGTATATGTGAAAAGTGAATGATTTTTATTAATATTCGAAGTTACATTCATGATATTCCAACGTTTTTACAAAAGATATTTTAAAAAAAAGCAATCTATGGTTTCGCTAATTTCCTTAACTGTTGACATTTCACATAATTTGTAAATAAGCTTTTCTATTCAAAATAGAATGAAGAAAACGCTTCCGAAGCTTTTGCTATAAGCTATGAGGTACCTGTATATAATTATTTATATTTATATAAATTAAAGTTATACTTTATTTTAATATTTATTTTTGTAACTACTTAAATTCTAACCATAATTTTGTATGTATATTTTTATTTCTTTTTCTTGTCTTTTAGATTTAAGTATTCCTATGATTAACTTTATTATTATTGATCTACTTTCATTCTTACGTTTATACTTTATTTTATTATTTAATTACATGACCAGATTAACCAGATACTGGAAGATGGTCCTGTTAAAAGCCTGAACAACCGTCGAGCTTGCATGCGAAGATGTATGAATGTAGACGAAGCGAAAGTATGTCAGGACAGAAGAGTATGGCGCTCTATCCTCTCTGCCTACCCCCGCGGGGAAACAGCGTGATGGTAAGTAAATAAGTAAGTAATTATATCATATGAGAATAACTGCCACAGAACAGGTTTTTACTTAGTGTGGCAGTTATTAGTAACTTGTATTAACAAATATAAATAAACAATAAAAAAATAATAATTGGGCGGCGACGTATGCCTTTTAAAACGGCGCCATCTGGCGTAGCGTTTTGGTAGCACTAATGACGAACATTCATTCCATTTCAGCTGCGACCCGATGTTTGACTAAAAGATGCATAGTTAATTGTAAAAATGGGATTTCGTTAAACGGATATTAAAACGGATTTCGTTGGACAAACGCCGGAGCGGATTTTGTCGGGCGAATATGGCGGCGGATTCAGTCGAGCGGTCTGGCCGGCCCCGCGCGATTTTATTATTGTTGGAAAGAGTCCCGTCATTAGAGGAACATTGTTAATCCCGGCCGGGGCTAAATGAAAACATTCCAACTTTCCACTTTGAAGTTCTCCCCGTTTAGCCCGGCTCACTCGTCTGGCCGGGTCTCCCCGCCTGTATAATGTGCGCGCGGATGATTCATTCGGCAATATTAAACTTTGACACGTTATTATTATTTTTGCGGCGAAACTTTCGCAATTATTGTCCCCACTCGGCGCGCTCTGTTCTGTGCGCGACGTTGGAGACCAGGATTCTCGTAAATGTTCTACTGGCCGGCTCCGGCCGAGATGTCGAATTTATTTTATTTTATTTATGCAGGTGTCTCGTCGCTGGTAACAAAAACTTCGAGGAAGTCTTCCTCGGTCAATTATGAATAGACCCACACTTTGGGTGAAATTTAGACGGTTGCGGCGGTAAGCGACATTTTTACAATATTTCTGTCATATCTTATGTTAAGCGCTTGTTCAGACACAGCGGGAACCGTGCCGTTTCAGAATCGCATGAGATCCGTGCGGGTTTCATTTACCTAGGTTAGTATGTGATCGTTCAGACACAACCATGCGGTTAGTCAACCGCTGCGGTGCCCGCAACCCAACCGCTAGAAAATAGACCCGCACGGCGCCCGCACGATCCTATTACTATGGGGCCTTACGAGAGCGTTCAGTCGCGTTGCGGGCACCGCACGGTTCCATGTCACAACAGGAGCACGCTTGGATTATATTCTCTTTCCTATGCTTATGAATCGCTTTGACACTGAATTTTTTATTGATGAAGTGGAGAAAAGACCTGTAATATGGGAGAAAAGACCTGTAATAGTGTGAGGATTACTCAAATATGCCAAAAACCAAGCTTGGCGGGAGTTGGTGGAGATATTTGGAAATGGTGGAAAAAAAGAGTATTTTAGAGAAGAAGTATTTATTCACCAAAAATGAACTGACAGAATGATATTTATGTGTCTTGCCATGGAACACGGCCGTCGTTAATAAAGTAATGAGCGAATATATCTCTGATTTTCAAAGATGAAGAACGGCACCAGAACTGTCAAACTGACGTTTATTTTCGCGCGCACAAATCGCTTTATTAACCGCGGCTGTGTGAACAGATGACACAAATCGCGTGTTTTGAAACGCGATTCTGAAACTGAACGGTTCCCGCTGTGTCTGAACAAGCGCTAAATGTCGGACTATCGTGAAAGTAAATTTTATCGAATACTGTTCGTACCCGGCGTTTCAAGGGTTAAGGATTAAGTAGAAAATAAATTTGTGGGAGGGAACAAAGGTACGATTCGAACGGTATAGATTTGCATCGAAAATATATCAGGGGGAGGGAAGGGAGGAAATGTCGCCTATGTTACCCGCCGAGTCCTAAAGAATAAGTTTCCAAATTTTGAGTCCGATCGGTCAAACGGTATAGATTTGCATCGAAAATATATCAGGAGGAGAGGAAGAGGTAAAACAATAGAAGGGAAATGTCGCCTATAGTAAGCAAAATTTTTATCGAATCAGACAAACGGTGTAGATTTGTATAGAGAACAGATAAACAGACAGACAGACAGACCTTAAGTTTTGTAGGTATAGATTTAAAATGCATTTGTTTTGATACGGGTCAAACAAAATTATTTAAACATTGCAAAATTTGAAAAATATATTTTTTGTAAGGTACTAAAAAATAATAAATAATAAAATTAATATATTGAAACTTTTTTATTTATCAATTTAAGAAATCTCAACAGTATAACTGTTTAACAGTAGGTATAACACAATGTAATCAATAGTTGTTAGACTTTTTATATTATAGAGATGCACCATATAAATTTTGAAATAATTAATTCAAAGGAAAACAGAAATGAAAATATGACCCAAATAGAGAAAGTACTTATTTAATAAAATAAAATAATCAAAGTACAAATCAAAAACGATAAGTTGTAACAAAAATAAACCCATTATAGAAAATATTAAATTAAACATAAAGTAGGTTAGCAAGTAGAAATACGGTTACATGGGAATATTTTTTTTTAAATATAAGTATAAAATATAAAAAATACAAAAATACCAAATAACCCATAAAAAAAAACTGAGTAAAAAATTTAAAAAAAAAATCATAAAATAAGAATACACGAGGTACTCTGATACTTTTATCACTGGCTGATTACAATTCTCTCTGTTTCGCCTGACTTTACTTGCCAAATATCAAAACATGAACTGTTTCAACGCATGTTTTGCGCGCATATTTATGGTTTCGATTTTCTAGAAGCTTCTGACATATTTTTCGATTTAAAAATGATTGTGTAATCATCTAGATTGTTCGGTCAACTTCGATTATATGCGGTTCTTTCGGTTATTTTACTGGAAACATTGATGCTTGCATGAAACAAACAATGAAAAATGACAAAAAAAAATCAAACCCGGCAAAAAAAAATTATTAAATAAATTCACATCGCAGCCAGTCAAAAAAAAATTTATTTGTCAGCGGATATCAACATATTTTATTATTATTAGAATATATGAATTAAAAAATAAGTTACGAACAGGATTTAAGCTGCAGTCATGAATTTAATTTTTTTGAATTAAAATTTCCTTTTAATAATAATAATTAATTTTTATTTTTTTTATTTATCATTTTATTTAAATTATTCTTTTTGATTTTAATTTTAATTATAAATTTGATATACACACGCAAGGGTGACTTTGGTACGGAACGTAGTGTCCAAGGTCTTATATAATTTATGAGGTGTCAATAGCGGAGGCGGTGGTGGAGTAGGGACACTTTAAGTACCTACTCCAGCCAAGAGGTTTTTCAATTGTGAATAAATATGGAGGTGAAAGTCAACGAAGTTCATTAAATTTTTTTTCTTCCTCTGGATCAACTACGTCTTCTTTTTTCTATACTAAAGTCCTAATCTTTTACTGCACCAAGTGCGAATCGGCGTACCACCTTTTAACAAAAAGCGATACAGGCTTTGCTACGTGGCGAATACAATAAGTTTCATACCTCGCGATGGAAACATCTTGACAAAACAAATGAGTCGCCTTAATGGCGACTCGTTTTTCATAATGACTTTATACACTTGCAGGATAAATTAGCGTAATTCAACTAGAAGAAGAGAAGCTTAATGATTGTAAAGTGTGCAGCCAAGGATTTTTTTTTGGCGTAAGTAACAATTATTTTTGGCCTTGCTTGCTATGTACAAGGCTTATAGAGTACCTCAATAGGAGTTTAGGTTTTCTGCTCTAACTACCACCACCTTTGCTGGAAAAAGAGGGATTTGTCCGTGGAACTTGAAAGTCCTTCGCATTTGCCTTTGTGGAGAGGGAACCACGGAAACCTCTCTCAGGAGTCGGACCTAAGAGGACCTTCCTATGCGTTCTTATAACGTTAGGCTTTTTTTTATTCGTTATTTATTACTTTTAATGTCCTAACTACATTTTCTAAGCAAGATACCACCGCTCGTGTCAAGTCCTTATTGCTTATCACGGTTGCGATGTCTTTTCAATTGAAAGTCCTTCTGTCTGCACGCTGCCTCCAGCTTGTGTCTTTGTGTGCTGAAAATGGGACAAAACATCAACAGGTGGTAAACATCTTCATAAAACATACGCAGCCAAGGAATGAACAAAGTTCAAACGGTTTGACAGGACAAAGAAGTTTGACAATGTTTGATCTCAGACATCAAAATCTCTAAATCAAAATACTCATATTCGAGACACACATTATGTTAAGAGTAAAATAGGATATACTATGAACATTAAATTGTGTTAAAAACATTAACTTTGTTATTTATTATAACAATTATAATTTTATATTTAACTAGTACTCGAATTTCACGTAGGCGTAGCAAGAGAAAGTTTATGTTTTTCACCCAATTAAATTTTCACAAATAGATAACTCATTAGTGATGTCTGTGGTTAATTAAGAGAAATGAAAAAGCTTTGGATGCCGGTTGCGCTAATGATTATTATAACATACATATGGAATAGGTTATTAGACTTAAAATATATACAATTTCCTAAAATTTGATAACTTACTAACTAACTAACCATCATGCCGTTTCCCCGCAGAGGTAGGCAGAGAGGATAAAACGCTATTTTTTTCTAGCTTGGCACACTACTTTTGCTTCGGCTATATTCATATATCTTCTCATGCAAGCTCTTCGGTTGTTGAGGTGTAGATTTGCATCGAAAATATATCAGGGGGAGGGTAAAAAATAAAAACGGCAGAGAAAAATGTCACTTTTGTTACCCGCGGGGTCCTAAGGAATATGTATGCAAAATTTGAATCCAGACAGACAGACAGACAGACATTGAGTTTTATAGGTATACATCTATAATATACATCAATTTTATGAGGTGCACTAATAATCCCTACAACGTTGACGCCAAATCGATCAGAAACATAGAATACATGTAATTTTCTACGGAACAGAAATAGAGAGATATACAAAAGCTGATATAAACTTAAATAAAAAGAAATACTAAAATTGGTTTGCAACTTCAACGCAGAGCAAACAGTACAAAACATTTACCAACTTAATATCAATATCATAACATAACATGAAACATAACACTAACTTGTACACGAGCCTGCTAAAGGTTAGATAAAAGTCGAATTACACAACAAACGTGAAAAACATATATACGTATCCAACACAACAATACTTCAACAACGTATCAAGTATAAACGGTTATAACAAAAATAAGGCAGTGCGACTCATTTGCAACGGATTAAAATTATTATATTAACTAACCTACCATCACGCCGTTTATCCACAGGGCTAGGCAGAGAGAATATTTTGCTTTGCTACATTCATACATCATCTCATGCACGCTCCACAGCTGTTGAAGCTTTTAGCAAGACCATCTTTCAACATCTATCATATCTAATCGTGCCAGGTCTTTCGCCGATACCTCTGTTCCCGTTACCCTCAACACTTGCCTTATATATTTTCTAAGCCATCCCTTCCTCTCTCATATGTTCCACATGAGCAGACCATCTAAGCGATTCTTTCTTTATTTTATCTACCACGCTGCAATCATAATAATATTCGCATTCACTAAATTCTGTATTATATTAAAGCATTCTTATATTAAAGCAAGTGAATTTTTAAAATGAAATGATATATGTCACTTTTGTGATAAAAGACAAGTTAAAAATATAGAAAAAATTTAAAATTTAATCTCCCTAACTATTGATGGACATTGATGTTACTCTCATTAGCTCATAGAAATGCAATATTTATAAGGCCAAGGATTTACAACAAACTCCCACAAGAAATCAATATTCTTACTATTTTTGAACTTAGTTAAAAGCTTGTTTTATGGAAAAAGGATTAAATACCAGGTCTCTTGAAATGGAGCTCGAACCGTTGACCACTGTGTGGCTAAGCGAGAGTCTTAACCACTAGACCACATTTATTTATTGCCCCGAAGCGTCCAAATTTTAATTTAAGCGAATATTACCGCTGTAGTGATATTTATTTATTTATTTATTTACATTTATTCGGAAAACCAACAGCTAATAATAATTAAGTAAATATAAAGAATGTGAAACATAAAAAAAGCAATTACAGGTTTTCACTAGCAGTGACAAAACATCGTATTTGCGTGGTGTACATATATATGATATAGTATATTGATGAAACTATATAAATATAAAACTATGAATATTTACATTTGAAAGATGTCTGCACATTTCTTATAGAAAGCTTGGGCATATACAAATCAGATTTTTACCATAGTATATGATAAGGATTTGATTATCCTGAGATAAAAAGAGAACAATGGATAAAGAAAAGTGTAAAACTCTCTGAAAGGCCTTCATCCAGCAGTAGACATATAATAAAACGATGATATTAATAAATGTATCTTTATTTTTTTTAATTTATGTTGCTAGGCTTTAAGTACCATTTCTGAAATAAGAAAAAAAATGTATATTTTAAATATTGTTTGCATACAATTTTTCCCGTCCCACAATTCTTAACATGACAATTTTTCACCTCATATATTACACTGCATTAGATTATGTTTATTTATGTGAGGTTAATTAAAATATAATAATTAATTGGGGTATTTAATTTAAAAAAATTATATTATGACGTTTTTTTTTGACATACCATTTCGTCTTTTTACTCACTAACCGCAATATTGGCCAAAATGAGTTATGAATACAAACATTCATTATTCTTCCATTTATAATCAATAAGCGAATATTCCATGTCTATTTATAGTTATTTATTGGTAAAACTCACAATATGAACGTATTCAATAATTGCAAGTAATTTCGGTTCAAACATTCACATCTGAATGTTTGAACCGTATTATCTCAAAAGCACTCCAATTTCACGTAGTGATTTTTACCTCTAAAGGGATGATTTTTTGCGCTATCCTTTTTTTATATATAATATATACCGAGACATATATTTGTATAAATATAGGAAAACTTATTACATTTTTAAAATTAACTTATTTATTTTTTCAATATACGCGGCGAAGAATATTCCAGGGGAAGAATTGTGGGCGACGACTTTTCCTAGACCCCAATAAAACTACCACAATAAATATTAATAAAGTATTTGACATTAAAACAATTAATTTTATGTCTTCAGTTCGTGATATGGCTTAAGATTATAATCGTTAAACTTGTTACTTCTGAACGACCTACGAGTTTTAACCCTAAACTGGAATCGCCATTTAGACAAACCTAAATGGAATCGTGGATCCAAATTGACCCAACAGCAAAATACTTTTTGCTACTTATTTGTGATGTGTATAGCATTAATTTTGTGGTTGTACATAATTATTAATTAATAAAATAACTTTGTATTAACCACTTGGAGTAACTCTACATGTACCGGTTTCGATACCACTGATTCTTCTTCAGGATGGACGCATACTAACTATCTATTATTTATTCTAGCAAACAAATTAATTTTTGAACGGGGGCATGGCTACAGTTATGGTGGAGGTAATCGACAAGCGGACACCGAATCGGAAAATATACAACCTGAATATTAATTATGTTAGCTTTAGTATTCAGTAATTTTTTGATTTCTAGTATTTATAAGTTATTAGGTCTCTATTATTTACATGTCGAATTTCAATACCGTTTTCTTTTTTAAACGTGTGGCCTGTTTCTAAAATATGGTTTACGAATTCAGAAAACTTATTATTATTGAGACATCTCAAGTATTCCTCTACTTTTACATTAAAATTACTTGCCGTACTTAATTAAAACCTATATAAAATGCCGTTCAGTCATTACAATTTAGTTTATAAATACCGGAATGATTTAGCGGGTCGACTCTATCTTTGGAGTTTATTATAAATTTGCTTGAGCTATTGTTAGTATAAAACGCGGCCTTAATGTTCCTTAGCAAACTTTTAGTCAAAAGTGACTTTTTACTTTAAAAAACACGTAATACAACATATACTAATGTAAACAAAATACAAAACATATTTAGCTGGTATCGTGGGTCCAATGCGTATCGCCGCTTCTTGTAAACTTCGAGTGCTAAAAATCCAGGTCCTGCCGCAGTACGCGACGTAATAGGATTAGCCAGGCCCGCGAAATTGTCACAGAGACGAAGGTATTTATGTGACCAACGTGTATACGAGTCTTTTTACAGGATGGCACAAGACTTATAATCTATATGAGTTGCCTTAAGTGATCACTCTACTTAATGCAACGTTCACCAATACATCTACACATTATCGTATTTTGGAAAATACTTTTCACATTTGAAAGGACAATACTATAGACATCTACAGTACCTACTTCTCATGAAATACATAGATTTAATTTAAATCTATATTAATGTAAATAGATACATAGATTTTTCAGCAATTTCAAAAAAGTTATTTTAAACTTGGGTCTTTAGTATTTCGCTGCAGTTTCAAAAGAGTTATTTTATAATAATTATGAACATGAGTTATAAGTATTATGTCTTCATTTTATTTTCAATTTTCTAATAAAATTAAAAATATTTTTGAAATTTTTGTTGGGGTTCAAACGGACCCACGATTTTGGTTGAGGGTTGAAAAAAAGTTGTATCTTGTTATAACAAGCGATGATACCAATTGATCAGCTCACACACGGGCCCTGCCCCTCCCGATCCGAACCGATAAAAAGAGCACTTACGCCGGGCGAAATGACTACTTCCACCATCAACTTTACGCTTTGTTACAAAAGATCCCTTTCCCCCCTCATGGAGGGGGGGAAGGGGGGGGGGTGAAGGGCGGACCCGTCGGAGGGAACAGTCAAACAGAGATTTTGTTGGAAAACAAAGCCATAAACGGACAATCGGGGCCGCGGCTCAGGAAACAGGAAGAACCAGTGCCGTATGTTTCGTGATAAAATATGTAGAGGTGCGATTTCCACTGCATGACGAAGTGAAGTGAAGAAGAATATTGAATGAGAGAGAGGATATTGCTGGATGTATTCTAGAATGCTGAAGGCATCGGGGAATATGCAGGACCATAGTCAAAGAGAATCGGAACCACTCGACTTCAGTAACAATAACAATAACTTCGACAATTTTTTATTTATTAATCAATGCCTTAGTGGGCTTTCGCAGTGCAAGAAAATCAAAAGGATTTTTATATACCTAACACAAAACACGTTTTACAGTAAATCATTACAAAATAATAATATAAATAAAACGTATTTAAGATAAATGAAAAATATGAAATGTAACAATATAAAATAAATTAACAATATATATAAACGATTATTAGTACACAAGCAAACAGTAATAATGAGAAACCTTTAACAAATTAGTAATAGAGTAAAATAAAGATAATTAAACCAATAAACCAGATAAATAAGATAAGAAGATAAAATAAACCAAAAAATAAATACAAAAGATAAAATCAAAACATATTTAAAAGGGAAATTAAAAATAATTAAAGCACTTTTAAAGCAATTCATGGGGAACAAAATATAAGTAAAAATTTAGTCCATTAAACTGTAATTAATTCTATTGGTATATTCTAAGTCTAAGTAATTCTTTAATTCGTGTATGCTTCTACATCGAAATGTCTACGAATTCCGAAAATTTCTTTCACAAGTGATTATAATGCATAGTTATTCCTGTGGGTCCCCACAAGAACACTACGTGATGTCTCGTTTGTCTCGGTATATTATAAGAGACCATCTGAATCAATTCACCAAACCTTTTAATCTAACATGAAGAGTGTCTGGGGACGATTTCAGCAAAGGCAGAAACGATACATAGACTGGTCCATGCGTATACAGAAAGGGTCAACAAATTCATTCGGTTAACAAATTGCACATTGTTCCTGGTAAATATTTCTAAAAAAATAATTCTGTAAGAACATCTACACACGTTCTTACGGTGGAACCGGTAAACGTTGCGTAAATCACTTAAGCCTGCTAATACAGGTCGTAGGCCCTGTGGCTACCCTATTAAGACTTAGATACATGTTTCTTAAATAAATAATCCCGGCTCTTTAAGATTTACATAATTTATCTTAAATAATGATCAACGCACAAAATTCCCTTCTGTTTACAAAACCAAGTAATAATTCATAGGCTATAAAAATAATGTGGAATTTAATATATAATATATAAGTATTAATAAATATTATATTTTTATATATTTTATATATATATATAATAAAATTTTAATAATTTTTTTGTAAAGAAAGAAAAATTATAAATAAATACATGTTAAATTAAATATTATTTTCTAGAAGGCGAAACTTATGTTATGAATGTTCTTTGATTTTCACGGCCGTTGAGATTCTTCTGGTTTGTGTTTTCTGGGGTATTATGCCATGTTTTTACGATCCCATTGCAGGCTCCATCATCATAGCTGATATGTAATCGTAAGTGTTATACTTACGTATTTGCTTGCAATACCGTGTCGAAGAGAGGGTGAAACGTTGAACGTGTTAAGTACTAGCTAGCAATATCGTGTCTCTGCATTTATGTGTAACGTGCTAATATTGTGTCATATATTTATGTATAATGTGCTAATACTGTGTCGAAGTCATGTACTGTTATGAGCTGTCTTTTGTTTTTTGTATGTTTCATCTATCTATCGCAATCTTTGCTGCGATGAGACTGGTTTTAAAGCTCCATGATGTTTTTAATTTAAGACCATCCTCTCTATTTTAACATTTATCGGATGCTTGTAGATCTCGAGTGCTTCTTTGACAAAACATGCATGGTGACTTTTGGGCTTTCCTAGGAGCTTCGGTTTGAATGCAAGATAATGCAGATAATGCTCAACCAGTGCTGATTTTTCTCATGCAGCTGGATGCAGATGACAGAAGCATGTGCAGTTTTCTTTCGATTTCATAGATTTGAGGTTTATTAAAAATTATATTTGCCTACCCGTCTAATAACTGTAATTGTAACATCTCGAAAATTCCCACGCTTCAGTAAATTACAAGTAAAATTGTGAATCGAACCCAGCACTCTCGGTGTGAGAAGCGAGTGTTTTGCCCACTGGGCTACGAGGGCATACTATCTTACATCAATATTGTCATTATGTCGGTCTCCTAGGACCTCCACTAAGCCACTTGGCGAGTGTCTTGCAACAAGCCATCCAGTATTACGTCAAAGTTGAAGAAGATGATTAGATTCTCAAGTCACACAAATGTTTAAATTATTTGGGATTCCGCCATGGGACTGACAGGCAATTAGACGAGTGAATAAATATTGGATATATAAATTGTACAACTTGGCCAATATCTCAGGCCACGCAGCGCCACTGGAATCCCAACCCTTTAGATTATTTCGCGCGCTGATTACAATTCCTACAAAGGGAAACTTTTCTTGGCCGGAAAGGGATATTATTAAATTTCTTGAATTTGATTTATAATTGTTATTTATTGCGTTTAAATAAGCCACCGTAATAGATAATGAACCTACTCTTGTGTGATCCGTGAATTTATTAATGGACTCTGTAGCAAAGATCACGTTATCAAGAGTAACCGTAGTATTAATATATCAACGCGCAATGGACACACGTTGCCATCTAGCAGGGGCGTGCAGTGAGAATATTGAAGTACGACATTTACGTAAGCATATATTATCGTACTGGCTGTAACTCGTCATAAATGCCGTTTCTAAGAAATTAGTATATATTTATTTTATTTAAAAAAAAAATTTTTGAAAAAAAAATTAAGAAAACAAAATTTACTGTTTTTTTTTAAATAATTAATATTATAAATAAAATAGAAAATCAAAATAAAATCAAAAATAAAATGAGAATTTTTTTCCGGTACCGGGAATCGAACCCGAGTTCCCCGGTGGGAGTCAGATACTCTTACCACTACACCACAGCAGATTGTGAAGATATTGTTTATTAATCAACTGTTTTATACATGTAGTCAATTTTTCAAACATCTCACACGTACGGTAGTGGCGTCTTCCGTAAGTCTCGGCATTCGAGTTTGAGTTTGAATTTAAACAAAACTTTCTCCACCATAATGTTATCCCAATTATAATAATTTAGTTGTCTGTCTGCCCGTCTGTCCACCGCGTAACTTCGTGTAACATCAATAAATTCGTTCGAATTCAAGGCTAAAAAAACAAATTAAACGGCCGAAGATGGAGTTTGAACTACGGGCCAGAAAATCCGAACCGGCC
This sequence comes from Agrypnia vestita, assembly GCA_016648135.1. Taxonomy (NCBI): domain Eukaryota; kingdom Metazoa; phylum Arthropoda; class Insecta; order Trichoptera; family Phryganeidae; genus Agrypnia; species Agrypnia vestita. The sequence goes on from JADDOH010000012.1 coordinate 267,386, forward strand.
GACTAAGGCATGTTGCTACTGCTGCCTCTCTGTGGACCGCCAAAAATGTACCATAAATATAATAAATATATACTAGGGCTTAGCAAAGATGCGAACCTATGTTCCGTCATTTTTAATGGTTATTATAGCTAGTATATAATAAAAGAAACGTAAGAAAATAAATATATTTAATAAAAATATCTAAATTACAATTGCTTCAAAAATGATGGCTACAGTGCGCAATATTTCCTTAATCAGTTTAAAAGAAAGAAACCCATAAAAACCAAGTTTTTATTATACTCCCTTTCTTTGTATAATATAACAACAATTAAAGACGAATTAAAACATATAACATAACACTAAACTTACAGTAATTTAATATATTTCTAAAATGTCAGATGTTTTGAGCTTTGATAAGAAACTTCATGCTTTGAAGACTAAATTTTAAAAACATTTGTCAGTCAATTGAGATTTTGAAATTCGTAGTGAAGTACCTATTATGTATACCGATGGAGTAATTCAAATTTATAAAATATTCCGCGACGTTATCGGGCCGCCGTAGTAATCAAACTTTTGTAATGATTCCAATTTGAAAAAACATTAAAATTTCTAAAAATCCAAAAATATACTATAATTATTTTTTTTAACGAAAATTTGATAGATCATCTTGATCGTCGCCACGAGTCTGCCTGCAAAGTTTCAGCTCGATTGGATCACGGGAAAAGAGTTAAAAAACGATCCAAGGTTTTTTCACCCGGCAAGCCGGCAAGCAAGCAGACGCCACGACTTAATATAAAGGTAGTAAAAACAAAGAAAATGTGTTTATACGCTCATTTTTTTAGCTTTCTCTTAACCTTTAAAGGTTGTTTTATTTTCTTCTTATGTCCCAGTAGGTACAATTTCATTGCGCTGTGCATGATTGAATTTTGTGATATTGTTTTCTTCCTAAAAATCCCAAAAAAGTTATCGAAAATTTGACTTTTGATGGCTATCACTTCAACTTTAAATCTATCAACTTTCAACTGACAAGCGCCATTCAAAAAATTGCGTAAAATAACGGCACGAGTCACTTTAGGGCGAAATACATCGATATTTATATTTTCTTACGTCAATTTTATTTTTTCTGCAGGCAAGTATATTTTTAACGTTTAATTTTTGAAATAGAATGTACCTTTTGTGGGATCTATATTATGATTGCTTAAAAACAGTAGAACGAAGTGCGTGGTTTTGCCAAAGCCAGTTTCAAAAAATAAATAAATGATATACATGATTATAATTTCATTGTCTGTTTATATAAGTAGCGCTGCATCATACAGTCCCTGTTCTATGCGATAGCCAGCGTAATATTCACTTAATTAGTTCATCCCTCACTTCATCATATGCGCAAGGAAAATCTTTGAAGAGAATCTTTTAGAAAAATCACGATAAAAATATTAATTTGTTTTAATAAATCATAGTCAGATATTAATAAATTATCTTCTAATAGATACGCACTCTACAGGCAGTAGAAAGATACGAAGGATTCGATTTCTAGTGAAATCTTTGTATTTTTATGATATGTGTTTTTTTCTCTGTACCTCTTTAAATAATTTTTGTATATATTTTTTTTTAAATACCTATATATGAATTTTTAATCATCAAACGGTACGAAATAATCGCGGAACATGATGAGTTTCAAGACCAGAATATTCAGAAAGTTGTCTCAAAGGTAAGATGCCTTGGACACACTTCACCTGAACAATTTCCAGACAAAACTTTTGCAGCGACATTGAAGTTTCGGGTGAATAAAACATTTTATACTCTTGAAAAGCAACCTCCCCAAATGTAGGCTTCTTTATGAAACACATAACTTCGTACGCGAGAGCTAGAACAAGTATTTATAGTAAAATTGTTTTTAATTAATTCTGATAACTCTTTCAAACCCCATAAAACGAGATTGGAAAGACTGAATAAAATAAGTATATTTATTTAACACGTTGCGTGTGTTGGGAGATGATTCTCTCTGACGCACTACGATTTGCATTCTTGACCCAATTCCTTGATGCAAAAGCATCTAGTCGATAAAATAATACTGGTAGGTGGATCAAACAGTAGTTTGTTATAGTAATATTGCTGAGTCGGGTCAAATAAGACGGTTAATAGATTCAAAACACGGATGCAATCAAGTTTATGCTTTGTAAGAAACCTTGTTCAATTGCATCAGAGAAGGTATACATACGAGCTAGAACATGATAGGATAGTACATTATCATTTTATTTAATTCAATTCAACTCAATTTATTTTTTGATAATATGTACATTACAAACAAAATGTTTGAGGCATACATATTAGGAAGTATATATCAAAATAAAAATATTTAATAAATTAAAAATAACATAAAATCTGGTTAAAGGTGTAGGAGAATCCCGCTTCGGAAAACCCCCTCAGACACACGGAATATATCAATACCCAAAGCGACTTTGTTCAGCATAGCTGTGGCTCTTCCAACAGGCATAACCATCGGCAAGTTGGTCCTGTATATTGGAATGTGAAACAATCTATGCCTAATGTAATTATCAGGAACATACAAACCAATGCTCTGCATAATTTCAGGATTATCGATCATACCGCGCAACAATCAATAAAAATGTGTAATCAAATACACATTCCTTCTAGTCTCTAGACTATTGTAGCCAAGCATACCTTGGAGAAACTCGGTTGGGTAAAGCCAAGGATAATGCTCGTACTCTCTCACGTAGAGATCTCTCAGAAATTTCTTTCGGACTTTCTCCACCAAAAGAGAGTACTTGCCCTCAATCATAATTACTTATCACTGAGCCACCATTGAGTCCACGCTACGCTCCCGCCATGGGCGCCGCCTAGATTCCTATTCTAGTACTTTTACATCTGCACTTTTCCCCAGAGCTTCTCTCCAGGGAGAAATGTACATCCTCACGAAGATATTTTTTCATTCTACGACCTCAGCATTGTGGCCTAAAGTGGTGACGCCGACGTGTCGCAACAGCGTGAATCACCTTCTTACGGATGCTTTAGACACATGTTTTATACCATAGTCAAACGCTAGTGCATGTTTCCATCTTCTTCTTCTAGTGCCTGTGTCCGTTCATTGAATGAAGCGATCATGCTGGCAATTATTTTCCAGAACCTCTTCAGCTCGCAACTTTGCCTAAGTGATTAGATTTAGGATCCAACACTTCTACTAAAGTTTTTTGATACGGCCCAAGTAATTTGAATTGCCAGATGGCTTTTAAGGATTTTATTTTCCTTTTGCATCCAGAACATTACATTACATTGACATAAGTGATCCTATCAATACAGCGTATCTTTAAAAGTCGTCTGTAGATCCCAATTTCAAAAGCTGCATTTCGCTTTACCATTGATTCAGTGAGTGCGTGAGTGATTTGAAATTCCAGGATACGTATGGCGTATCATTCCCATTCGCAAATTAATTAAGGTTGAAGAATGCGGCTCAAGTTTGCGCTGAACCAAATTCAATTTACATAAAAAGTTTAAATTTAACCTACATCCCAGATAAACAATTTTATCTATAGAATTCCATCTGTATCATCATCATCAGTTTTTTATTGCAATCATCCTTTGAAAATACCCCAATATTTACATACGGAGCGAATCTTACACAAATAAAAAATTATTAAGAGAAAAAAAAATAACTGGGAAATATTTCTATCAATCATATATTAATTGAAAATTTATCCCAAGAGTAACAGAAATAGGAATATCTCTGAAAGACGAAGCAATTGATGAAAAAAAATTTAAACCTTAAGATTAAGTAAATACCACAAACCAAAACAAAACAAAAATACAGCACTTACCAAAAATATTTAAAAGTTCCCTTTATTAGCCGATTAGTCTTACGAGTACTTCGTATATCAAAAATGCCGGCACTCACCAACGTGACACAGCCGTCCTTTCCAACGTCTGTCAACGCCCGACACGAAGAATCAACGCGAAACCTTCAATACTTCGAAAAAGAAAGGAACAAAAATGTTCGCTGTCAAAATAACTAACAGTAGCCCTCTAGGGTTAATTCCAATTCTTCGCCAATGCTGACAATGTGATAGTATTTTTTTTTTAATTTGAATATTAATTATCCTGCGAGCTACACTCTGTACTGTAGTCTGTTTAATTAATTTTCAACAATAACGCAGTGTTATTTTTGAAAACTACAGATCGGTTAAATTTTAACATTTTTGATTTCAACTAATTTATCGAAAATATATGTTTATTATTCGCTTTTGAAATCGGCGTGGCATGCTGCAGAGGCATGCATCACAATAGATGATTCAATTAGTGGAGTTGCACAAAGTAAATATTTTATTAATCATATTTAGTATTTTTAATCGATTATGGTGGAATTATTTCTGCATTATTTCGCCACGGGCTGGTTTTTTGCAGCCTACATTTGAGGGTGCGTTTCTCTGGCCATTGGTTTTTATAATGTGGTCGCAATATTGACAGAATTATCAAAGAGGCGTTCTTTTTCATTAATTGATTGATATAATACTGATACAAAGATTGACTAACTTATATATATTAATTATAATAATAGATTGGTATATATAGGTATCATCTAGCAAAAATGTCGACCGGTGTTATCTACAGGTAAATTCCGTCTGACTCCACTACATTTTGTTTCCATCCGGAAAAACGAGATTCAACAACGCGAATTTTTCTTTGTTCTGGATCTTTATATCTCAAATACCTACTAAATATCCATCTGTATAGAAATCCTTAGGTACTTGTCTGAATGTCTTCATTTTGAAAAAAATGGAGATTTGAGACTATCCACAATCTATCTGGGAAGCGTGTTCTTTACCGGCGCCTTTTTTCCAAATAATTTGTGTGAATTCGAATGCAACGTTGTGTTAAAAGGAGATCAATCTTCCAGCGGGCGCGCTGTCGTAAAATTTACGACAAATGCGCCTTATCACTTTCCCCACTTTTACCATTTAATCGCAAGCATCGGGCTCCGAGCTGTTCGAGGGTCAGTGCCTCTCTAAACTACAGGTGTACCGGGTGTGCTTAGAAGTTTTTATTACTCATTGATATTTGGAAATTTCCGTTGAGCGTTAATTTTACGACACGCACCTTAAAGTGTAAATAAATTAAATAAACAACTTTTTTCTATTTATTTCTCATTTACATGGATTCTTTTATAGTTAAATTTATTTTATTTTATTTTAAACGTGTTCCATTATGAAGATGATAAGACTACAAGATGATGAGATTTACTTTTCCTGGAGTGACAGCGTGTTTTTGGAAGAAGAAATCAAGCAACAAGCTGAAGAAAGTGCTACCGAATAAGAAAACATTTCAGACGAATCTGAAGGAGGGGAGGAAACAATGGAAGAATTTTTCATTGGAAAAATATAACATACCGTGTTTCTGGAAAAACCAAGGGGATAAACATAGTCAAAATACCCACTAACTTGACTCAAAAATCTCTTGGTATTGAAAATTAATTAAAGTAACTAACTAGCGTTCTTCCAAATTATTGATATGTCTATGATTGACGAAGTTTTCTGATAGGTACACAAATATGTATATCGATCAGCTGTGAGTTGACCATCAATATGTTAAAGGTCGGGACGGTACAATATTAAAATATTTAGAGTGTTGTTCCGTTTTTTGTTTAAAAGACAAATATATATTTTTTTATGTACCGTCATTTATCATTATTTATAACCGTACAGCAATTCCTTAGCATTTATATGAAGAAAACACCATTTACACTGAGAAAACTTGATGACGTAAATTTTACGACAAGCGCCCGCTCAAGCGAAATTAATCAGCGCGCCCGCTGGAAGGTTAAGGTTTTGTACAATCGATCATTTACATTTCTGTTAATATAAATAAATAGTAGGTTTATAAAAAGAAAGTAAGTAACAAAGACATCCTCCGATTCGAATGCAAAGCTATGCAAATATTTCAAAGTAATCGATAAAGAACTTTCAGAGATTATTGATTTTGTACAAACGAACATTAACATTTTTATTTATACAGATAAATATGGCACTTCATAAAAAGTCCGCATCAATTGGACAACCCTTCTTCGGTCTTTGAGCTTTCGGCAAACCAGTCTGCCAATCCGAAAGCACCAGCTGACAACATTCAAAGCCCGCGAGAGCGCCCACCTTAATACAGAAGTTCATTTCATTTCATCGAGAAGCGCAAAGAAAATTTTATGATTTTTATAAGTCATAAATACTACGAAAGTTGGTGGAAACTTAAAACATGATTCACCCCTTGGGGGAGATACAGTCAGGGCCGGATTGGGATAGGTTATGTTAAGCACTCTCACAGGGCACGGGCGGAAAATATGTAACTAAAAAAGTTTTATGAGGCCATGTGAACTGACCATATAATATACAAATTACAATATAAAATAGTACGTAGGCCATATATTAATAACGTGTTATATATCAATCACTCGACATCATCCACTATCCGAGTACTCGAGTAATTTTCTTCTACTCGAGTAGAGTCCTTCTTCTTCATAGACCATTAGTCCCATTTACTTGGATTGCTTGTCCGCTTTCTAGGGTAATTTCCGATGTTCCAAAATAAATAAGTTTTTATTAATTCAAATTGAATTAAAGAAAACGCTGGGTTTTAATTCAGGATTTATTGAATACCGATTAATTAATTAAACCAATGTACAAGGTCACTTATCGCTATTAAATGTAACGCTATTCCTTAAATTAAACTGTTTCGCAACTTTATCACTCGTAAATAGACACTTTATATTTGCTTTGACACTTTATTCACTATTCGCTTCGGTTTATCTCGCTATGTAAGAACTTTCTAGAATCACTGTCAAATTTCCATCGCTTCGCATCACTAGCTTCTCGCCGCTATCGCTCGCTTGGCCGGACTGACCCGCCGCCCGCGGCTACCTTCGCTTCTGTTAGCGCTGTCAGACGCGCACAGAAAATAACTCAAAACTTGCTCCTGCGTGTTGTATTTATAGTGGCTATTGCTGTTATCGAAATTCCGAGACGCTTCCTGCGTTTTAGAGAAGTTCTTCGCGTTTTCCAGACTTTTGGAAATGTCTCTCGTAAGCCGTAGATTATGCCAGGCTGTTCTAGAATCGTCTTTAGTATTGTTATCATTTCAAACAACTGTCACCCGACATGAGTGCGCGATTCCCTTTAGCCTCGTTACAATATATTCTAAAAACAATAAAGAGTTAAATATCTAATATAATTTCTATAAAACAATACAAAATAACTCACATGATTAATCACATCATAAATCGTACAATTAGATCATTTTGATTCGCGAGTAACAGTTAAATAGAGTGTGTTTGTCGACAAAAGATATAATATCAAGATGAGAAGATTTGAATACGTGGTGACGCCGAACGCGGTCATGACAAGTTTAGCCATGATATTTCATCTGGACGCTGTGGATGAAGAAATTAAAACGTTTGTAAGAAACAATCTTTCTTGTATCTATATATTAATTAGTCCAACCAATGTCGTTTCTGCATACTGATAATTTCTGTTGCCAGTTTAAAAAAAAACATTTTAGAGTACATTAAAAAGATTAAAAAATATAGGAATACGAACAAACTGGTATCAAAAAACATCCAAATCCAAATTATCGAAAATTAAAATATCGGAATTTATAGATTTTTTAAAATACTTTCGTGGAATCCGTGTGTTCAAAACAGCCAACGTAATTGCAGTCAACGAATTTTTGTGCTGGCCATACCACAGAATGACGCTTTATGACATTGACAGTAAGTATACGTTTACGCTTTTCTTTTTATTGTTTTTGCATTAATCTTGCTTCAATAAACGTTCAAAGCATTTATTTATTAAACATTTATTACGCTTTATATTTTATTTAAACTGCAAAGTGAACTTAACCTTAGATAAACATCTCTCATATAACCTCAAAAGTCTCACAGCGCGTGGCGCGAATGTCATTTTACGTGTCATTTTCTCCGTATTTATACATAAAAATTATTATTTTTCAGAATTCCGATGGAAGACTCAACATCACAAACCGGCAATTTGATAATGCGATTCGAGTTCACAATATGAATGAAGAAATGCCAGACGTAGACTGTCAAACATAACAGAAGAGGAATGTGAAAGAAGGAATGCTGACCAGCGGGAACGTAAAAATGCTAGGCAAAGCGTGTATGCTGAAGGAAGAAATGCGACATCTTATTTTAAATATGCCATTAACAATTTTAATTCATTTGCATTATGCCAATCATTGCAAAGCGGTTCATTTTGGTGCTGAAAAGGGTAAGTTACTTCATAGCTGTTGCCACAATGGAGGACTGCCGCAATATCCAGAAGAAAACAGTAATGAGTCTAAAAATTTTAAGGAATTTATTCGACAGTACAACTGTGCTAATGCATTTGCATCTTTCCGTATTGTTTAAAAATTTCAGGTGAAGTATATCATAGAAGTTTGCAGAGTGATGGAGAGGTGCCGGCATATGCGCAACTATATGTTTACGATGCGGATGAAGCAGTCAGGGTACGTATGAGCCATCCGTCTAACCTTAGATGTCAACAAAATATAATGGAAACTATTGATAATGTCATCCGTCGTGTAAGTCCATATGCTCTCCAATACAAAAGGTTGAAAGAAGCGGTTGAAGAAGAAGAATCTATAGTTGCAGAGCACGGGGGCCAGATGCGGAATATTCAACTACTCTTTATGCGTTCTTCGTTAGATGACCAAAGAAGGTATAATGCTCCATCTAATAATAACGAAGTCGCCATTGTGTATGTAGTAGATTACGAACGTAGGTTACCGCCAAACGTAGATGTTGCTGTTCACCCTAAGAATGTAGGAGGTCTCCAGCGTATTAATATGTTATCAAAACATTTAGATCCGATGGTTTTTCCATTGTTATTTCCATCAGGTGAATTTGGTTGGACTCTACAGCCTCAAATAATACAACATTAACTCCATGGTTTAAACTTAACCAACAAGATAATGAGGCATGTAATATTAAGTATCAGGATTTAACTAATTTCTATGTTTTTTCCAGCAATAAGCAGTGGAAGAAGAGGCAATGTGGCGGGGACAAGATTATTGGTCGCATGTCCCCCGTTTCTCCTAGAAATATAGAATTATACCATTTAAGAAAATTGTTCCCTTTTGTATATTCAAAAGGCATTAATAAATGAAAATTCTTCTTGCACATCACAGGGTTTGCCGGGACCAGATTACAGCAATACTTATAATGAAGTGGTTGATATTAATTTAGCATTAGAAAGTTCTTTAGGGTTAGAGATGGCTGGAAAACTCAATCGAGAACAACATTGTGCTTTCGACAGTATATTAAGTAAAAAATTTCAGATGTACCTGAAACAAAAAAATGTTTCTTTATTGACGGTCCTGGTGGCACAGGTAAAACGTTCCTTTATAAGACCATCATACATACTTTAAGAGGAAGATCTAAGAAAGTTTTATCTGTTGCTTGGACAGGAATAGCAGAAATTTTATTACCAGGTAGACGTACATGTCACATGGCTTTTAATTTACCTCTTGATTTATAGAATAACACAACATGCAGAGTGACATCCAAGAACCGTGCAATTATAAGTGCAGCTGATGTTATCATCTGGGATGAAGCACTGATGGCGCCAGTTTTAGCTTTAGATATAATTGAACATACTCTGCACGATATAATGGGTAATAATGATATTTTTGGCAATAAAGTTATCATTTTGGGCGGCGACTAGACAAATTCTCCGACAAATAAAAAAAATCCGGTCAGTTAGTAGCGACATCTATTAAAAACAGCCAACATTGGAAAAATTTTACTATTTTCAATTTGAAAACTAATGTCCCCGCTTTAGAAGGTGAAAATTCATTTACACAGTGGCTTTTAGATTTAGGCGATGGAAAGCTGCCTCCTGTGGAAGGAAAGTATGCGTCATCAGTGCTTATTCCAAATGAAAGTGGAAGTCAAAATGTTGTTCAAAGCATATAAATGAAGTACATTCTATAGTGTATGTTCCCTAATGAGAAAACGAGCGATACTGTGTCCAAAGAATGAACATGCTCGATTGGTTAACGAAGATGTATTCGGGCGTTTAGAAGGCCCAATCTTTACATTTTATTCTGTGTATTGATAGTATTGAAGATGATGGTCGTGAAATGGACTACAAAATGATATATTTTTAAAATACATTAATTTATCAATAATCATTAAACTAAAATGCTATGTAATTTATTAATAAATAAGACGCTGTAATTTTATCGATAAAAATAAATACAAATAATAATTCGATAGATGTTTCATTTTTTGTATGTCACTGACAGATACCATAGACAGTAAAACCTGATTTTTTCATTGAAGTTTTGTCTGTCACTGACAGCTACCATAGACACTAAAACCTGAATTTTTTCTCCTCAATGTTGATGAGTTCATTATTTTAAGACCAGCTTAAAAACTCAAAATTGACAGCATCACAATGTTATACAGTAACTGTCAAGAAACAAAAAAAGAAATATTGCTTACTTCAGAATACGGCCGATTATCAAATTCTATTAACTTTGTAACAGTAAAGAAAACAATTGTGTTTGTTGCAGAGCAAACACAATTGGCCGCGAGACGACCGTCATTGGGCGCGAAGCGGCCACAATAGCATAAATGGAAATTTGCCAGATACAATTGGCCGCGAAGCGGATGACGTAGGCATAGGTAAACAATTGTGTTTGCTGCACAGCAAACATAATTGGCCGCGCAGCGGCCATCGCTGGCCGCGGGGCGGCCGTCATTGGCCGCGAAGCAGCCACAATAGCCGCCCGCAGGGCCTAGCAGTAAGCAATCGGCGAAGCCGATTGCTTTCCTGCTAGTCATCTTTTAATACAGTGTATTTGAGACGTAGAATTACAAAATCCGCTCTGGACATTTTTAATTTTTATTATCGTCTATTAAGTGTTGGGATAAGGATCTTAGAGATCCAGACATTTTTATTTTCAGAATCGGGCCGATTATCTTTCTTGGTTCACTTTTCTTCCGAAGGAACCACGTTAAAGGTGCCCGATTCCCTGAGTGCGGAGCTGGACATGCCTGCCGTTGGTGCCATTCTCCATGGCTGAATGTGTTTACATAATATGTTTATACAAGCGTGAGCTATGGTACCACTGCTTTTATTTTCCTAATGGCGACGTTCGCATATTTTAAAAGAATGTATTTTTCCTCGCGAATAAGAAAACAATTTTGATATTGTATTGGAAAGTCAACCATGATTAATTTTAAAGGCTGTCAATTTTTTCCAAGAAACGCTCCCACAGTAAATAAATTGTCATGCCCTATATTCTAAAAACCCGCCGACGGAGGTGGGAACATTGGGGCAATTCACTGGGGGTTGGGAGCCATAGGGTGCACACAAATAAGAAATTTGTCTCATTTATTATATATTTTTTAATGTTGATAATGATGTTCGTGACCTAATTATGATTGCGAATGGTTAGATTCTGCGAGTTCAAAAATTTTATAAAATTTATAGGTTATTCATTCAAACATTCACTACAGAATATAAAAATTAACAAATTTGAGAAAAAAGAAACAAAACCGTTACTTCGCGTTGAGTCACAGCGGAAGAATGTTTCTCTTCGAGTATTTTTTAGAAATATTAACACTGCAGTTATTCTTGTATAACTAAGGAAACATATTTTTACAATAGATATTGTTTTCTTATTTAGTTTTGTTCTAAACCGAATTTCATAAGTTAAAACATTTTCTTGTTATAAAGTACGACTTACTTACTAAGACATTACATATTTCAGAGTATTTAGTTTTACTTTTTACTCCCTTTCTTTTAACTGGTAGCGTCTGCTTGTCGACTTGTCTGCTTGTCTGTCGAAAAAACTTTTGATTGAATTGTAAACCTTTTCCCGTGATCCATCGAGCTAAAACTTTGACTCGTGGCGTCGATGAAAATGATCTATCAAATTTTCGTTTAAATTTTTTTAATAATTTTGGATTTTTGAAAATTTTAATGGTTTTTTCAAATTTTCTATGAAATGAATAGAATAACCTATATGATTTTTAAAAACGTGAAACCATTAAAATTAAAAATAAAGGTACACTCACTTAAAAAATATCAACATCCATACCAGGTTTAAATCAAAACACCAACGTTATATTCCGTTTGAACCGCAGTTTGCAAGAAAAGTTTGATTATTACCAATAGCGGAATATTTAAAATTTGAATTACTCCATCGGTGTTATAGGTACTTTACTTTGAATTTCGAATATTTATGACAATTAGTTTTCAGATTTATGCATTATAAAAAAAAACATTGTTATGTATCTTCTGTATAAATAAATAAATGAAAATCAAAAATCTTAAGACTTTCAAATCTTTAGTTAATCTCGTAGTTGCAAGAAAAGATCGCTGCAAGACAGGTTCATGGAAGTTCATGATTAATGCTTCCAGGGGCGTAAATTATGTGCACTTTGTTGTGGAGTGTTCACTTCTTCTACGATAGATGTCACCAGTGTTTACGCCCCCGGAAGCATTAATTAGTCAGCCCTGTGCCTCCGCGGATACAAGTCGTCCTCCTGATGACGTTGAATACGAATTTAACGAAACCTTGAGAATCGTTTCTCGGAAAAAGATACGGTTCATATAAAATATCCGTAACCGTAACTCAACTTAGCTTAACTCTTTAACAAGTGTTTTTGATGAATTAATTAATAATCAACCCTCAGCATGCCACGATTGGCAATATCTTTAAGTGGTCATGATGTCACCTCGGGTTAGTCTAAGCAGGCTGCTTATACTATTATTTATAGGAGAATTAATTCTTTATTTAAATTAGATAATTTCAAACTCTGTTATAAATTTTTAGAATTATGAGTGGAACAATGATAATTATAATAATTTAAATCGTTAATTATATTTTCATAATATACGAGTTATGCATTTTGCAGGTCATCTTCTCAATTCGTTGTTCTCTACTTAAATTCTACATTTAGATAAATAATGAAAAAGACATGAACATTAAATTTTTTATTTATTTTTTCTCTGTAAAATTAATAAACATATAATATGTTTTTTTATAATAAAAATCACAGTTAGATTACAATACAAATATCTATTTTACATCAAGTTGAATTCGAAAATAATTATTTTTAGTAGGAATCGCTTTGAATAATTGATTTTCCAATAGTCATTCCGAACGGCCAATATTTTTTAGGATAATTCCAAATGTGAATTTTTATTATGGACCCAGTGTCGCCTGTAGGAGACATAGTTCGTTCGTTGGAAAAAATCTCTCGGATCAATGTTTAGCATTGTGTTCTTTTACAAATTAGTTGATCTAATCATCAATATATATTATTAGTGGTATGTTGAATCCTTAATTTGAAATGTTTTATGGACTGTAAAAAAATGTTCGTTAAAGATGAATTAAGGGATCAATTTTTTTTTAAGACGTTATGATAGGCTAGACGGCGCTGTTTATACGCCTACACAAACTATTCCGCGATTAATTCATTTTTGTGAAACTTAATTTTAATTGGAATTTTGTAAAAAACTGAAACAAATTATTTAGTATTACAGTAACTATAGATCAAAGGTCATTTTGATTAACAGAAACGTTGAGTTTATTTGTACTGTAATGTGTGTTAATGTAAAAAAATAATTGGTTTACCTTTTAGATTGGTTTCGCGAAAAGCTAAAATTCAAACATAAAAAGTCATTTTTACGGCTTATAGTAACTAATTATTTAATAACGAAGTTTTTTAAGTATTTCTGATGTATAAAAAAATAAATACCTATATAACTTTCCACACCATTTTTGTCCGAAGCGTTGTCCAGAGTGATTGTACGCGGCAAAGTGACTCAGAAAACTCAAACCAAGTCAAATGGTAACGAAATGTATAAAAAACAAGCCATTCCCGAGACGTATAATTTGCTTATTAGATTTTTAAAATGCCTTTATACTGGACTGCGTCGATGCGGGCTGTTCGGTATAAAGGTACCCTGCTGTCCTTCTTAATCAAAATGTTTCAATTGGTCCCGCTTCGCTGTCTTTTGGTTCCACACGGTGACACACGCCTTGTATAGTATTTTACCATTTACCCTCTATGTGGCTGAACCATCCAGCTAAATTTTTATTTCTTTTCAATGTCTTTTGACTTCCATATTACATATTTTTAATTTAATTTTTTTTTATTTCGACGGTTTACACCTATTACAATAAAATAAAAATCTTATATATATCTAGACAACAATGTACATTATATATCTAAATATATATCAGCATGCGTGATCATTTACAAATATATACATATACGTACATACATACATATAAAATCTATAAACAGTATCTTTTAAAATAATTGTTGTTTTTTTGTTTGCTATGGGATTCGATTATGCATTGATAATGCATATCTAAAATGTGCCTTAAACAGACTCAAGGGTTCATCTCTTTACAATTTTATACCCTGTGACAAAATGTTTAAAAAAAAACATATTTTTGCTAAATATATTCCAAATTTAGTAAAGGTAATTATAATATAATGTATATCAGTATGAACTAAGACGTGTGTTCATATATATATCAACAAAGTTTAATGAAGTAAATTAACGGTAAAATGTTACTTACCAGCTTGTTAAAATAGCCACTTAAATTTAATCATAATAAACTTTTTACACTGTATTTTAAATTCCAATATTTTTACTATATTCTGTAAATAAAAATGGAGGGTTGTACAATTTTGAGACCCTTGGATTAAACAATTGTATGAAATATTTTTGTTTTACTTCTGCAGCCTTACACTGTCGCCAGTGCTTGTTATTGCATGGATGAAAATTCTTTTTTAGTTTCATATTTTTATTGTAGTATTTTGTCAATCTTCCGTGTGTAGTTTTCTGGGATATTCTTCCGTGTATATCTGACCTCTCTGTCAGATGTTTCGGATCCCATTGCAGGGTCCACTCATCACATCAGTCCTGATTATGGACCCTGCAATTGTGTCCGAAACGCCAGAGAGATCAGATATACATGGCAGAATATCCCAGAAAACTACACACAGAAGATTTTGAAGGCAATAATCCATGTCTTGTTTTAAATATTTGTTCTAAAATATTATTATGTCACGAGACGGAAAAACTAGAAAGAATTGCAAAGTCGAAGATTGTACGATGTTAGAGCACCATTTGGCGGATAGCGCTCGAATGATTTATAAATTCTAAGATGGCGCCACCCAGCACCCTCGAAATATTATTAAAATGTCAAAAAAATAAAGGACTGACAGGAGAAACACCTCTATTATTATTTTACCTATTTGTGGCTATAAGGGAAGTATTCCTTTCAGATCCGTTGAAGAATGGAACAATAGGTGATAAAGTGATAAGGAAAAGTATGAGACTTCAAATCCGAAAACGATTTTACAGTGAATCGGAAAGTTCCGGTATTGTCTAGAATACACGGAAATAATACAAAAAATTCTAGAGAACTTATAAATACATGAGCAAGTTGTGCGGTGACAATAGTTGTTTTAACAGAAGCGAAACCAGAGATAAATGAGCGAAAGCGACAAGCAGCAATTCAGAGTGGCCAGCGATATACATTGCGAGAATATCTACCGAGCGTTCGATAATTGAATAAGTACGAATATTCTGGAAAGACGAGTATAAAGTGTTCCACAGGTGTGAAATTTGTTCGAATTACATAAAACTGCTCCAGTCAAGTTTATTAAATTAATCTTTGACTAACTTCAAGTGTTTCATTTGTCACTCAACGCTATGATCTCGTGATAATATTTTATTCTCTCATTCACTGACTCCAATTTTAGTTCGTTCAACTTATTTGTTCTTCTATTGCATTTCAATGTAAAACGCACTGATTTATTTTGTACTATTTGCAGTTTCTTTAGCATTCATTCCTTATATTTACGTCCACGCTCAGCTGCTGAGCGCGTTCCTAACGAACGATCCAAGATATTATTCCATAAAATAAAATAAATGAGACAGTCGTAAAATTTGTTTCGTATTCAAGAAAGTCAGTCTTGAGGCATTGAAAAATTGTTAAATTAGAAGCGATTCAATTTAAATATCATTCTGAATTTATATATTCAAAATAAGTATATTGACATTTAATAAGAAAAAAATGATTATTTTCATATGAGTAGGTTTATGATTTTACAAATGAATTAATATAATTTTAATTTTGAATTTTATTCTTATTTTTTTATTTATTTATTTATTTTGTTTTAGGGAAAATTAACAACAAAACAACAATCTTAAAAATATGAAATAATGGTTTTTACAATTATGCCAATTATACATTTTCCATTGAATATAAAAATTAACTTTAATTTACTTTAATAGCGAGTGGAGAGGGTGGAGGGGAATGTGAGACGGGAGTAGAAGGGAAGATATAATGTACAAATTAGTTTGGGTGCGGTAGTGTAGATATTGTTTCTTTTATGTTTCTTATTGTTGCGTTGAAAATGTTATATTAAATTATAAGTTATACAATCGTATAATAATATTTTTACAGCAAATTAATTGGTAAGTGATTCATAATTTAAAATACAATGATCGTATCATTGAAAGATTTGGCAGATACTTCGTGGTGCAACATTATAGTTTAAAATATGTTTTACTTTACTTTGTAATACACACCCTCAATATGAGTTATTAAATTACTACTATAGTTTCGAGAGGAGCAGTCCCTCTCATCATCAGGTATAGATAATAACTATCTATTTATATTTTTAATTAAAATGTTCATTTTTGCACCTTCGGATTCATATCGCGCACCTTTCTCAATAACTATAGTTAACCAATAACTAATTAATTATTAGCTTATATATAGTTAACCAATAACTAACTAATTATTAGCTTGATTCTAATTTCTTCATCTATTACCATTAATTTACTTAAATATTGTTTGTTGATTATTATTATTACCTACCAGACAGAAGTACCTCCTTTCCCTTCAAACTTATCATACCAAAAATAGGATATCCTCTCCCATCCCACGCATATGCTCAGATTATAAAAACCTTTTGAATTCAATAGATATTTTCGATACTTAATATAAAGGGTATTGTCATGTGGCGAGGCAGATACTAGAAACTCGTGATCATTTGAATCATATACATTACGAACACTTTTATGTTTATAATAAACTTAAATTAGGAAAAATCACTTAAATGAAACTGTAAAATTGTTTGATCTGTCATTCATATCAAATTGACTTGTCTATAATTATGTATATCTGTGTCATCCTTTAATTTTGGGGACATTTAACTATTTTTTCAATATTTTGTCCTACTAAGCAATTACGTCTCCCTATTGGATGACCGAATAAAATAAAATAAAATAAAAATACATATGTTCAAATAGCTTTCAAATGTAATATTCTCTTATCCAACATAGTACTTAATTTACCATGCCTTAAACATTTGTGAAATCGGTTTATACAATTCACACTATGCTCTAACATTTTATTGATTTAAACTCTTAAGATTCCTTGATAAATAAATTTTTAAAAAAGTAACCCATTAAAACCAAGTTTTTGCAATACTCCCTTTCACATTTTCGGGTTTCGCGTCTACCATATGCATTGAAATATCAGTACAACTTGTATGAAAAAACATTAAAAATTTGAAAAATCCAAAATTATTATAATTATTATATTATTAATTTTTTTAACGAAAATTTGATAGATCTTATTGATCGTCTCCACGAGTCTGCTTGCAAAGTTTCAGCTCGATTGGATTACGGGAAAAGGGTTAAAATAAAGGGAGTAAAAAAATAATTTTACCCGCGCATTAGCGCGAAAACGAACACTCACATGATTTCGACATAATTACAATTACGCGAAGAAGTGATTCCGCCAATCAAAATGATTGAATATTATTATTATTATATGCCGCATACATTTGCGCTATTTCCACTATACTTAAAAAATATTATAAAATTTTGTAAGGAATAAATAATACAAACGAATATGCTAGCACGTAGTTTTAAGTCCGCCATGAAACCGTACAACTTTGAGCATAATACAATATTACGTTTGCAAATAATGTACAGAGGAGAGGTGTACAGAGAGGAATCGAGGCATAATCGGGCAGTAGCCTTTTGCTTTTATATGAAGTTATATTGTTAACTTCAAAAATATTGCATTAACTATATTGATTAAACTACATTGTTTTTAAATGGTTTCGATACTGAGCTGAATCTTCGTTAGGATATTTAAATATTAAGTGGGGATATAATCTCATTTGTGATGGGGAAGTGGGAAATTTGACAGTCAGACATTGAAATGGGTAATATATTAAATAAGAAATTTAAGAAAAAAATTACACACTATGTTTTAAACCACTTAATTGCTATACATTTGTCAACTAGTTTCGGTTGGACTCAACCTTCTTCAGGACAATTGTATCTTCAGGACAATATTGTCCTGAAGAAGGTTGAGTCCAACCGAAACTAGTTGACAAATGTATAGCAATTAAGTGGTTTAAAACATAGTGTGTAATTTTTTTCTTAAATTTCTTATAATGTCAAGCCACAAAGTGTTTTCTTGCTTTGAAAAGTTAATATATTAAATTATGGTTTATTCATTAAATTAAAAATTACTATTTGGTGTTGAGGGACTTCTTGATTTCTAAGATATTTTTCATAAAAGTGTGGCCTATCTCTAATAAATGGTTTATATATTCTGAGAAATTATTATTACTAAGACGTCTTAGGTGTTCTTATACTAAAACAACGTATGTGTGTGCAAAATATTCCATTGGGGACTTATATAGTATGTATTATACTAACCATCCATTTTTTTTATGTTGCATGTTTCTATGTTAATCACATGCTACACGTAATGAGGGTCACAACAATGTTATTATTACAATATTTTAACTAAGCTAAACGCCACTACTATGGAAAACAAGACTAACTTCGTAATCAAGAATGGGTCTCGAATCCCAGACAACTATATTGCTAGGCTAGTATCTTAACCACTAGATCAACAAATATACAGTCACCTCATTCCCCGAATACCTCGCGGTCCTTTGAAAAGAAAAATATTACAAAAACTCTGATATATAAATATCGATTTTGAATTGAAGCCCGGGCTACACCGGGTATGGACCCCCAATATTGTATGCTAATAGGAACCTATATCTTTCAACCACCCTATAGTCGGGAACAAAACTGGGCTAGGATTAAATGTAATACCCAAACAAACAAACAAGTTCTAATGTTAGTAGTGAACAAAGCAGTACCACTACACAGAAAGTGAAGACAGTTTCCTTCGTCGATTACCGTTGCTTACATATCTTTAACTACTGTTCTGCAAAGTGCTGTGCTGTTGCGGCGCGATCATTTTTAAGATGGAAGCTCAGCTTGGGAATTATCTCCGACTTGAGATTAAGTCTATTTTCTCGGGAGCAGCTGAAGTCAGCGTTGATCTTATGTAAAATTCGCAATGTTTATGATTCGTGGTAATTTTATGTTCGAGTGAGCCCCCGTAATAGTAAATTTTAGCGAAAGCGGATTAAGATAGTTTCTGCTCATTGACTAATCGAGAAATTTCTCGGCAGCGGCTCGCAGAACTCTCCCGCAAGAATGTAAATAAAATTAAAACTTTACCGTTATCACCTTTTTCTTCCTTTTAATGCCAGCCGTTTGAGATTAATGGTCCAGGCATAAACGGAGATAAGAACATAGAAAAGCTACACCCTTGTGCCTATCTCTGAGTGAAGTGTGTTGGGATAAACGAAAGCCTTCCATTGGGCCATACAGCAGCAGAATTATTAGTACAAATGATAGACCTGAACTTCATAGAACAGCAAGGGTGTGATAAAAAATCTTATTGCCCTCCAACGGGTGTTAAATCAGGTTCGTTAAATGTTTCGATCACAGAAGAATTTCTTTATTTAGAGAAAAGAATTTAATTACGTCTAAATACAATGACCATAAGTTTGTGAGTATAAACATTTCAAACAGTTTTAAGTCTACCTAGGACTCATTGTAGATAGACACCTCAAATAGACTAAATATATAGATCCAATACCGTGTTTTTAAAACACCTTTTGAAAATAATTTATATACGTAGGTTAAGCAATTTTGTGTTGTTATACGGCTGACTCGGGTCATACAAGGAGATAAAGGACGCAATATTCAACACGACAAACAAAGACAACGCAGCGTAAGCAAACGTGTACAAGTAATACAAAAAGAGAAATACACTATCACATACGCTTCATGTCTCCACAGTTGGCCTTTTTAAGCTCCCGTCTCGGGCGAATCTTCCACCGTATATTAGTCTTACTCTGTTATTTTACTTATGGGAAATAAATACAAACACACGATACATCTTTCATTCTATGACTTGACCACGCTTTCCATAAAATAAAACCCCATTGCATAAAATACACGAACACACACCAAAAAGCATTAAAAACATGCTTGAAGAATATGTAATGAGTTAATTAGGATATATGACTCTGGACAGATAGTTTCTGGTGACAGGGGTGATGGAGAGGAAGGAGTGGAGGTGACTTCTTGAGAAGGCCAGGAACCACGCTGGAATGAAGCGCTGTTGCTGATGAGGAAGATAATACCTACTATGTATTTGGGAAACAGGAAACAACAGATCTAAACAGACTTCAAACACAACAAAATAAAGTACATAAAATGGTTTTCTCCATAACACCAACATTTAATTTCAATAACACAACAAAGATTAAAATTCTAAAACTTATGTAGAAACTAACAAATGGCGAAATAAAACACAGGAATTTTAAATTGCAAATAAAACATAAAACCCATAATCCCTATACCAGAACATGGCAAAACTACCACATCAATCCTGTTAAAACAAAGTCAGGACAATAACGACTCAGTTGCAATTGATTAAAACCATATAATGTCTCTTATATTATATATATTATATTTCACAATACATAAATTGGTTCCAGACAGATCCTCAATGGGTCACTTTCCTCTTATCACAACTGGTGTAGAAATACGGGCTCCAGACAGATTCTCTTTGAGCCAGATTTGAGATTCTCTTTAACAATAAGCGAAGGCCAAGAGCTTGGAGTCTTGTACTTGGAAGATCACCTCAATAAAGTAAAATACAATTAGGTGTGGATTATGAAACTTATTTAAATTTTCTTGATAAAATTTCTGAAATGGGATACGAACCAAAGCGTTGCCACCTCTGAACATAAATAATTTATATTTATTATCTCGAATACCTAGAAACGTAATAGAAAACATTGACATGACATAAGTAATCTTTCATTAATGAGATAAAATGATAAATGGCGCCGTTCTTAAGGTATTATAAGCAGCCTACTGGTACCACCTACGGAACTACTACTAATAATATTAAAATATTAATATTTTCCCAGCTTATTTTGATAAATCTTCTGTAAATCTACTTGAATTTGCCTCATCATTTCTTCGCTAAACATCCATGTTTCCATTCCATGAAACACTCATCAAAAGGATTATAATTTCAAAGTAATACTTCCAAGCCAGCCGAAAATGAAAAATGTAATATTATCGGGCGTCGGAATTACAAAATAAATAAAATTTGGTCCGAAATTTCCACGAAACTTTGTTGAAATACTGAGAGTAATATCCACCCACAAATTCATAATCTCCTCCTGTGTGCCGGAAGTTATGGGACGCTGCGTTCTTTGGTCCACGGGGATGGCCGTGGGGGAGGATGAGTGTAAAGTTATCGGGGACAGAAGAAGGTGAGAGCAGGTTTATGCATTATTTTATCTCGCTCTTTATCAAGTCGGTACCTGCTTGGGTGGGCGCGTAGTTAGTCGGGCAGGTAGCGGCAACAGCTATAACAGTATTTTTTGCTGAAAATATCCGCACGGGGGAACATTTCGCAACCGTTTTATACCTGGCCACCGAACCCCGATCGATCGTTTTTGAAAGGAACGCGTCCTTTCGAAAGTAACGAGGTATTGACCTGCCTAGTTCACGGTGGACAACTATCGTGGAAGTAGTTAGGACTCGGCGGAACTTTACATTTCTTCGAGAAATCTATTTATTTAAGGCAACCAAGTTTGTGTATAATATTTGCATAAATCTAAAGTTGGATAGGTTTTTTATGTGAAATGCTATCTCGTTTGAAGACAAAAATTATTTGTATCGCTTTCAGCCTTTACTTTAGTATTATTGGACATAATTATTACAAGATTATAATTTATAGAAATTAACTTTGTATACACCACTTTTTTATTGAAAAAAATTCAACATGTTCAACTATTCATCAAAGCCCATGTCTTCTTCATCAGGATAACAAATTGGGTACGGATTTATGGGAAATATTTTTTCTTTCTTTCCGAACACATTCCTCTCATAAAGCTATTTAAAAAATCGTGCGTGTACTAATAATGTACGCGCGGTAAATGTGATACTTAAAAACTAAAAAAAAAGACAAAATTATATATTAATGACGCTTAAATACTGAGTTGTAAAAATCTACACTGATAAAATTAATAATTATTTTATTGAGTTTCATGAAAATAATTCAAACCCATACTTATAGAAATGCAACCTCTAATATTTAAAATAATTGGGGCATACAAAAACTTTCTAAAAAAACTATCGAAACATTCGTGAACTCGCATGTAAACAGAATCTAACAGATGACAAGAATTCAATATGGTGTCTTAATTCTAGTATCGCATTTTTGCTACACATGTTCTGCCACATGGTGCGCAACTTCGGTTACAATAACAAATTTACCCTGAAATCGCCAAAAGAAATATAACTTCAAAAATGCATTCACAGTGGAGGGTTTTTCCTAAACAACCTATTTTAAAACAATTATATGTTATATGAGTTTCACGGCTATCTTATTTAATGCAAAAATAGGTTTTATTAATTTAAACCGGTCGACTTTAGTACTTTAGTCAAGCTTAGAAGTAGAACACCTCAAACTGTCATTGAAGATCGTATTTCTGTAGAAATTGAGGTCAATCTAGAGATTTAAACTGAGCTACAAATGTAAAATGTATAAAACATAGATAAGCTGATAAGACTGGTTCTCGTAGTTTAGTAATCAAAGATCCATTTAATCGAGAAGTTTTAGGAACACGGTAGATATATGGCATGGACAAAGTGTACGAAGAAAAATCACGCGAGATTAAAATAACGTACTAGGTCGAAAATGTTTGGATCACTCTCCACAAAGATATCACTTCATTATATTAACATCACATGATAAGATCTTTGCAGCATTATTTATAAGAATATGTAATAAATAATAACGGCCCAAAAAGTAATTTCTGTCAAAGTCTGTATGTTTTCATGAACCAGGAATCAAAAAATTGCTAGAAAGAAGAAAGAAGGTCGTATCTAACTTCTTCTTCTTTAAGTGTCCTGTGGGGTCCTCGCGATCTTGACGATCACCCAATAGAAACCATCTCTATCTTGGGTACCTTATTATCCTGGCCCATTCTCGGATATTTCTAAGCCAGGATAGCTATTTTCTTTCAAGTACTCTGCGGCCTTCAATCTTCTCTTCGACAACCAACTGCTGTAGAATTTTTTTTTTCTGTCTCATTATGTAACTAAAATACTTTCGGAGCTTGATTGTAAACAACTCTCTATGGCGTCTCATCCCTTAATACATATCCACCAATCTAGGTCACATACGAGTCTGCTGGATAGACAAAACAAAAGTACACGAGCCATCGACACAGGTCGACACCCGGAGCACCGTTAGCACCTGCATACAGCTAAACTTCAAGAGAGTTCTTTGTTCCCGTCGACGCCTTATACGGGCATGTCAGTCTCTCAACTATCCCCGACGTAGGCCGGAGGCCCTGTTCCGTCTTTATCATTGTATTTATTATAGTAATTATGAATAATTTGTAATTGTTCTATCGAGAAAATAAATAAAGCAAACATTCCACGACTTTGGAGAATTCCTGTTACATAACGGGTGGTGACCGTAAAATAATATTTTCCTCATTCATCGATCACCACAAATTGGTGACTACCGACCCAAAGCACTATGTAAAACTTCAGTGTTAGTTAACATGTCGGTTACGGATATTCTTCATATTCTGCAGTAAATCCACATTTCAAACGCCTTTAAGTGGTTTTTAGTGACTACCTTGAGCATCTACCAGTTGGAGAATAAATTAGATTAGAGTTATTAAAATGAATGAATCAATAACTAACTGCAACCCGTCAAAAATGACGGAACATTGGTTCACGTCTTTGGTAAGCCCTAGTATATATTTATAGCATCTTTTCTTTCCACGGAGAGACGGCCATAGCAAGATGCGTTGAGCGGCCGGTTCGGGTTGGTAGTTTAATTTCGTTTAAGCCGTGAATTCGAACAAAATAACGGACGTTACACGAAGTTACGGGGACAGACAGACAGACGGACAGACAACAAAAACATTATGTTTGATTTTTTATAAAAACTCCTAATTTCAAAGAAACATCATTTTTGGGTACATCTTATATTTTTTCTGTCTCCCTCTATGTCATCTTCTGAGGGGAAGACTACTTCGTTTTTCGATGGTGTCTATTAGGAACCTCACCATCCCTAGAATATCCTGATTTGTAATTCTCAGTCCAGCTAATTCTTTCCATCCTGCTTCAGCGCTGAGACGTATCAAATATTTCCAACTTATTTCTCTCTGTGTCTGCAGTTAATTGTTCAGCTTTGACTTCCCGGTGGTGCTATTATTGACAAATTATCATTTAGTATTCTTGATTCTATCTTCCTAGTTGTGGGTTTTGTCCGAAGCACTCAATAAAGGTCACGAAAATAAAAGCAAAGCACTATACCTATATGAAATAGGTTCGTACTCCACAGGAAGTCAAATACCTTTTGTGCATATTTTGTGTTTGATATCATAGAACTATGTTTCAAACATTAGTAAAATTGTAAATTGTCGCTCAGATGGTTTGGTCAAATTAAGCGAATGAATGAGAAAAGAATGGTAAGAACGATTATAATGCAAATGTTGATGGCGCCAGAAATAAAGGGCGACCGCGGAAGACGTGGCATGACCAGATCAACCAGATACTGGAAGTTGGCCCCGTTAGAAGCCTCAACAACCGGCGAGCTTGCATGCGAAGATGTATGAATGTGAATGAGGCGAGAGTTGAATGTCAGGACAGAAGAGTGTGGCTCTCTATCCTCTTTGCCTACCCCCGCGGGGAAACGGCGTGATGGTGAGTAAGTAAAAATATTTATTTTAAAAGTTTTTTTAAATTTCACGTGATTTTATCTAATGCATTCATATTGTCACGTGAGTCTAAAAATAATAATAACTACATAATATAATCGAAGTCTTTTGAATATTCAAGTAGAATTTAAAAATAACTAAAGTTTTTCAAGGAAACATTTAGAATATCAGGTCTTTATACTTTTATCGGGAAGATGACGGCATTAAGCCGAACACTCAGTTACTTTTGACGCGAAGAAAAACCGCAGAAGTGAAATCATGAGCGACTAGTGCGACTACTGCTCCCATTAAGTTCATGATCATTGATTTCTGTGATTAAAGGGAAAGTTAATTAATGAGTGTTTTAATAAGTGTTTAATTTGTCTCCAATCGCGCCGATCCGGTGACTGTATTAACTTTTTGTAATCATTTGAGATCATAAATTATCATCATATTATTATTCAAAAAATCCCAATATGCCTGAAAAGAAAAATGTTTGATACATGTATCCTACCGATGTTGACATAATATGGCTTACAAACAGCAACACTAACAGAAAAAAGCATAACAAATTAAAATGTACACAGCGGATCATGGAAAGGCAGATACTTGGCGTGAGCCTTCGAGATAAAATCAAAAATGAAGAAATAAGACGCCGAACAAAAGTTGCCGATATTATGTACCGTATTGCGAAACTAAAATGGCAGCGGGCTGGACATGTGGCTCGACAGGAGGATACTAGATGGGCACCCAGAATCCTACATTGGAGGCCCTGGACGAAAAATAGAAGCGTCGGACATAGTCCAGCAAGCAGGAAGAACCTGGAGAAGGGGAGAAACAGAGATGAGTGGAAGAAAATGGAAGAGGCCACATCCAGCAGCGGAGGAAAAAAGGCTAAGGAAGAAGAAGAAGAAGAAGAATATTATAATTATATTTGATGTTTAAGAAAATTTTTGTTACAAATCCTGTTAAGTGGCTGTATATATTTAACAAAACATTACAAATTTGAAGAGAAAGATCTGCTAAAGAAATATGTGATAATGTTAAAATGGGCGTTACTACTGTTATAAATGCCCATGCTTGAATTTAATATGTAATATGAAATAATCTTAAAGTAAAAATAAATCCATTAATGTATATTATAGATGTCTCACAGAGAAGAAGCTGTATATATATATATATATATATATATATTTACAATATGTATATGTATAGAAGTCTTTATGAGTGTGTATAGGACTTACGACCTATCGTACGGTTGGCTTAAGTGATCACTTTACACATATGTAACGTTCGCCATTTCCACCCATGATAGAATACAATGTCTATTAATTTTTTTAAGTTTTATATATTTCAATTATACGCCACGTTTCACATGTGAGTTGCAAGGATCCTCACCGCGGCCGGCCACAAAGCTTTTTCCTTCCCCCTTAATGACCACAGATGTCACTAAATGAGACATCTATATTTGAGTTTGGAGTTTTTAGCTATATACTTTATCTTGTCTAGAAATATTATTTCAATTTATTAAAACTCATTTTTTACCAGTATTTTCATTCATCAAAAATTTTACATACTCAAAATATTCTTAATAAAAATATATATTTAATATAAAGCAAAAAGAAAATACAGAAATATTAAGCAAAACATACTTTAATAAACTTTTTCAAACAAAAATAATGAAATCGAGTAAAATCTATATTTTTCTTTTTATGTGATCACTATTTTTGCGTTTTAGATGTTATAGATCAGATAAGAGTGGTTTAACCATACAACACGTTGCTGGAGTATTTTTTCTTGCAATTTTTCTACGACGGAACTAACGCAATTAGCAATCTGGGAATTGAGACGCGAGCTTTATTAGCGGTTGCTAATAGATGCTATCGTTAATTCCGCTCAATTACCGCCGCCCCGAGAAATAACATTTATTGGCTCCACCTCCGAGAGCCAGGGCCGCTACATTATTTACAAAGGGTCCACTGTTAGAGACGCTGCAATCAGATTAATAATTCCCTTTGTGATTCCCTGTTTACAGCCAACTAATTATCACGAATATTTCTCGCAATGGAACATCGCTTTATCTTTAATAATAATTTATTTATTGTTTCCTTGACACAAGTGCCTTTAAAAATATATATATATATATATATAAAACGAGGTTATCTGGAATGAGTAATCTGAAATCAATACTTTATGTTAGAATATTTGATAAACCACAGAGTAGGAATTGTACGGAGATGAAACGTCCCCTTCTTTACGTGACGGAATTAGAACACAGAGGAATTAGGTCGTATTTAGGTATTTATTATTGCATAATTTAATCCTCTAGTAAAAAAAACGTTACTTTTACAATATACATTAATTTTTGTTTTTTCGAAATTTTAATTGATAAAATACATTATACTCATTAAGAGTATTTACATAGTTTGATCTTTTCACAATTGTTTAAAATTTTACAATCTCGCAGTAATAATTTGAAACATCAAATCAGCTATGTAACGAGGCTTAAAAGAATCATGTACTCCTGTCAAGTGACAGTTGGTTGAAGTTGTCACAACATTATCAAAGACTCCAGAATGGCTTAGCGTAATTTCGGGAAGCCTTAAAAAACATCTATAAAAGCCTAGAAACTACGGGAAAGTTCTCCTAAACACTGGGAACACCTAAAAGGTTCGATAACAACACTGGACAGATATAAATATGACCGCGCACGGGAGTAAGAGTTGGAGCACTTTGACAGCGAAACAAAAGCGAAGTGAGCCGCGAGCCGCGAGGCCGGACTGGCCAACCGTGCGATAATTTGACAGCGAATATTCTAGCGAAGTTCCTATTTACGTAGTGAGTGAATAGGAACTTCGCTTCAAGAGAGTGATACGTGCGAAAGTGGATGGAACATTCTAATGAATATTGAATAAAGTGTTATGTGATAATTAAGTGTCTATTTGCGAGTGATAAATTACGAAAAAGTGTAATTTAAAGGATAGTATTAAATGACTTTTACAGTAAATAATTAGTTAATCAGTAATTAGTGAATCTGTGGATACAAAAAATCATACTACTATGATCTAATCGGGCAAATAAGTAATAAATTTTATTTTTTTATAGTTGGTAATTGCCTGAAAAATTGCTCCATTTATGAGATAAGTACATACCTTATATGGAAGTCTTTTGTCCTGTGCTTTTAATACTGTCATTAAATAAGACGACATAATCGCTCCGTTTGTGTAAATGTTGTACACAATGCGTTACGGTGTGCCTACTCATTACATCCATTCTGCATTTTGGGACATGGAATAATGTATGACCCCGATTACATAAATAAATAGTCTCTATTTTGTTAGGAGAGACATTTTCTAACGATTTTTGAGGTTTTGGTGGAATTTCCTTCCGTCAACTCATATTACCAGCCATTTTTGTTTAGTCCTGGATTTCTAAGATATGAACGTTATTGAATGCATATTGCTCCATATTACTTTTGGTCTCTCAAACATATATTCCCTAATTGTCTTGTGTTCAGAAATGGTGATTGCTATTCAGTCATTCTCTTCACATAGGACGTCCATCAAAGTCTTCATATTCTAATAAACTTTAAGCCGCTCATCTCATTATACAAAGAAGAGAGCGCATTGTTTTAGTATATCCAATAAAATATTGACTCGAAATGCTTAGAAATAGACACCCTGTTTTTTAAACAGTAAAACAAGCCTATATTTAATCACAAGAGCTGTGATTATGAACTCTGCAATTTATCACGAAAGATTAGCCTAATAGGTCTTAAGTACATGGCAGAATAGCCCAGAAGATTCTATATGATAACCTTAGAATAATTATATTTGAACCCGTTTGAAGAGCTTCAGGGCTCTTGGCTACAATTGTATCGGCGTCAGTTATGAAATAGTGCAAGTTAGCAGTCCATTATAATGCGAAAAGAGAAGCAAAAACTTACCAATGCAGCACTCTGTATTGTCTGTAGTGCGATGATGTTTGCCATCTCCACCCTGTAGATATTTCACTCTCACGAATCGATGAATCCGAGAAGCGGCGAGCCAAGATCGCGACTTGAACAGGAGCGGGCGTAATGACAGGTATTGCAAGCAGTGGCGGTGGTCAAATTTGAACCGAGTCCAGTTCTGGTCAACCGACGCATCGGGGGCATAACAGGCGAAGAGTTTGCCTATCTCTACCATGAGCAGGCGATCGAACATATATTTTAAAATATATAGATACTGGCGCGACCAACAATGTCCATGTCATTTGCATAGGTCAAAAGTTCTTCCTGAATAAAATTGTACGATTCGTGGAGTCATCGCCAACGTAAGCTCTACAGACCGAAACGGGCATGACAACCAGTAAAATTCTTCGCCGGTTCACTTCAGTTGATTACAACTTCTTCCTATCAGTTGAGGTCTCGAGCCCTGTGGGATGCTCCACTAGGTTTTCTTACTCGATCCCGGACTTCCATACGTTGAACGTTTTTCTTTTCTCGATTTTGGCCTAGTCGGTTTTAGTAATTGAACTTAAAAATTAAGTATACTTGAATATATATAAGATGAATCTATATGTAGGTCTTCTAATTGTTGCTATTGTGCTTGAAATATTACATAACATTCATATACATTAGCCGCGACACAGCTAGCTTTCAAACATATAACACCGAAAGGAGCCTAGATGCAAGAAGCGGGTTTCCTTCAAACGTTCATATATCATCTAATATAAGTATCTACATGAATTCTGTCATACTAAACCTCTTAAATGGTGCACTACACCAGTATAATACTAGTATTATTTTTAAATTGAAAGATTTGATCCTTTTCTGTTCATTAAATGGATTCACTGCAGTTACGAAATGGTTCACCATTAATTAAGTCATTCACGCAAATGAGATAGCGCAGCTATTTAATCATTCGTGTACCAACTTCGAAGGGAGAGAGGCCATATATAATGATCCAAGATGCATCCGCAAGCAGGAAATACATTTTGAGTCCGTTCGCTAACTTGGGCATGTAGCAAACTTTTTATCTGCTAGCTCAGAGATCGGCCCGAGCAGCACGTAGCCGCCCCACGAAGGGCACGTCCCCCTAATAAAATCGGACAACGATAGCCGCCCTCCCAACCCCGGCGACCCAAGTACCCCTGACAACTAGATTCTTAAAGGTTCAGTGAAATTGATTTCATTTCCTCTGTAAATAAAAATTTCAATATCGCTCAATTTGTGTCCGTAATTTGTATCTCAATTTCTTTTGGAGCGTCTACTTTGTAGATTTAAATGTATTTGGAGATACGGAATAAATTTGTTATTTTTTTATTTGCAGTAAACTGGAAGATATTGTAATCCAAAACGGTTAAATATTCTTATCTAATTTAAGCCGAGTGGCGGGAATTTAGAAATGCTTTTTTGGAACATTGTGTAAATATCATGAGTTTGAGAAAGATTACTTTGATGGTTGGTGGTTTTGAAATTTTTACTGATTTACGGTAAACTAAGCTGTATTCAAATTCGTATATATGGTGAGTTGTCTACTATTAAATATTTTTAATTTTAAATTAAATAGCAAGTTGGATACCACCTACTTGGCTGAATTATTTTCCTGCCATGTTCCTCCTTGAGGACACATGAAAATCTTTTAATAATAAATTATTATATTAGATAAACTGGGAAGACGTCGGTGGCTGGGTCATGTGGAGAGAATGTCCGAGCATCAAAATCACCAAAAGCACCAAAATCCCTCAATTCAACTCAAGGCCAATAGGGCGAAGGAGCTTAGGAAGGCCGAAACTAAGATGGAGTGACAACGTCCTCAAAGATATCTCTGCCTTAGAGCTTCGAAACTAGAGAGAGCTGGCACTAGACCGAGATGAGTGGAGGAAAATTATTGAGGAGGCCAAGACTCACCATGGGTTGTAGTGCCAAGAATGATGATGATTATATTAGATAGGTAGGACCATTCTTGAATGCCCATATGGAGATCACCTGAGTAGCTTGTTGGTCTTATGGTTAGGGCTCTCGCCTCGTGATCCAAAGGTCGCAGGTTCGAATCTCACTCCAGACAAGCAAGTTAGTCCTATTTTCATAGCACAAGCATTTAGCTTAATTTGAAAATAGTAAGAATATTGATGTGACACGAATTCCGTGTTCACATTTCTATTAAAAAAAAATAATAATAATAACGTACTGTATGTCTGCTCCAAAATCACCCGGGTGCGTACTATCTGCGCAGCTATCTTTCTGAAGTGAGGGAAACGGCTACATACCCATCTCACAATTTTTCTGTTATTTGTTTCCTATTGTAACAAAATTGCGTATATTGTATTTAAAGTATGTATGTACCGTGTATGAAGATATAAATATAAATAATAAAAAACAACAAACGTGAATGTTTTCTTAAATAATTAAAGTATTTAGCTAGCGTACAAGTTTTTCACCAACAGATCGCCTACACAGCGGCACGCGTACCGCACGATCGAAGCTCAGTATACTAAGAACAGCAATACGTCTTCATACAAACTGACCGCTACCCATTAGAATGTGTGCGTGCGTGCTCGGCGCCGTGTACGCACGCACTGTGACGCACACATTGACATAGAATATGGGGGCACAAGGCGGCGGCAGTAAGGGCCGTGCCCTCGGTGCCATTCGCGCTCGCAGCCGCCGCTTTAGAAAAAAAATGCGCTTCCTGAAAAAAATGCCTTTTTTATGTTTGTGGTGCTTAACTTAAAAGGTGTGTTGATTATCACAAAGTCTGTGAGTTTTTAAAAGTCTACGTTGATGTTAATCAGCAGCCCTTCACCGGACTCTGTCTAGACGACAGCTTTTATTCATTCTTAATTTATAATAAATCTAGTGTTTTCATGTACGGACTAATGAAAAGTTATATATAAAATATGTATCTAACGAAAAAATATTTAGCCGCTACCCGAACACCGTCTATCCGGAAAACAGGGGCACCAATTTCACCACAGTAATAATAAGAAAAATTTGAGACTTGTTAATACGCAGTTTGCATCAATTTTTCAAATAGCTATTCACATTATATTAATTGTAAATATTTGAAATGAATCCTAAAACCTTTTTAGTAATACACGCTGGATGACATCAACAATTCAATCCATGCAGGTTATATATATTTGATTTCACGTACCTATATATTTTATTTATAACTAGCTGTTCGTACCTGGTGTTGTACGGATTAAGGATTAAGTTGAAAATAAATTTGTGTGGGGAAACAAAGGTTCCATTCGAACGGTATAGATTTGCATCAAAAATATATCTAGGAGAGAGGAAAGTGTAAAAGGGGAGGGAGGAAATGCCACCTATGTTACCCGCCGGGTCCTAAAGCCATTTTGAGCCAGATCGGTCGAACGGTACAGATTTGCATCAAAAATATGTCAGTAGGAGGGGAAGGGATAAAAGAATAGGGGGGAAATGTCGCCTATGTTTCCTGCCAAGTCCTAAAGAATAAGTTTTCAAATTTTGAGTCCGATCGCGAACAGTACAGATTTGCATCGAAAATATATCAGAGGGAGGGGAAGGGGTAAAAGAATAGGGGGGACATGTCGTCTATGTTACCTGCCGAGTCCTAAAGAATGTAATGACAAACGGTGTAGATTTGTATAGAGAACAGAGAAACAGACAGACAGACATTGAGTTTCATAGCTAATATTATATAATTGTGACCAAATTCATAATGTTACATTATGCTCATTGAATTATATGCTCACTGATTCATTTTCTCTTTTTTATAGTATACAAGATTTTTTGACCGTTGATAGAAAACTGTAATTGAAGAAAATACTAGTTTGTATTTGTTGTTTATTGGAGTTGGATAGAATGCGCATTTGCATTCTAATACCATGTACATAACACAGCTAATATCATAGACTATGTTCGCTAAAAATAGTAACGTATAATAATTATGTCGTGTTTGTTGTATTTTAGAAGGTATCATTAGGAATGATGCGATAAAAAATACAACAAATGAAATAATAAATAATATTAATATTCAACTGGAAGGTCCGCACGAAAGCGTTCTAGTCCCGGCCTAATGAAGCTACAGTTTCATATATTTGCGCATAAGTGAATTTGTACACGCTTACTTTATCACGAAAACCACCCCGATACGCTATTCCTGCGCGCGCTAAAAGGGTTGGAACATTTTTCACATCCGCAGTGAGCGCCCTCCATCAAACTAGCACGAAACAATCAGAATATCCGCAAGAAATCTTCTCGCGGCGAAACTTTGACGAGAGCAGGGGCGGTGCGGGAATAATTTTGCAGAATAAAAATATTATAATTTCTTTCAATATTTAACGGTACTGTTATCGTCAATTTTATTATCTGTACAATGACGGACGCATCGCCACCATCGCACGCGATTCTGACACCCGAGATACCTCAGGCCAAAGCTAGCTATAATCCACAGTGGACAAATTGTTTTCCTGGTACGTCGAGTGCCGATTCAATCCTCAATTCTTCTAGCTTTGTCGAATCCGGAACAGATCGATCTGTCTCTTCCGGAAGGCTAATTTGAACTGATTCTTCGTCGGATTTGTAGGCCACACGAAGAAGAATGTCGGTTCTCACAGAAAAGAATACCGACACGCTTTCCAACTGTCACTGGGCGGACTGTCAAAAGTTTGAATCCTGGTTAGCGGTTGGCGCAGAATATATCGGGTGCCAGACCCGACCAATCAAAATCATTGCGCGGCCCGCACACGACGGTCACAAAACATCTATACAATAAAATAATTGCGAGATTGTGGCTATGAGAGGCAAATGAAACTTTTAAAATTAATTAAGCGTTTATTAATCACAAAAAGTCACAGGACATTAGTCGGAGCACTTTTCATTAATTCACAGTAAATTTTGTAACTTGCACTTATTATCACTCCTGAAAAAACTTATATCACATACTGATGCACATTACTTCAGTTCGTTTTGGTTTACACATGAAAACTTCTCGCTCGCCGGTAGATACTTTCTTGATTTACTGTTGCTGAAATATACGCGTTGACCATGGCTTTGACGCTGGCAATGGCCAGTCAACCTAATAGCCTAAAAATAGAGACGGCGGCATAAGAATACCCAACACCCAATGTATTAGAAAAAAATAGTACATTTTTAATATCATCACCGAAATGGTGACTAACAAGAGCGAAAAAAGACTGAAATGATCTGCATTGCGACCACTAAAATTGAAAATTTATTGATACGATACACATACAAATTTACAACTTTATTTTTTCTAACATAATAAAAAACCACAATCTTGACTCTATCTCAAAATATAAGCATCCTTTATCCATCCATTTATTTCCAGTTAGTAATCTGTTCTAACCATCCACACAATTGAGTAAATATAGAAAATTATCAATTGTAATAAAAAGAGTATGAAAATTTCCGGTATTCAATATTAAAGTGACAAAACTAGCTCCATGGTAACGACGTGCGTAGGAAATGGATGATGAAAATTGCACTAGTGTGCTTTTAAAAATTAGCTTTTATTACATTATAAATTAGCACAGTTTATGGTCTGTGATGGTGTGATATCTGTGCATAGTTGATTCCAAAGCCCAGCCGACTGTCCTACAAATGAGCAGCTGAAGAAGTCAGTGTCAGGAAGTGTATGTGTGTCATAGTGAAGTACTTTCAACTAAACGACCATGGCCATGGCCGTTTAGCTGAAGGTGCTTCACTATGTCATGATAGGATAGAAAGCTTATCGTGACTTCTCAAATTTAGATTTTATGTACCAAGGTGTATAAGGATTGAAAATTATTTTGTGAAATACAGATATTATGGCGATGTCGGATTGTAAGCCAATGGAAAAAATTGCAGAAAGTTCAGATGGGATGAAATTTTTTGCGGTAGAGAATGAAACGGATACGTTCCAGTTTTTCTGCGTATAGTTTTCTGGGATATTCTGCTATGTATATCTGACCTCTCTGACCGACGTTACGGAATATTATGAATACACATTATAACACATCAGCCCTGATGATGAACCCTGCAATGGAATCCGAAACGTCGGTCAGAGAGGTCAGATATACACGAAGAAGATTGTGAACGGCTCGGATGTAAAAACCTTTTAGCAGAACAGTTTTAACGTTCCGGTTTGTTGAGATGCTCTTGATTGACATCCAAATAACACACATCAGCATTATCAGCAAAATTTACGATAAGGACGATCCCAATAATTATGCAAGGACAATTGTAATTTGGTGGAATTATCAATATTTTGACTCACTGCTGTATTCATTGCGGATCGGCCGCCACTGGTTAAGGGCTGACATCCCCTAAACAAGCACCCCCCGCCCGGCTTACAAAACTTCTGTCTTACGCAGCGTGGCTTACCTGCAACTGTGGTATCCACGAGATAGTTTATCTGAAGTGAGGAGCTGCCAAAAAATTAACGAATGGAGGCAAATATATATTTTTGAAGTTATACTTCTTTGGTTTAGTTATTTTATAATATATTTATACATACAAATTGATTAATCATTTTTATTATTTATTGGCACTTAATAACGTACATATTTAGCTATTTGTTTATAACTAACTAATTAACCATCAAGCCGTTTCCCCGCAGAGGTAGGCAGAGAAGATAGAACGCCATATTCTTCTAACTTGACACACCACTTCTGATTCGGCTACATTCATACATCTTCTCATGCAATCTCTACGGCTGTTGAGGCTTTTAACGGGGATATCTTCCAATATTTTGTAGTATTTGATAATGATAGATCTTTCGCGGACGCCCTCTATTCCTATTGCCTTCAACACTTGACCCATATATTTTCTTAACCATCCTTTCTTTGCTCGTACGGTCTGTATGACTGAACCATCTCAGTATTCCTTTCTTTTTTCTGTATTCCCACACTGCGGCTAGCATTATATTCACTTCTTATTTGTTCATTCCTAACTCTTTCGACCAAAGGTTTTCCACACAATCGCCTTAGTGACCGCATTTCCACGGAATTCAGACTACTTTAATTCGGTTAATTGGTTAATTGGAAAATATTGGTTCACATTGCTTCATTGATTCATATTGGTTTATTGGAAAACTAAAAAAAAGGTCCATGTCACATCCATTCCCTTGAGCTTCTCCTCTGCGACTGAGATACAACTTTTCCCAGTGCACATTTGATATTAATAATAAGATCATCTAATTATTAGGAAATGAAATATCAGCAATGTAACATAATATGTAACAGTATTTTTATATGTACGTATGTTCTGAGAACACAGTTAGTTGATTGTGTTCCCAGATATCGGTACGGTATTGCAAGGCAATACTTAACCTTAACATAAAAACAAAGGTACTCATCACATCAGTACTTTATATTATTCTTTTTCCATATATAACTTTTTAATATTTTGATTATCTATACTTCGATTTTTAAATTTTATTTTTGTTATCCTGACGAAGAAGCCATTGGCTTCGAAACATGTTGAATTTTTTCAATAATAAAAAAATAACCCATTAAAACCATAAATATTTATGGTTTCAATTATAAATTATTTTACATTATAAATTTTCGAAATTCGTAATTATGTACCTATTATACCGACGGAGTAATTCAAATTTTAAATATTCCGTATCGTTGTCGTTAGGCAGTCGTTGGTAGTAATCAAACTTTTGTAATGATTCCAATTTGAAAAAAACATTAAAATTTCTAAAAATCCAAAATTATACTTCAATTATTATTTTTTTTAACGAAAATGTGATAGATCTTCTTGATCATCGCCACGAGTCTGCTTGCAAAGTTTTAGCTCGATTGGATCACGGGAAAAGGGTTAAAAATCGATCCAAAGTTTTTACTCTACTCCCTTTCTTTGTAAAATATAACAATAATTAAAGATGAATTAAAACATATAACATAACACTAAACTTGCAGGAATTTAATATATTTCTAAAATGTCAGATGTTTTGAGATGTCAAGATTTTGATAGATTCAATTATCATTAATATGGTACCTTATGAATTTCCAGCGTCAAATGATTTAGTAAGAATCAGATTTTAGTTATGTAGAATTCTTCGAAACTAAGCAGAAATAAATGATTATTTGATTTCTTCCCAAAATGCCCAATTTTGCTGTCATCGGTGAACCAATTGTTATAAATTTTCGAAATTCGTAATTATGTACCTATTATACCGACGGAGTAATTCAAATTTTAAATATTCCGTATCATCGTCGTTAGGCCGCCGTTGGTAGTAATCAAATTTTTGTAATGATTCCAATTTGAAAAATCCGTTAAAATTTCTAAAAATCCAAAATTATACTTTAATTATTTTTTTTAACGAAAATTTGATAGATATTCTTGATCGTCGCCACGAGTCTGCTTGCAAAGTTTCAGCTCGATTGGATCACGGGAAAAGGGTTAAAAATCGATCCAAAGGAAACAAGAAAGCAGACGCCACGAGTTAAAAGAAAGGAAGTAAAAAAGTGATGTAAACAAAGTGTAATTCTATAAATTATAAGAAAACGAAACATAGACCAGAGAAATCTAGTAAACTACACACAGAATGTGTGATTGATTTTTTTACGAGCCATATTGTCGTTAAATAAAAATCTTCGTAAATTTAAACTTAGTTGATTAGATATCAGAAATCTTTTAACTAAGGTTGTTGTTCGTATAAACATCTTGAACGTATTTCAGAAGTAACGTACCAAAGCACCATTAGACTTGTACTGTTTGTTTCCATTATAATTTAGTAAAATTACCGTTTGTCAAATAGCGGTTTTGCTGGTTTACGCACGCCTCGAGTGCTTATGTTATCCAGATAAATCAGGAGTGGCTTGGCCCGTTACAATCCTCGGGGGACGGTTGTGTCGGGCTGGTAGGAGCTCGCAGGGTAGCCCGGGCTTACAATACCGGCGGCGCACCAAACGCCTCATAAAATTGCAATTTTTTATGCCTTTTTTCATCGCAAAACCCAACATCCGCGTCTCGGTTTTCCGATGCGAGTTGAAAATGGCGTTTTTGATTATTTTTTAAATAATTTGACAGCGGATTCAGGTCCGCAGAGTCAATGTTTTATTTAAACCACGCGGTGATGCCTCGTTACAACGCGTAAGTAGGCGTGACAATAAATCGGAAAACATATAACATATCCCCACTTTATTATATACTAGCTGTTCCCGTAGCTTTGCCCGCGTAGTTTTCAGTTTAAGACTATAAGAATATCAGTGAAAAATCAATATTATCTAAGCTACTCGTCCAAACAATGTTGTGTGAATGGCAATTTTTATCTTCATAAAATTTTCCTGACGATAAGCAAATTTATTTTCATAATCATTTAACATAACATACTTATATTACCCCCGAGAGATTAAAATTAATTTTAAATATACATTTTATTAATATTTTAACAATTTGCGTATTAACCTTAATATATAGAAATATGTCGTCGCGGACTTTTTTATAGAACTTTTCGATTTCTGCAACTTCTCTTTAGAAAGTACTTAAATATGTCTTACCGTTAAGGCAGCGTTCGTAAAAAAACGGAAAACGATTATTTTTAGTTGGATTTATTTGTAAAATATGTCACCACGTAAAGCTTCTTTATTGTAATGAGATAATATATAGCCCATGTCCACTCTGAAAGTCCATTCTAAATATTCGTGAAATAAGTTTTGAAATCTGATGATTAGTTTTGGAGATTACCTCCTACATCCAAACTTACAAACTTTACATCCTTATACATTAGTATAGATTACCTATATAGATTCAATTTGTTTTATACCGGTGTGAAACTTTTTCTTTCATCTTAATGCAAGACTGCATCTGAATGCGTCTTACGTTTCTTGGCAATACGTTGTTCCCTGTAAAAATTATGCGTATCAGATCCCTCTGTTAGTACTGCCAAAGCACGTAAGTTATGCCTTAAAATCCATTAATATTCGACGATGTGTCAAAAGAGTAGAATTAATGAAGGGTAGTTTTATTGACAAAGGAAAACTTATCGATAAAGTGAATTTGTTATTATTATTGATTTTAAATTATTCCCAAAGTTTCTGAATGATCTAGTCCACCACCGACATTATTTATACATGCGCAAAATAGTTAAAATATTAATCTAGCCTTACCTAGCTTAACTTCGGGGTAACAGAAATTACGGAGCGTTTAATATTCATCCCCAGGCAGAACTGTGCGCAAGGGATGGGAAAGAAAAGGGGCTTGTTAACCCTTGTCTTAAAGAGACCCGAGTTAAAAGATGGGGATTGTAAATTTATTATTATACGGTGTTAAGATGGACACATCTTTAAAATAGTTTAAAAAAATACATACAGAAGGAAATAAGATATTACCTTGTAGGAATTAGATCGAAATTTTTCGGTAAAGATTTACATAGTGTTTTGAGTATTTGTTTGATATTTTTCTTTCTCTGTAGTTTATTACCCTTTCGTGAGTCTCGTAGTTCCGGCTTACAGTCCGTGGCTACGTTGACAATTTTTCACCTTTTTTCCTGGTCTGCTTGCGAGGATGGGTTGAGAAATTATACTCTCATTTATTTTATTTAATCAACCGAACTTTTGCGGGATCGCCCGCATATTCTCACGCCTTAACTCCCTAGTTCTTCAATGTTGCTGCTTCTCATCCTGCTTAAATTCTCACACAATTAGCCCACGGCAAAGAGACAGACCAAGGAAGGTGTCTAGGAAGAGGTTACTTTGACATAACCTTTAGTATCTTGTCATAAAGAAATAGTAAAAATAATAAAAGAATAGTTTTATTCCCTATTATTACACGAAAAGCTTAAAAAAGTATTATAATAAGACCTACTAAATGCTGATAACAACGATGTCACGTAACGGCGGTCAATCTACCGTGATCACAGACTGTTAGGAACGCAATCCGGGTTTACTCATCCGTGACTGCATTATCTCTCTAGAGAATTCTACGACATTTCATCGCATAGTGAAATCCAACTTAGAATCATCTAGAACTTTCCGCAAGATTCTTGTTACCTCTAGAACAAACCTTTCAAGGGAGTCTAGCTATAAAGTTAGTGGCGTTGACAAGGCAACATCTCCATGATACTACCGAGCGAACCAGTGTGATCAGTGATTCGTAATATTACAACACGCAATACAAACAAACAAGTTTGCACAGTGTGACTGCTGTAAATTTGTATAGAGAACAGATAGATAGACAGACATTATGTTTTACAGGTTGCATATATAAGATGATAGTTGAAATATACAAACTGAGTCGGAGTAAAGGCAAAGGGAATATTAAGAAAGGAGGAGTTGAGTTAGTAAAAGTATGATGAGAGATTTTGTTACTCTCGAAACATATGTAATTATTTATAAAATTATTATAAAACTCGCGCGGAGGTTACATATGTATTTCATCCACCCAATTTAACTTGTTTAATAAACTTTAGTTTATTACACAAAAAGTATATACATAGAATTTTCTAATGTACAGAGGTGTAAAAATATATGATAAGATGCCAGAGAATATGAAAAATATAAATAAGATGAATGAATTTAAAAACAAATGATATTAATTCAAGTAAAAATAGTATAAAATTTTAGAGCATAAGATGTATTATTTATTATAAATTGTACCATAGATTAGATCATAATATAAGACATATATATTTTATAATATAGAATGTACCATAGATTAAATTAGATTTGAATGTAATTATGTAGATTATTATGGATTATATATTAGTAATAGATTTTAGAATGTAAAGTGTTAAATACTAGTTAATATACAGGTTCTTTTGTGTATAGTTTTCTGGGGTATTCTGCCATGTATATGTGACCTCTCTGGCCAACGTTTCGGATCCTATTGCAGGGTCCATCATCAAGGCTGATTTAATGAGTGTGTATTGAAATGTAGGTTAAGTATTGCAAGGCAACTCATCACATCAGCCCTGATGATGGACCCTGCAATGGGATCCGAAATGTTGGCCAGAGAGGTCACATAAACACGACAGAATATCCCAGAAAACTATACACAGAAGATTCTGAACGGCCGTGAAAACCTAAGGAAATTTTTAATATATAGGTTGTAATATTAACTAACTTAAGAAATAAATAAAAATTATACATTTAAATAAAATAACTTTGTGTAAACCACTTAAATAATGACTACGTTCTACGTTCTACGTCTACGTTCTGCGTCTAATTATGTACAACCACAAAGTTAACGTTACACACATTTAAAAAAAATTACTGATCATCGCAAATAATTTCTTTGAGGACAAATACCAAATCAATCAATGATATTTGAATGAACGACCGAAGGCATGTGATCAAATTTGTTTCAATTTTGGCATCTGAAAAAATGGACAGCGAATGCTAGAACGAGGATTAAGAAAGATGGTGGAGAGCTTAACTGGGGACGGCATCGTCTCAGTCTGCAAGCGCTTAATGTGGCCAGTCTAGTTTAATCGAGTCCTGATGAGGCACGGCATGAAAAACCGTTCTTTAATGGTCGGCAGCGATCGTCGGGCGCTCCCCGAGGATCCGGTTTATGGCCGCTCCCGCCTTTTTCCCATTCTCCCGCCTTTTATGGGCGGCCCGTTTCACAAAAAAATCTCGCGCGGGTTTTCAATCAGAGAAGCCCGTATGCATACGTATGGCTTTCATTAAGTGACGGCTTCCGATCCAAACGTGTTTCTAATACAAGCATTTGTAATATTTACCAACATTTGACTTGTGATCGATTTAAAAGGTCAGCGTGAGCGGAGCGCTGCGGCGGGCACGAGTATTGACCACTCTCGTATGAACAGTACCGACAGCATGCAAGCAATTGAATGTAATCTCTCCTCAATAAACCCTGGAGCAGGCAAAAGAGGAACGAAAGTAGGCTGAATGCGGTAAAGATGAGATCACTCAGATGGTTTCAAGTTGGATTAGAAAGTTCACCCACTTTAGACTCCGCCCCCTCTCACTCTCTTTCGGTAGATCCCTGATGGTTCATTAGGCTAATCGGTGCATATTTGTTCCTGACAAGACTAACACGCATGTG
Organism: Agrypnia vestita; assembly: GCA_016648135.1. Taxonomy (NCBI): domain Eukaryota; kingdom Metazoa; phylum Arthropoda; class Insecta; order Trichoptera; family Phryganeidae; genus Agrypnia; species Agrypnia vestita. The sequence goes on from JADDOH010000012.1 coordinate 309,550, forward strand.
ATCAATTATTGGTGGAAGTGTAACAATACTATGGTTAAGGTGTGTAGTGTTGTGAATGTAGTGGTGTAGTGTTGGTCCTGACGAAGAGACGGGTACGTCTCGAAACCGGTATACTTAAAATCTGGTAGTGGTTTTTACAAAGTTAACTAACAACTGTTATAATGTCTAACCAAAAAGTTAATGCTTTAAATATTAATAATAGAATAAAAATTCATTTAAAGCATAGATTTTCACGAAAACGGATCATTTGATTGGTGAAGAACGCAAAAATCTATGCATTAAACGAACTTTTACTTTCATCCAACTTGAAACATTCGGCCCTTAGACGTACGTATGCCAAATCCATTTATGATTGAGTAAAGAATGCAGATGGTTTGGGCATCTTAAGCGAATCGACCATGAAAGAATTATAAGAAAAATATTTGACACAAGTATTGACGGCGCCAGAAAGGGAGGACGACAGATTAATCAGATACTGGAGGTACCTGTTAGGAGTCTCAACAATCGTCGAGCTTATATGCAGAGATATATGAATGTGGATGAGGCAAGAGTCGAGAGGCGAGAGGACAAATACGGAAACGTCATGGGCAGTCAGTGCGTAAGTAATAAACCCATGGGAATATACCATGTGAGTATGAATTAGTTATTACCCCCATGCCTCGCTAACTTTGCTAGCTACGACTTCCTTTTTTTTCTGTGACATTTCCCAGAACAAAGAAGAAGCCGTAGCTAGAGACAGATTTCTTCATCATCCTCTGCAAATCGTTGTACACACCACAAAATATCTACTCTCCTAAAACTATTTTATTTATACAAAAGCCTCCAGACCCTTCCTGGGACGCCTTGTCATTCGGTCGACACAATATCTGAACAGGATTTTCGTCAATCTTAATTAAATACCACAACATGGACAAAATCGTGTTTTAAAATATCGTTTTCCATCTTTCTTGCCCTACCCAAAGATTTTCCCTCCTCCCTTTATGAATATTTCCCTGCGCAGTCTCTATAAAACTTATTTACTTTTTAGAGCTATATAAGCGCTGTTTTTATGAACTGGATTGCCATCGGTATTAATGAAACGGCATACCATGACAGGGAATACCCGAAAGTAGACATGATATCAAATCATGTTATGTTTATGACTTCGCTATTTTAAAGCAAATAAAAATGCTTTAAAGTGAAATTGCTTTATAATATTTAATGTCTTACTTTAACTATAAATGTTGGATGAAATAAGTGAAAAAAGGGTAGGTATTTATAATACCTACATGGTATCTCAGAGCTAGTCCGCAATATTTTCTAGTTCTGTTTTGTTAATAATTCTAGATAAAATTTATGCGTTATTTTATGTGAATTGTATTAAAGCGGATAAATTTATAATTCCTGACTTAGTTCAGTTTGAAAACTGTCCAATCTTTTATATGAGGTAAGCCAGAAATATAAAAAAATGCAAACTTTGAAATTGCTTATCTCCGTAACTCGTAATGTTAGGACATTAATGTTTATTAAACAAATTCGACAGGAATTTACCTGTAATGTATTTTGGACTAGTTTTGTTACACCCGCAATAGTAATATAATTTATTCTTTATATTCTCAGAATATCTCGCTTTCATTCGTCTAACACGGGGTTTCCCCTAATATCTACTAAATTGATGAAGGAGACGTAATTATATTTTTAATTCTTATCCTGTGAAATAAATGTATTTATTTCACAGTGATAAGGATTAAAAATATTTATAAGGATTTTTTAACAAATTTTTAATAGATTTTACATGCGATCGAATTAAATAATTATAAAAACACGAAAACCTTTTTTCGTACCACTATTAAATTGATTAATCTAAAGATTAATTACCAATATATTTGTGAATTTTTTAATCATCTTTTGAAAACAATCCATTATTTTGATATTACTAAGAATTTAGAAATATTTCATATAAATAGGATTACAGTTTTATTTACGTTTTCCTTTTCTTTTTTCTTTTTTATTTATTTAACATGTATTTATTTCTAAATTTCCTTCTTTTTTTTCAAAAAAAATTACTAACATTTTTTTTAAATAGAGATTCGAACACGGAATACGTGTTACATCAATATTTTTACTATTTTCAAACTAAGCTAAATACTTGTTCTATGAAAAGGACTAACTTGATAGTCTGAAATGAGGTTCGAACCCTTTGGATCACGAGGCGAATGTCCTATCCACAAGATCAACAAATTTATGTCTATAATTCAAATTGAAGTATTCAATATACATTGTGTGCTAATGATTCAGAATAGTTATTGCTAACACACATGTCTATTTATCAAGTAAATCGAGATATAAATATATGTTTTTTTATCAATATTTAATTACCACAAAATAATTCTGCTAAAAATAAAGTAGTAAAAAATAGTAAAAAATAATTTAGTAAAAAATAATTATTTTTAGTAGGAATCGCCTCACAACTGGTTTTAAACCAATTATTTCATAGCGCAAATATTTTTCTAGCAAAAATATGATTTTTTACGCAAATATTACCAGCCTAGTTAAACGTGTGTTACTTAATAACCAAATTCTTGTCTGACAAATAAAATATCAAAAATAATTGAATAGTAAAAAAAAAATTATGATTGCCAACGATTATGATATTCAATTATGATATTCACGCGTATTATAATTTTTATTTTATAGTGTCTTTTTTCAAAGCGAAAATTATTCTAATTAAAAAAAAAACAATATTAAAATGAACAACATATTGTCCCTTGGCATTGGATAAAATATGCATCATCCAGTAGTCTCCAGCGCCGCCCCCGCGAGCCACTTTGCGTGATGAGTTGTGATCGTCGTAATTGTGACCGAATCGTGCAGATGATAACATCAGGTCTAACCAATCTACGGAGAATATAAAAAAATAACAAAAATATTATAATTTTTGAATAAACTAAACTTTTTTTTGGGTCGTAATCCTAGGATTGGTCTGCAACAAGCACTCGCTTTCTCCACTCCTCTCTGTCACCTGCCTCTTCATTTCTTGGTAGGTGCTACAGTGCACATCTTCGAGGACAGAACATATCCGAAACGACGAGGTGTTGAGCAGGGTGGGCGAAAAGAGGCGGCTCCTTAACAGAATCGCCCAACAGCGAGCAATTTGGATAGGCCATAATATAAGGCATCCGGGCCTGCTTTCAACCATCGTCGAGGGAATGTTGAAGGCAACAATCGTAGAGGCGAGATAAAGCTACGTAGGCCAGATTATCGGAGAAACTAAACTTATAGGCGCATTGATCTTCTCCTCCAAAGTTTATTCTACTCTTGGTAGAACCATCGCCGACCTCCGATAGGAGATGGTACCATAAGAAGAAGATAATCTTGGTAAAGCAATTGCTGTTGCTGATAACGACGCAGCCGAAACAGCGCTATCTGTTCTGATCTTCGGCATTCCTTATAGCATCTTGAAGTGCTATCGATAGCAGGTCACTAAAAACATCCACCTAGTTGGTGGTCGTCCAGCGGGACGGTTTCCCTCGGCTCTGACTTGTACTTCTCCGTTGGATTCATACGTTTTTGTGATACCCAAGTATTTACGCGTTTTATTTCTTTTCAATACTGATAATATGGTTAATTGGACAAATGACATTTAGTGGAGTTTCATGATGTTGATTATATTATTATTCGATATTCATGACGCTACGTTGGCAAAGAGTTCGATTTCACAGAATATTGTTTTTTTTATGTGGCAACACTGTCTCTATCAACTTGTCTCTATCGAAATTAATCCTACTTCTATATACATGTCACCCTTTTTGTTTTGACAAGTCTCGCTGTTGAAATGACAGTACGGACCTTCTCGCCTCCTACCCTATATTCTCGTCTCTTCTTGTATTTAAGTGTGCATATAGACACTTCTCGTCTCATCACCATCAGAAAACTGGATTATCGCGTGTTGGATCCAACCTAGTGAATTAAGTGTTTGGCGAGGTGACAACTGGAAGGGGCGCCGAGAGACAAGCGAGTTAAAACGTTCCTTCCCTCTCTCGACCATACAGTCCACTTCTCGCTCGTCACTTCTCTTAACCTTCCCTATTTCCTTCAACATATTAAACCTAAATCTCCATGTGCGCATCGAATCGCGTTAGGTACAACTATGTTTAACTTAATGTAATTAAAATGTAGATGAACAATAATAAACAAGTGAAAAAATTTTTGATATCCGTCAATAATTGAGTGAGAAATAGATAATTATTTAATATTTTATTAAAGAATACATTCTTATTTTAAAGTTGCAACTTCAATATTGGAGGATGATACATGTAAAAAGCTCACTAACGGAAAAGAGTGCACGAAAAGATGTATGAATGTGGTCGAACCAAAAATTCTTCTAAGAGTTCTATCCTCTCTGCTTATTCCTGCGCGTAAAAACGAGATGGTTAGTTATTATATTAGTTATATAGTATTATGATTTTTATTTAAAATTGCTAATTTCCAAAAATATTAGTAGAACTTGTAAGAAAATTTTTAATAATGAGACTGCCGACTAGTGTTCGGTGTAATAATATTTTTAATAATATAGCAGAGGACGTAACATTAAATTAATTAAAAATTAATCATAGTAGATAATTATTTTTAAGTTAAATATAGGTTTTAAGAATAGATGTATATTTTGTGTGTTTATTTTAGATTATTCATTAATTTGAGTTATTTATTATCATGGTGGTGCACTTGAAGTTGGGAACATCAGAAATTAGAATGCCAAGCGATATAATTGATGAATGGTCGCGTGTTTCAATTACCAGAGTTGGTTGAGCACTGAAGACCCGCATGAAGCCCAAGTGCTGGTCCCGCACAAGTCGTCCATTACTGTTGTTGAAGAACACTTCAATTGACCCCCTATCGGGGTCACCACCCAGCTTCCAACACTGGACTGGGCGCAGTGTGAATATATGCATATTACGTAATATAAATACATTATGAACATGCTGAGGTCTGGTGACTATTGTAAATTATAACTTATAATATTTGAACTTTTTTGTATATTTCCCCTGCCGGCGTTAAATGTACTATTCTAAACCCTCCCGATTGGGTCATACATGAAATGGTTCGCGTTTTTGCCAAGTCCTATATGTACTGTATTTTTGACAGGTAATGCAGGCTCGGCGATAGCAAAATGCTATCGTTGCCGCCCTCGGGTTTGCAGGTCCGGGGTTCAAGCCCCATCTCCGGCCATTTAATTTCTTTTTTAGCCATGAATTCGAAGAAAATTATGGACGTTTCATGAAGTTACGGGGATAGACGGACAGATGAAAGGACGGACGGGTGAACAGACAGACAGATGGACAGACAACGAAATTATTATGTTTAATTGGAAACAGTACGGAGATAAGTTTTCGATTCGATTAAATCCAGAATAAGTTATCTGTATTTACAATATGTAATGATAACGTACTATTTAATGAACAATATTTTTATAATATCTTCTGAGAACACAATTATTGGATTATGTCTAGAGAGGGATAATTATTAATTAAGATTAATTATAGTAATGCCGTAGAGGCTAAACTATTTTTATGGGAAACGTGTATGGAAGTCTTCATAGGGTAGTCCAGGAGTTACGCCCTGTGCACAGTGCAACGTTCTCCAATTCCACCGTAAGAACATCGTACGATTTTATTATTGCATTATATTAGATCGGAAAATTTGAGCAAATATAGTCAGGCAGCGAAAAAAGTGTAAAGAGTACCTACGTGTAGAATATTCTCGAGTGAAAAATTATTGTGAATTCCGAAATAGCGCTCTAGTTAGGTGTGTGCCTAGTTTCTCTTTTTATCAATAAAAGTTAAATTAATTACTATTTTTAATATCACCAAGTCTCTGAATTCTGCAGAGTGGCGAGTTATATGCGGCATTGGAAATATTATTGATACAATAAAATAGTTTAGGCGCTCTTGTATTTCTAGAAGTTGCATGTAAACTAATCATGTTCATGAAAATTTTAATTTGTAGTCATCTAAAATTGATACATATATTATTTCATTATCAAATTTCTATCATTTTAATATTATGCAATATATTAAAAAAATATTGTGTCATGCATGCCGTACAAATGAGATTAAGATAATCTTCTTTCACAAATATATGGGCGACTTAAAAAAACACACAAGACTTGCCATCAATTATATATGTGGTGAATGAAACAAATTTAAATATAAACTTTCTAATGGAACATAATCACTTCGATACTTGAGATAGTAAATGTATATTGCCACGTATCGTGGCTAGGGAGGATTGAATGACGGCACTGGTAATTATAACAATTTATTAATTATTAATGGTTAATTAACTATTCAGTGTACAAAGTCACTTAAAACGATCTTAACGCTATTTTTTAAATTTCATTTTTTCGTAATATATCGTAATATATTTCATAAATGAACACTTTATTATCGCTGGGTTACACGTATTTAAAATTCACTAGAACTTTCCATCAAATTCTCGGGCGTATTATTTATCGTTTATTTTCAACGCCAGTTAGGCTCTCTCGCGATATCTATCGTAGACGCTCGATATCTATCGCTTCACAATTCACCACCTGGGCGTCTTCTCGTGTCTTGCACGTACCTTGCACTGAATCGAACTGTCAAACACGATTACTCATGCAACGTGGCGTAGTTCCGAATTTATACCCAAAAATGCTGGTATTTTCGTATTTTCTAGATTATTCTAGTGTTTACGAGTAGCTTCCCGTTACTTCTCGTTTGTACCATGCATTTTTAAACGTTTGTAGATATTTCTTTAAGGTTTTAGATCACTCTAGAATATTATAGGCCATTCTCGATCCTTCGATAGTCTTGTGACATATTACAATGAACTCGGACAGTGCGTAATTCCTTTTGCTTCCGTAACAATATTATTGAATCATGAAAAATTTACCATCCATAAAATTTAGATCCACAGATGCTTCATATCATCTCATCCTTTTTTCAGTATCTGAACATTCGCATAGGCTTCGATATTAACTGCAAAACATATTTTCGTGCGTATAAGGGTTGCATGTCGCTCAATATTTCATGTACATTGCAATCCACGTAAAGATATTTTGTTTTTTCAACAATTTATTTCCATCAATATAAAGTCATTTGTTTTTAATATTTTTAATATTAGGTCCTTACATATGAAATTGGCATTTTGCCGTACTGGCAAATTTGATCTCAAATATCTTCTCTTTGGTTAGGAATTCCAAATCCAAATTTATACAGCTATTTACTCATGTATTTGTGTTTTGAAAATTATAATTCATTTGTTTTTTCCTCAATTGTTTTTTTCTTTGCGTCACTCAGTTTACAAAATGAAAAACTTGAAATATCGCGTTATTTACGAGTACGAGTTCCACCGTGGCACCAGTGCTGCAGAAACGGCTCGAAGGATTAATGATGTGTATGGCGACGGTGCCGCAAAAGAAAACATAGTGCGTTTTTGGTTCCAACGTTTTCGTTCTGGAAATTTCGACCTGCAGAACAAGTCCTGTGGACGGCCGGAGACCAAAGTTGATAATGAAGAATTGAAGGCTATTGTGGAAGCGGATCCATCGCAAACCACATCCGAGTTAGCTGCGGGCTGCGGTGTTAGTGATAAAACTGTTTTAATCCACGTGAAGCAAATTGGTAAGGTGAAAAAGCTTGAAAGGTGGGTACCTCACGAATTGAGTGAAGCAAATCAACAAACGTGCGTTGACTGCTGCGTTGCTAATGCAACCGGCTCAACCGGCACAATAATGAAGGGATTTTAAATCGAATCATTACCTGTGATGAAAAGTGGATCCTGTACAATAATCGGAAGCGGTCATCGAAATAGCTGAACCCTGCCGAACCAGCCAAACCATGCCCCAAGCGAAAATTGACTCCAAAATAGTTACTTGTGAGCGTTTGGTGGACTAGTGCTGGAGTCGTTCACTACAGCTTTCTTAAATCTGGCCAGACGATTATGGCAGATGTCTATTGTCAGCAACTGCAAACCATGCTGGAAAAGCTAGCTGCTAAACAACCGAGGCTGGTTAATCGCTCTAGGCCACTGTTGCTTCATGATAACGCTAGACCACACACTGCACAACAGACGGCTACCAAATTAGAGGAGCTTCAATTAAAATGTCTAAGACATCCACCGTACTCTCCGGACCTTGCCCCAACAGATTACCATTTTTTTCGAAATTTGGATAACTTCTTGCAAAGGAAAAAATTCAACTCCGATGGGGCAGTCCAAACCGCCTTCAAAGATTTTATTGATTCCCGTCCGAATGGTTTTTTTAGTAAAGGGATCGATGAACTACCTATGAGATGGCAAAAGTGCATAGATAGCAATGGTACATACTTTGATTAAATAAATATATTATAATAAAAAAAATCGGCTTTATGTTCCTCCCATACTAAACGCCAATTTCATATGTAAGGACCTAATATTTAAAGCATTAACTTTGTGGGTAGACATTATAACAGAGAGTTATTTAAATTAATAAAAATCACTACCAAATTTAAGATCTACCGGTTTCGAGACGTACCCGTCTCTTCGTCAGGACCAACACTACACTACTATGTTCACAACACTACAACACAACCATAGTATTGTCAAACATTTACCAATCTTGTCAGAGACAAGCATGCACTAACTTACCTACAGAACTATCAGGAATCTACGAGGGAGAGAGAGTGAGAGGAGGTGGGGTCTAATGTGGGTGTAACCAAACCTTTTGTGAAAGTTAAATTGAACAAAGGGCTGTATGGAAACCGGTAGAAATGTAGATCTCGAAATCGGTAGACCTTAAATCTGGTAGAGGTTTTTACTAATTTAACCAACACTCTGTTATAAAGTCTTTTGTATATCTTATACAATATATTTTATTGTAAAATGTGTTACGTTTGCTAACGAGCATATTTTATGAAGTTCTCAATCGAAAGTCTCACTCGCGTTTACTACTCAGTTCAAGAGAAGTTATATGTCCTCGATGTTACTCGCTAGAATTACCTCATCATCGTATATAAAACAAGCCCTTGAGTAGCTTGGTGAAGAACTTCGTTGAAGATTTCAAGAGTTTGAATATAATTTATTACTTATGAAAATAAAGTTTAATATAATTCCATGATGTGAATAGAAATATATTGTCACAATTTTGCGGCGACGGGATATAAATAAATAACTTTAAATTATTTAAACTTTTATTGACAAAGATACACTAGGCACATACTTAACTGGAATACTTTTTCGGATTTCGTAATAATTTTTCACTGGAGAATATTCTATACGTAGGTAGGTACTCTATACACTTTTTTCGCTACCTGACTCCATATACAGATTTGCTCGGATCTTCTTTTCCTTCACATGCGGTTTCATTACCAGTTAAACTCAAGAGTTTCCCGTAGCCACAACGTCTCTGAAAACTTCTTGTATGTTCCACCGGTTTCAAGATGTTTCCAATTTATTCCAAAATGTCCAGATTGATGGGAAATGCTCGATATTGTGTAGTTCTTCTTGTTTGTAGAATATTGCGAAAATATTTAATTGAGGCTTCCTTGATTTCATAATCGCCACTTTATCCTATGTCCCTGTCCAAAATACTGGACTTTTGCAGATATCCTTTAAAGCAGTCATGTCCGAAATTGTAGTAGCTCGTTAAAATATTTTGTATTAACAAGATTTAAAATAAAATAAAAACTTATCCCTACAATAATACACATTGTTTTGTAATGTTTGTAGTGTGTTGTAATTGTTTGTAATTGGTGTTGAATAAAATTATAGAGACACAGATGGCAGTCGATTATTTTATTTTATCATAACTGACATGAAACCCAGCTTGACAACTTATCGAGCCCTACTGAGCGACATGTCTTGTGCCGCGGTCACATCAAAGTTGTATGTTTATTTATCTATGACTAACATTTATTAACTTTGGACACATAGAAAATAATTTAAGTACGGTAAATTCTTGACAGTATGTTTCGCGGTCGGCCGGGATAATCACGATACTGATGTTAAGAGTCCACGTCCCAGCTGCTAAAGCACGGTCGCTGAGCAGAGAGAATTTCGTACATTGACCCTACGCTACGTATCCTTGTCGCTCGCGCACAATTATGTTGCTGTCACGCTCGCTCGCTGTGCCTGTGCCAGCGTGACAATTGTGCGCGAGCCACAAGGATATATACCCCACGACCGGGCTTCAATGTAAGTACTGGAAGCTTGCGCCGGTTGTAGGCTTGAGTCTTTAGAGGTTGTAGTATTTTGGCTTTTGGCCCAGTTTTTCAAGAGAATATGCCTTATTTTGACGTATTATCCAGCTAATTGTTACTTTACACAGCGTGTAACGACTAAGAGTCGACTATTTGTTCATTAGTAATGGTAATAGTTTACTTATTTATTTAATACTTACTCACAATTGACAAACAATTTGTGATATCTCACTAGAACGATCTATGTTGAGAAAGGCATAGTATACAAATTAGTTATAAAATTTAGATATTTACAAGTGCTTAGTAATTAACTCCTTAATTTAGTTAGGAATGTATAAAATATCAAAAACTATTTACTTATAAGAAAAGGTACAGAAATACATGATTCATAAAGTCATTAGTTTGTTTGAATGAGAGCACCAATTTTGTGTCTTCCCATATTTTTAATCCAGGTTTTTACAAGGTAACGGACTATATTCAATTAGACTATGTTGCATGTAGTTAAAGAGTTTGGGTCCAAATGAGTTGAAACTCCTTTGCTCGTTTGTAGTGCGTATACTTGTGATTAGTAATTTAAGTTTGTTTGTTCATGTGGCAATTGTCGTTTGGGTCATTTAAAAATGTGCATTTTAGTGTAGTATTAGCATATATTAGTCTAAAATCAAAAACATCGAATATGTTGAACATTTCATCAGTCCTTGTTAATAATATTGGCGTTTCGATGATAACGTTTATAAATGTTTTCTGAGTAGCAATTACTTGATTATGTGTACTCATAGTTGCTCCTCCCCACGCAATTATACCATGTTCTATGATCAATTGGTAAATTACGCAGCAAACCATCTTTAGAAGTTTTACACTACGAAAATTTATATCTTTCCGTTTTCCACCAAACAAACAAACCATCATTGTAAAAATCTATGCTTCTCGTTTAACAATTACCATTACTGATGATGACGCAAAACCGGGTCTTAGTTTATTTTCGCATAGTTCCGGTACACTGATCAAAAATATATTCAAATTATGTTGAAGCCGAGTTCATATAAATCGAACAATGCCCCCACACCCGGGTCCCTGAAACATTCCAGAGGCCCAGAAACGGGAGTGCAAATATCTGGGAAGAATAAATATTGGTTTATGTTTTTGGAAATTTATTTGGGTTCCACTAAAATGTAAGATATTGGAAAACATTCGAAAGCAATGCGGAGGCGGAGAATTCCCGCGCTGGAGGCGTGCGGAATACGTGCGCGCGGTATTTACGGAGCTCGTGTTTGATCAGACCTAACTATTGTATTATAGGCCGCCTTTATGTACGCGGGGGAAGTAAATATTCATTAACTTCGTTTTATTTTTCTCAACGTCCCAGAAATGGCCCGTCGATAATGACGGGAAACAAATGAAGACGCCATGGAAAGAAGTTGTTAACTCTTAAAAGACTGTGCTTAAAAAAAACTTTGGGGACGGTGGAGTAACACAGCCTTACCTGATTAAAAATCGGCATAGTTTTTAATATCTGATAAAACATACATATATACAATACAGATAAGACTTTTTAAAGGTCCCTTTATATAATTATGTAAGGTAAATATACATATTTGCATTATTTTAGTAAATTATTATAAAATCATTGCAAATCGAATTTGCGTGCGCTTCCGCCGACGTTTCTTCAATAGCAACTGAATACAACGACGCGGTCGCCTGCTCGCTTCAATCGCATGCACTCCGTCTTTATCTAGCACGTGTTACCCGACTCTATCGGACTCTTTCTATATTGTTTTTTCTTTCGCCGAAACCCAAGCAACTGCCATCTCTGTCCTACATGAAATGTATGGTATTGTCGTGCTCTTTCTTGCTCGATTTAACTGCGATGCACAATATACTGCTCACTCTTACACACTGGCCGAAAATACGAGAGTAATGAATAAATATTTTTTAATTAAAAAATCCGTACATTCCTAACAGTTTAATTTAGTAATTTTGATGTAAAAATGTCTATTCAATGATTACAAAAAATGTGACGTTTTAGTTTTCGTAAATAAGGTAGATATTTCATATTTTGTATGACAGGTAGACCTACGTTACATCACCGACACACAGGAGTTAAGTAACATTTTTGTCAAAAATGAGTTAATAAGCCCTCTAAACTAAATAATGTACGCTCTTTCCATTGGAACTAAGTTCAGAACTTAAAAATAATTAGAACATGTTCAAATCATAGGGCTGAACATGTTAAATAAGCTTTTTCATAAAAATCAAATCGGTTACTAATGGGAAGAACATGTTATCTTCAATAATAACATATTCATGTCATCATTCTGAAATTAAAACGCCTTTTAATTTGATTGGAATATTTATGGTTAATTTAAATTTTACTCTGGCAGTACTGTGATATATTTGTTTTTATTTGTAGACTATTATAATATGTACTGATATATTATTTTTCAATAGTTTTAAATGGTACATACCATGTTTTGTAGTATTAATTAACATGCCAGGCATTTTGTAATTTTGGATAATGGATGGTAAAAACGGATAGCATTTGAAGGGTTGTTTGATGTTCGTGTTTTACCAATTTTAAAAAGGTGTTATTCTATTAAAAATGAGTTCCAGAGGCGAAAAAATGGTTGTTAACTACATTGTTTAGGGAAAATCAGTATATTTTTATTCTTTTGTGCATAAATGCATTTTTTTTTACTTTGCAAATACTTTTTTGATATTTTAGTGATATAAATCAATAAAAATTAATCTTGAATTAGCAATCAAACATATTTTTCAAAGGCGAAATGCAAATGTTAAATTATCTCAAAATGACTTGAATGTTATGAACAACTTCTTACCATGGGGTCTTCAAATGGAAAAATTACGCTGATTTATATTTCTAAAATCAATTAGTACTCTCATCATTACGTGTAAGTGTGTGAAAGGAATTTACATATAATTTAAATATTATTAAATTATTTTTTTAGTAAATGAACGCCGTAAATTGTATTTGGTATAAGGATAGGTAGAAAGAGTTAGTTTGGCTTTGTCTAAACATGCAGAAATAGAAGAGAAATTAAAGTAATTTACAAAAGAAATTTTGTAAAATGGATCACCCATCGCATTCACAGGACCGCTTTACGAGCGAAAGCTCCCATATCGGTTGTGCTCGTACGTCGCCAGATTGAAGGCCAACTCCGTGTGACGTCGTATATGGGGCAACGCGACTCAGAGAGACCATTCTTCCAAATTTGGTACGGTCATTTCCTTCAATCCAATTTGTTGAGAACTATTTCTAAGCAACCGGTTCTAATCATCCGTAATCTATCCACTGCTGGATAAAGGTCTCCCCAAGTGGCTTACACGTTTTTCTGTATAAGTATGATAAGATAAATGTGATCGATTATATATCTTCAATTCTTTTCATACACTCATCGCATCATTGGTGATAAATTTCAAAGGCGAAACCTTCTTATACTTTTACACAACTTCATCTATTTTTTACTTGACTTGGTGTTAATTCATATAAATCTTATTATATAACTATCTTTCTTACTGGTGCATGGTATTTCTTTTTCTTATATTGTTGTTCAACTTAGGCTTAAGTGATTTTACTTTTGTGGATTTTTTAACCAAATGTTTATTTAAACAAACCACTTAACTCTTTAAAAATATTTAACTGTAATTGGTTTTGGATATTTTACACGAACCGTATTTTTTTCCGAGAAACGATTCTCGATGTTTCGTTGAATTCTTATTCAACGTCATCGGGAGGACGACCTTTACCCGCGGAGGTAGAGGGCGGACTCTGTCCGAAACGTCGAGAATCGTTTCTCGGAAAAATATACGTTTCGTATAAAATATCCGCAACCAGTTACAGTTGAATATTAAATAGTTGTGCTTTTAAATAAATAAATAATTTAGGGTTCATCATTAACTTTTTTGTTGTTTAATTTTAAAATCATATAAACCATATCATAAAAACCCTTTATTTCTTATTTTGTTACATGAAAATTAAAGAGGGCCGGAGAATTGTATACTTTTCCCTACTGCCAATAATTTATTTTATTATACAAATAAAATATCTTATAACCTTTTATTGGTGAACTCCGTCATAATTAAATCTTCTTAAGTTGATCAAATAAATTTAAATAGTTTGATAGTTTTTTTCCGTCCAGTCACCCTATTTTTGATTCAGACGTCGGCAAGTTTTCGAGCCTCGGGTGGCGATAGATATTTTCGATTGGTGGAGTCAAACAAGGTTAACATAAAATTATTTCATCACGAGTTAAACATTTAAATTTATACAAAAACTACATTTTTGAAGTCGCGGCGTCGGCGTCGCGGCGGCGCATTCTTTTGTTTCCAAGGCTGTTTCCGCCGGCCGCTGGCCGTTCCCCAGGGAACTGTTTACACGGAGGAAGCGAACTATTACACACTTAGAGCGCGGCGCAGGAATTTACTTAATTCAGTGTGACGGAGAATTAGGCGGGTGCGTGACTGCCCGCCTTGTCGGGCACCCCTTCTGGGTGATTTGTGGCCAAATTTAAACATCACCAACTGAGGGATGTGATTGCTTGTATGAGCTTTCTCTTCATTCAGACAAAACCTTCCATAACTTTCGTCTTATGACTCTCCATCCACAAAGGCACAAAAAAGTTTTTGTTTTTCTGCCAAAAACTGGGGCAGTGAGAAAATCTGGTCCATGCATCCTTTTCCACCCATAAGCGCTTCTTGTACATCCCACACTTTTCCTTTTGTTGTTATCCTCAAACTTTCTATTAAAATTCTCGCACACAGTTTGCCAACAAAACTCAATAGGCTAATGGCCCGATAGCTTGCGCAGTCCATTCGCGACCCTTTTCCTTTGTACACAGGCATGATGACAGCTCTTTTCCAATCCATTGGAGTATGCCTGTCCTCTAAACATTGGTTTAAGAGGCTGTGAAGCATCGTGAAAATTACTGGGCCACCACCTTTAATGTATTCGGCAGCAACATTATCACAACACACAGCCTTGCCATTCTTCAGGTGCTTTAATGTCTTGTAATTGGCCCAAAACTCTGTACATCAATTATTGTTTTTTTTCAAGATTGATTAATTATATGGCTGTAAGAAAACCAATAAATGAAAATAAAATAAAATAAAATAAAAATGTCCTTTTGAATTCTTCCACAGTTATCTCATTCACATAATCACCGTTCATAAATCAGCTGGACGCCTCGAAAGAATCCTTACTCGCATTCCTGTTGTTTTTTTACATTTCTTCAAAAATAAATTTAATTGAAGTAACTAAACTTGTAGCCAGAGTAGATATTCATAAAAATGTATATTTTTAAAGTACTTCTCAAATACATATATGTTGAATTTCAGATTTTCACGAATTGAGTATATAGGAGATAATATATCTTGGTTATCCCATGTCAGTTAGTCCTGATGAGGGCAAAGAAAATTTAATTCTTTAATATGACTTCTCTTAATTCTGCCTGTAGGTGTAAAGTTTTGGGAAAATATTCGGTTATTGTGGGTTTTTAATGGGTATGTTAATGAAATGTATTTTTGGGGGAGCTTGAGTTTTTTCTAAAATATTGAGGTGTTGTGTTATCTAATGCTGTTGTGTCTGTTATTAAGGCTGTTAGACCTTTTATATTTTTCAATTGCTTCTCTATAGATCCTTATCGTTTCATTATTTAGACTAGTAACCGTAGATGCCCAATCAAAATCGATATTGTAAAATTCTCTCTTAGCATGCTGTTCTAGGAATGATGTGAACTTTTTGTTCTTACGTCCACAGTGTGTTCGGTCAGTTATGTTATAAACTGTGAATTATCGAAATAAATTTTTTCGCCTTACTAGTGAGACTTTTTTTGTTAGAATCGATAACCCTTTTAATTGAATTGTTTCTCAGAAATGTTGCTAGATCTCTAGTCTTCCAGTTCATTTCAGTAATGGATAACATTTAACTTTATTATTATTTTAATTCAATGAAATCACATTACAAATTCGTCATTGCATCACAAGGGCTTAATATGTCAATAGCAATAAGCAATACTGGAAGTTTGGCAATATCAAAACAACCAACAAGATGTAAGCTGAGTATTGATAATAAGCCTGTGGAACAAGTCATGAGCTTCAGATATTTAGATCTGTATACCGAAGTCCGAGTGCAAGTTAACAGAGCATCCACGGCATCAGAGTGTCTCAAGAATCTGGTCTGTATAAACAAAATATGAATATTGAAAGTAAGGTCGAAATATACAAGACATGAGTGCGACCTATCATGACATACGCTATAGAGACGTGGGTTGACACTGTCCTCACTAAAGGACTCCTCAGAACAACTGAAATGAAGGTGCTGAGATCCATTACTGGAAAAACTCTACGTGACCGTGTCCGAAATGAAGAAAACCTTGCAAAATAGAGGACATAACACGATGTAGTAGATCCAGAAGGAGATTCTGGTGGAAGTTATTCTGGATTCGTAGCAAAATGGACAGTGACAGACAGAAATCCTCTCTGGATGACGCCTACCGGGAAGACCAACGAAAAGATGTAGGGATAGCTGGACCTCGTTATCCTAGGAGGCGTAGTTTTCTGTAGCACAGATCAACAGATCTACTATAAGAAGAAGAGGAAAGGAGAGAAGAAATCACATTAATACATTTAGAGAGTTTATCACATAATAATTTTCTAAAAAGTTCTTATTTGATAATTAAAATATGATTTAATTTTAATTAATTGTGATTTCGATAATTACAAGAAACTTTTAATCTTCAGTAATTGCAATTAGTTTGCCCATGCGTTTTAAATTTCTGTGCAATTATAGTCCCGAAATAATTAAACTCCTTTTCAAGGACATTCATTACCATCCATTCTAAATTAAATTAAAAGCCTTACAACAGTACAAGTGGATTAGTATTCATGTTTCCAGAAAGTTCGACGGTGGATTAATACTATGAGAGCGACGCATAAAAGGTATTTCAATCAGATAATTGTAATTACTGCTTAATTAAATTACCGTACAATACCCCCATGCGAGCTACTTAAGTCTTACCGGTCCGTATGTAAATTCCTTCTCCGCTTAAAGTTCGCTTAAATTTTGTTCCCCGGAGTTGGAGACGCTGCTAAATCTCAGAAGGTATATCAAAAGCCTCTTAGCCCGGTTAACTGAACATCAAGAAATGTTGACAACATTTCTTCGGAAGGGGAAGGGATGTACACGTGTGTGCGTATATAAGGGTTGAAATAATAGGCTCAAATATAATAACAATAACAGTTATTGGTAGACAAATGGAATGAAAGAGCGATCGGTCGTATTGTTGATGTTTATTTCACCAGAGTTAAGCTCCGAGAGTCGGTGAAAGTGTACAAGTAAGGAAGCAAGACTGGATTGGCTGATTGACTCTTGACTATCCGAGTGAGTGATGCGATGTCGAGGCGTACTGTTTATATAAGTGTACTCCGCTGACTGTTTGTTCGTTCCCTTTCCTTTCCACTCGGGAACCTTATCGCTGACCGATGGAGTTTGAATGTCTAGTTCATGACTGGGAGTATTTATTTCTAGCAAATCCAGACAATTGAAGCAATTTGACAATGAACTGCTGACGCTATACGGATATTGCCTCCTCAACAGTTTGCTGTGATTCTCATCAACTACTATCTGGTCAGTCAATTACGAATCTAGAATAGAATCAAGAATACTCCCTAAAACAATCTTCGAGTTTATGTTTACTGAGGTATTATGCCGTGTTGTTACGACCTTTCGGGCATAATACCCCAGTAAACACAAACTTGAAGATTCTGAGTGGCCGTGAAAACCTAAGAACATTCTTTCCCTAAAAAAACTTTACAAGCGACTTTAAACCTATGAGACGTAGATTTAATAAAAACTAGATTAACGTAAATTAAATAAAAATTGTCGTTTTTACGTAAAATAAGATAAAGCTGTATTCTTTCTCGTAAAGAACGGCGTATGAAGCTAATACCCAAAGTTATTCGCGAATGAGAATGATGCTCTGTTCTCACGGACACTTACTAAAAGAATGGAAAAGCAACATGCAGCCTTTATTTATTTTTAATAAATAATTTATATTTTAAATATATAATATAATTTATATCGTATTACGTTAGCATGTCATTAAAAGAAATAATTAATAAATTAAAGACTTTAACTTAGCATAAAACCACTATTTATTTGTTAATATGCCAATCACTTTCGCTTTACTAAAACTTCATCAGGGCACTACTAAAAACTTTTCTTAATAGTGTCATGATGAAGCTTGACATATTAACAAATAAATAGTGGTTTTATACTTGGCATAATATTGATTAACAAATAAATAGTGATTATATACTAAGCTAACGTGTTTAATTTATTGAATTTGTTAAACCACAAAGTGGTTGCTTTATACCAGATGATGAAAGAAATAATAATAAAAATATGAAACTACAAGTGGCCCCAAGTAATTCACAGGATACATAAGACATGACGCGATGGAAGAGTACTCTATTCAAACGATAAGCCATGGATCTTATAAAATAGATGAAGAAGAAGTATCACCAATAACACTCGTGGTCTCCATTTCCTCAAAAAATCTCAGACGTAGTTTTTGTTTAATGAGCTCTTATTATATATTTTCACTAGTGATGGTCAAATCGTTACTTTAATCTGTTACACACTGTACAGTTATTTGGTATTTGTATCTGATTGGATCGATGATTTGTAAATGAGAATATTTACTTACGATGATTGCCAGTTGAATTGCCGAAATCAATTACTACTTATCGACATAATCATCTCAAATACTGCCAGTGATGACGTACGGAGTGGAGACAATGACCCTTACAAATAAAAGTCTGGGAAAGCTCAAATGCACGCAATGATCCCTGGAGAGATCCATGCTTGGAGTAAGCCTAAGAGATAGAATAAGGAATGATGAAATTAGGCGCAGAACTAGAGCAGTGGATATCACGGATGGTGTAGCGAAGCTATAATGGCAATTGGCAGGACATGTTGCGAGGCAGGATGCTACAAGGTGGACTCCCAGAGTTATGAAGTGGAAACCTTGGGAGAATAAAAGAGGTATTGGAAGATCTCAAAAGAGATGGGCCGATGACATAACCCCTGGGGGGGGGGGAAATGGCTACAATTAGCAAATAACGAGGAAGGATGGAAGGGTATGAAAGTGGCCTATATCCAGCAGTGGAGAGATGAAGGCTGAAGAAGAATGAGAAGTGTCACAGATTAAAATACCATCACTAATTTTCACGTCCTTAGGTTTTCACGGCCGTTCAGAATCTTCTGTGTATAGTTTTCTGGGATATTCTGTCGTGTATATGTGACCTCTCTGGCCAAAGTTTCGGATTCCATTGCAGGGTCCATCATCGGAGTTTATGTGAATGTTGAAGTATAGGTTAAGTATTGCCTTGCAATACCGTACCGAAATCAGGGTGTCTCCAAGTTTTTTTTATGTTAAGTACTAGATTGCAGTACCGTGTCGAAAGCAGGTGTGTGTCTTGATGTAGTGTGTTGTGTATCTACTAACGGATGTCGGACTGTGCGGATCGTCGATTTGATTTATTCCGCAGCGCCGGATACAACGATGTTTTTAACTTAACCCATTAAACGCCGCTACCAGTTCTCGTTGTTAGATTTTCATGAAATTTGAGAATACGTTCTAAAACTATATCTTTAAGAAAATTTCATCAAAAAAATATGGAAAAATCTTTTAATTTGGAAAATTTGAGGTGTTGCATTTTCGCAACGTCAGCGAAATAGGGGGGTAAACGATAAAGGTATGAAACAAAACATGTACAGTTTTTAGGACATTTATTTCTCAAGATTTTTATACAATATTAAGAAAAAAATATATTTGCTTAATAACTAAACATATTACTAACTTATTGAGATAAAACGTAAACTGGATATATAAAACATATGACTAAACAATAAAAACATGTAAAAGTATTCACGTGATTTTAGTGATTCTATTTTCCTTTGTGGTACGTTTCATGACATTTATGATGTAACGCGACATTGCACAGTTCACATATAAAATATGTTAGGGAATAACACCCTGCATCTTTTTCTGTTTTGATTTCTTTTCAAAAAATGTTGAGTGCCTGGATTTGGACCTGATGATGTTAAAAATCTAGATGGTTTTCCTATGCACAATAAGTTCGCTTTTGATGATTTCATAAATGTGGGTGCTATAAGTCTTTTAAAATTTAAAAGGCACATGTTTTCTTCAGGATGAACCATTTGATAGAGTTTCCATGAATTACATACTGCCACATCACAGAAGTTTGAAAATATGGCCCACCACCACTTTTTACCGCGAACTCTTATTCTTAGTTGGAAACAAAGTTATCCGTTAAATCAACTCCACCCATTAAAAGATTTTATTGTGTAACAGTATTAGGTTGAGTGATTGTTTCATAGTTTTTTTTAAATATTTAATTAGGTACCTTGATATATTTTTAATTGGTTCAATCCTATCACAATTTGAAGCCACTATCCTTTCATCGAACAACTACAATCACAGTTTTCTTTTCAAATCTATAATCGAATTCACCCCTTTCCATTTTTTTTATTTCTTTGGAGGATTTTAACGATCCAATATTCTTTAGACGATTTTCTCTTATTGTGCCAGTGGCGAAAAACAAATTATTCCTCAAATATATTATAAGGGGGATAGATGTAAATAAATTTTCAAAATAAACAATGTGGTGAGCTGGATTTTCTTAATTTTTCAGAAGACCCGTCACATTTCCTCGAAAACCCAAATTATAAATGTTTGAAGGCTCTTCAGTTTTCCCCATATATAGATCAAAAGCATAAATGTATCCAACTGATGAAGCTAATGTCCAAGACTTGGCTGTGATTTGAACCATTGCATTTTCCTTGGCTCGCCTCACCTGACAAGTTGAACACTGAGATGTTGAAGGTTCACTCACCAACCTTTTTGAATTTAATTCCAAGGTTCCTGCTTTATCCTTGAGTACATGGTTATATATATCGTCTTCGTGTAAATCTTTATCATAAAAGTCCTCTTCGTCGGTAAATTCGGAAACTTCAGGAGGTAAAATAACTACATCTGGAATGTCTTCTTCTTCATTCCTATCAATATTCCAGTTCTATGCAATAAAATTAGCAGCCTCTTGTTCGGTAAAAAAATCTTTTTTATTCATCCTAAAGCAAAAAATCACGATATTAAAATTCGTTGATGGCATTCGTGCGTAAAATATTGGAATGAATTTTACCCCCACATTTCGCTGACGTTGCACTGACGCAACGGCCAAATAATTCGTATTATATTTGCACTTTATAAGTTTTTTATTTTTACAAAAACTATTCATTATTAAATTTCATATATTTTTTTTAAGAAATGATAAAAAAATATTAAAATATTTTGCAATATCTTAAAAATATAATGTATTCAAAAACAGCTTACCTGAGTGTCACGTCGTGTCCTTTTTTGAAGACCTCTGAATTGTAACGAAATATAATATATTTATACCTGAACCTATTTAAGGGTATGATAAGACCTTGACAATACACACTTAAGCTAATTACGGAAATTCCTTACTGAATTCTCAGAATATGACCTGTTCAAATAACCGCTGCGCTGCCGCAACGTCAGCGAAAAATGGGTTAAGACTTACTTGTGAATATGAAGGGCATCCCTTAGTTGTTAGCCTTCAAAAATAATTGAATACCTCTGCACCGAATATAACAACACTCAATTTTTGTCTGAATAAAATTATCATTCTTATGACTCTACAATAAACGTATAATTCATTGTATGTATCAGTTATGTTTGACCAGAGATAATTTTCACTGTCAACATGATAAATATTATAATTGCGACTGTTTGATTTCAACCATTCACGTTTATTATTTTTTCATCATTTTCGCTGCCATGGCTATAATATCACCACACATGTTGAGGACAGCTGGGTGGAGTAATTAACCTGTTTTCCTCGCCACGAAAATATTGATTGCGATTAATTAAACCAACTTAAAAACAGAGCTGCCCCAAGGATCTTTCGATTGTAGGGAGATTGCTTTTCCAGCTGAGTTATATCACCCTTGTTAGTCTTATCAGATTTGCTCTATGTTTGTTCATTCAGTGACTTCCCCATTTTTACAGTAAATTTCAATCCTATTATTAATTAATTAATATAATTTCTCTGAATGTGAATGTACCTGGCAAATTAGCTGGTGTATTGGAACCAACTTCTGTAATTTAACTTTAATTAAGTCAGTATACATTTTAAGTACGCGTCTCTGCTCTTATTAACTTAACTATCCTTAAGACCTGCAGACACTCACACATTAACCAAGATTGACTCCGCAACATGCCTCTGTTATCCTTATTTTCCTCTAACCCTTCTGAGAGCTCAATCTTTATTCTCACGCAACTCATACAACCTATTGTCACGTGTCGTGACTGCTGGAGGAATTAATGAAAACGCTGGGATTTAATACAGGATTTATTGAAAACCGATTAATTAATAACACTAACGTACAAAGTCACTTATCGCTATTGAATGTAACGCTATTCCTTAAATTAAACTATTTAGCAATTTATCACTCGTAAATACACGACACTTTATTCACTATTCGCTAGAATATTCCATCCAATTTCCGCACTTACTAATTTCGCTTCGGTTTATCTCGCTACGTAAGAATTTTCCGGAATCTTCGCTACCGAATTACGGCCCGGCCCGCCTGGCCGTCCTGGCAACTCGCGACTCGCGGCTACCTTCGCTTGTGTGTTGAATTTATATGGCTAATGCTGTTATCCAGACGATTCCAGTGTTTTCGGGAAGTTCTTCGCGTTTTCCAGACTTTTGTAGATTTTCTCGAAAGTCGGAGGTAATTCCAGACCCTTCGGTAGTATTGTGCCAACTTAAAACAACCATCACTTGACAGAAGTGCGTGACTCCTTCTAGTCTCGTTACCCTATTCTCCAAAACTCCAACACAATTAACAAGCAAACTAACTAACTAAATCTTCCCTCTGTTTCATGGAGGGATAGGCAGATAGAACAGAACGCCACTCTTAAAGCCTACAAAACTATAAATTGCATAATACGTAAAAGCCTGATTATTTTCTGTAGATCCATTTAGGGAGTTCTTTAAAAAAGTATCTATTGCTCATAAAAACTTAGGTCTCATTATTTTCAGTACAATGTCTTAGAAATACTTTATAGTTAGTTAGTATTTCGGAAATAGGAATAGTTCTGTATAAAATAATTACTAGCCCAGCTATCAAATTAGGTATACTTCTTTAGCTGCTGCTGTAATATTAGTTATTATTGTCACGGGTTCGTGGTTGTGGGAGGCAACTGAAACACCTAAAACAATTTAAACATTTATTTATTACACAAAGTCACTGGACATTAATTTAATCGGAGCACCGTCACTAGAGAATTCCACAAAGGTTTGCACTCATTCACGCTAATCCGCAAGTAAGTACCCATTGTACCATTTTACTCTTGTCTATTACTTGTTTGTGGTATCGCGCGGGTTCTCAATTCGCTATCTTCTACGGTCGCTTCTATGATGCTGGCAAAAACAATGCTAAATGCCCCCGTATTTATAGAGACCCGTTTTCTAGACTTCTCGCGAATCTGTATGCCAAAACTTTTTTGTAGTTTCCAATTTAGTGTAAAATGTATAGTGGTGTAAAATCCTCGATTGCGTGCAAATCTTTCTGATTCTACCATCTGGTGACATTATTTTTTAAACCAGTTAGTTGTTTCGCTTTAGATTTCTTTATATTAATTTACGTATTGCACACGCAAAGTGTCCTTGAAAATTCGCCATATTGATATTTTTTCCAGTTTATTATAGAAAAATTATATGAAATTCTACAGAATAATTATCTGGCAGATTTGTTAGATTTCATGGGCATGATAATTCAAATATTTCACAGAAATTTTGATCAAACATTAAAAAATTATATTCAAGTTATCAATGACTTTTTAAAATTATATGGAATTATTAAACATTCACTAAAAGATAAACATTACATAGGCTCACTTTAATAAATTTGTATAAATGCCCACACTTTAGAGAATAATGTACCAATCTGAAGATGTTCGTGGCAGACTAAATCCGGTACAGAAAAAAATAGTGGAAAAAAGTTAAATCTAATTAATTAGTTCAATTAAATCATATAAATGGATTTTTAAAACAACTTAGTTTCAAAAATAGAAATTATTTATCATATTAAAAAAAAAACATTTACAAGGTAGGTATATCGTAAATGGCTCATAAAAGTTTATTAGCTAGTCGGATTTGCGACTTTTTTAATGACTGCCGTTCAAAAATTTAAAAAAAATCCTATTGCTTCTGTAAAATAAATTGTTTTGCCCCTCACACGTGAATTATATACAATTGTGTTTTATTTTTTCTTTCTCTATGTATTTTTTGTAATATCTTTTTGTAATCTGTGTTTAATAAGGAAATGAATAGCGGGGACAATGGGGGGCAATTTTGGATAAAAACCGTTCGGCCTACTTGTTTTTTACAACAACAATTGCTTTTAGCTTTAAAAAAATGCCAACCAGGCGGCGAATGAGAAGTACCAATATAGGAGCTTTTGCTTATAAAACTATCTTAGGTATGTAGTGGGTCTGCCCTCATTGGACAATAAATCAATTCGGAAAAAAATTTAAGGGATTTTGACAATTTTATGACAATAGTAAATAACATCGATTTAAAACTCACAAATAGTTATCAATTTATTTCAGTAGGAGTAAAACTTGCATTATTAAGAATTATCATTAAGGCGGTACATACATTTTTTAAGCTGTCAAAGTGGCGATATGTGTCGGATAGATCATGATACTTCAACACGAGATCGAGACATGAACAAACGTCATATCAGATAAACCTTGCAAGAGCGTATTTTTTACATGTTCTTGTGAGGTAGAAAGGTTGCGAGGAAACGAGACAACCATATGGAGTACCAACGTTTAAAATATATGGGAACGCAAGTCATGCGCGCGTACCATTATTAGAATTTTAAATGTTTTAAATCTAGAATATAAAAAAGCGTATGTATATTTCTCCAATAATTTAGGTGTTGTAAAAAAAGTAAACAAAAATTTTTCTTACATCGCTGTTTTTTAATTTAAAACTTTTGTCGAATAAGCAGATTTAGATATTATTTTGACTTCCGACTGAAATTTCAAAACACCTGTGAAAATAATTGAATTTAAATAATATTTATTTAAAATAAACAAAAAACTACTACGACAATATGTATTGAATTAAAAATAAAATTAAAAACCATTTATCTATATTTCAAAAATTATCTCTTAAATTAATATCTTACTTGACTTTCAAATAACAATGACACTAACAATATAATATGATATTATTATGAACTAAAGTCAAATTTGGCATAAAAACACGTTTTAAAGTGATTTTTTTATGAAAAAATGATCGGACTACATGAGCGCGTCCGCCTCTCTCGGCTGGCGTGCGGATTGTGATCTGCAAACTGCATAATTTTTTGACACATTTCATACTATAGAATTTTTATTTTTAAATATTAATTAACGTGTTTTTTATAAAAAAATTAGCTTTTTAATAGTGAATGAAGACTCAAAGTGCGAATATAGATACAATATATCGTTTAAAATCATCTTTTTATATGAATAAACAACATTTGAAAATGACCAAAAATCGTAAATATTTAAGCATGTTTGAAAAATGATATCTTTTTTAATATTGAATATTTCTTAATTTCCTACGTACAGATTCTAGATAATTAAGTAAACTTTATATGTATGAAAAAACATATTATGCTTACATACAAATTTTAAACGAATCACACTTTGCCCGGGAACATTAAAAACGTTTTTTTTGCCGCGGCCTGTGGATTAATGCCTATATTTTTCTTAATTATTGTAAATAATGTTCAGTTTATTACTTTTATATAAGAAAAAAGGTTTTATCTAAGTTAACGCCCTAAAAAAATTGCAATCTATCATATAAATTCTGATATAAATGAATAATAAAATCCCACATTTTCGTAAAAAACGCCGAAATATGCATTTGCAGTGAATGTACCGCCTTAACGAAAGTGACCTTCACATCTAAGTGATTCTTAATACGTATTAAACATTGAGAAAGCATATGAAGTTTTTCTATAACTATTTAAGAATACAATGCCATGTCTATTTCACGAATAGGTACTGTAGAATCCTAACGTCTCGTATCTAAAAATTTCATAAATTAATTCATAAATAAAAAAACTTAATATCACACAATATTTGAGAATAACACTTTAACTAGTAAAACAAAGATTTTTATTTTTATTTCTACATTTTAATTAATGTTATACAATGATAAAATGAACAAAATATTTATAATTTTGTGCTGTAATTATTTTAAAACTTAGGTAGTTTTATACTTAGATAGACCTATCAAAAAGGACAGAAGTTATTAATAAGTATGGTGAAAATGCGAAATAATATATATGAAGGCTGTATAAGCAAAGGTAGCAATATACAAAAAGAATGTAGTCATCGAGAATAACTAATATAGAATATACTGAATTCAAGTTTTCATAGGAAATAGAGCGTACAAATTTATAGGAAACATGATTTTGGAAGGGATAGATGCAAAAAATTTATGAATCAGTACATTCTTAATTAGTAAACCTCGGAATCTGTATTAATTTTTTTTTATATTGTTTGGATATTTCTGCCTCTGCTTCTATACTCGTCGTGTTATTTACTACTTAAAATCATTTTTAATGGTACATTTCGAAACCAAAATGAAAATGAAAATGGTATTTCATTTTTAATGTAATCGTGTTGTCAATTTCAAACCCCTAAAAATTTTATAAATCAACAAAAGGTTTTGAATCATACGTTAATCAATTTCAGATATTATTGTATGCCAAAAAATATCATTTAATAATATTTAATATCATATTCGTCTCATTGCGGTGTTTCCCATAAACGAATCATAATGCTATTTGCACTGATAAACCTGTTTCTTCATTCTTGTTCATATGCGCTATAGAAACAAGAGTTGCATGCTATTTTCTGAAAAAGATTTTAATTTTCATAACCTTAGAAAATATCACTTCTGAAAGGAAAACTATGATATAAACAAACGAAGCGATTAAATACATTTCAATTACAACCCAACATTCTTCAAAATCTAAAGATTTTGCCGATGGTCTCTGATAGACCTCCGCAGATGCCTTCAACTGGTTGGGGATAATTTCACCATACCACTTAAATACCAGACCACTTTCAAAAACTCTATTGATGATCTTTTGCATTTTTTTACGAAGTGGAAAGTTTTTCCATGTCACTATCATGGGCGAGTATGTTTTGAAGTAATCCTTTTTCAAGCAATGAATGTGAGAATCGTTCATCAAAAATTCTCGGTAGTAGTTCATAAAGTTTTGTGGAGCGATAATAGCGAAATCTCCCTTGATTACTTTATTTATACAGGAATGTACAGGAATACAACGTACATAGTTGTTAGCGAAGTTCGTAAGTTCCTGGGATCTGTCAATAATATAAATGTGGATCGGATGACCGCCGTACTCCAAATTTGATTTAATTATGTCTTCTACAGAATCTATTTGTCCCATGCGGTGCTGATGAATAAATGAAGTTCTGAGCGAGCATTGAATGATGACATTCGAGATGATGCAGAACGTGAGCCACCCCACAAACATTAATCTGACCGTTGAATGTTTGGTGCTAATTCTGCTGATTTTGCCCAAAAGCATCGAACAAATAACAAAAAATGTTCCCAACGGCCAGTACGATGTAGTAGAATCTTCTTGAACCATAAAGTACTGAGTTATTACACTAACAAAGAGAGCTGAACCACAAACGAGGGCCCAGGCTTCGGGCGAGAGAGTGCTTTGCAAATGGTTCAGCATCGGTTCCGCCGAGGCTACGGGAACACACCAAGCTATACGGTCCCGCAAATAGTACTGCATCGAATCATACGAAGTAGACCATGTATCAGGTAACACATTTCCAAGAACTATATCCGTTTCTTCCTTTTGCACTATTGAGAAAAAGTCTGGAATTATTATTCCTTCATCATAAGAAACTAACTTCCCGACTTCAAGACTCATATTTAAGCGCTCTGCGATCAACTCTAAGAGTGTGATTTCTAAACCATTGTTGGTTTTTTTATCAAAAGTATTTTTTACTACTATTGGCAAAACATACGGTGGGGAAATGATGGCCTTTATCTTGAGTGAACACTTGTGTAAATCGGAGGGTACTTTATTTTGTAGACCATTTATTTGCTTTACTATTCCGTCAGTACACAGATCTAACAGTACGACCTCTTCACAAGAGCTTCCGCAATACTCTCCATGGTACGGAAACCAGGTAAATGATTCTACCTTTCTGTCATCAACGCTTGATGCTATTACGAATGAGTCGAATACTCTATAGCTTCTTAGTTCGTTGAAAATCCTCTTGATGTCAGGTAATGGAAGATCTATCTGATCCAAGACTATGAAAAACTTGGCCTGAGCATTCCAATTAGGGTGAAGAGCGAGGGTGGACATATCAGTAATTACGTCCATTGCATGGTCCATTAGAAGGATATACGTGTCCGAAAGTTCATATAGATTTCCTGTGCGGTTTATCTTGTTTGTTGAGTTTTTAATGATAACAGATATTTTTCTGTTAGTGTGTATTTTCTTCAAGAGGTACTGCTGGGTCGTCATATCGGTACCTGTTTTGATTTGAGCCACATTTCCTCGGAATTCTTGCCCCGCCTTTTGGGCAGCGTATTTATGTATTATCTTATAAACACATGTCGCTGAGTTTATTTTTTCTTTCGGATCTATGCGTTGTATCATAATATCAATATCGTTAGATGCAAACGTATTTCTGAGACATGATGCTATAATTCCAAAAACTAATACTTTTATCTCCAACATAATGATTACTTTGTCAATATTTTTTACGCGTGTAGTTCCAATTCTAACCCAATTTCAACTGCCCAAAAAAAAGAAAATGGATTTATGGAAAAGACATGTTTTATAGTACATTATTCAATATTATTCACATATATTGGAATGTAATCGTCTTTTAATTGCCTAAATCAGTGATTCTCAATCCATGACTATTGAATGAATTTGAACTTGAACTTGTTGCAAATAACGATTTACGTTTAAAATTAAATCGTTAGTTGCATGTTAAACTAATTATTTGAACTAATTAGAAAGACACAGAGAAAATCTACCAACAAAAAAAATATTTGCTTTCATATGAATAAAATATTTTAGGGGCATTATAATTTTTTGTTCCCACGTTGATTAAAAATGTTTATCTATCTCCAACTGCGAACAGAACACCAACTAGCTCACATACTTGTATGGAATACCACGTTTCGAAAAGTTGCTAGTTAAAATTTAAATATTGTCTGGAGTTCAATTGTTTGTTAATAGCATTTACGAATCTGCACCCAAATATTTTTTTTAAATACTGAAGAAGGGTTGTACAGTTGTTGAATGTACAGTTTATCTGTTGTGTTCAGCTTTACGTTTTGGAGCTATTGGGGGTTATAAAATTGTCACTGAATCAATGAACCACTAAAAACTTTTAAACTTTTTCCTCTGTATAGTTTTCTGGATTATTCAGCAGAGTATATGTTACCTCTCTGGCCGACGTTTCGGGTCCCATTGCAGGATCCATCATAAGGGATGATGTCAGGGCTGATACACTTCAGAATATCCCAGAAGATTCTGAACGGTCGTGAAAACCTGAGAACATTTTTATTTAAACTTTTATTTATTATTTACAAATTAACTGGATACGTCATTAAATTTAATTTTCATTGAATGTTTATAGATTTTTATCTCATTTTGTAATTACTAATTAACTATACATTATTGTATACTTTGATCCTATCTTTTATATTTATTTCCTTTTTTTATTTGTTTATTTTATATTTGTTAATATAAGTTTCTAACAACTGCCACACTAGGTAAAACCTATTCTGTGGCAGTTATTCTCATTTGATAGTTATGTAAGAGTAACAAATAAAAATAGTTAAGAAGTATAAACGTAAAAAAATTCTATATCTTTTGATATACGAGTATGTATACATATATATTTTTTAAATACATTTTTCTTATTTATTGTTTTCATATATAGTATTGTTTTACATTATTTAAATATTGAATTGTTAATTATGGCTGCCCCATAACAGGTTTAACCTATTGATTTAATAACAAATTTATAGGTTAGGTTAGGTTTGGTTAGTTAATTTAATTACAAATTTATAGGTTAGGTAAGGTTTGGCTAGTTAATTTAATAACAAATTTATAGGTTAGGTTAGGTTAGTTTAGGTTATAGGTTAGGTTAGGTTGGTTAGTTAATTTAATAACAAATTTATAGGTTTTGTTAGTTAATTTAATAACAAATTTATAGGTTAGGTTAGGTTTGGTTATTAGATTTAATAACAAATTTATAAGTTAGGTTAGTTGATTTAATAACAAATTTATAGGTTAGGTTAGGTTTGGTTAGTTGATTTAATTACAAATTTATAGGTTAGGTTTTGTAAGTTAATTTCATTACAAATTTATAGGTTAGGTTACGTTTGGTTAGATGATTTAATTACAAATTTATAGGTTAGGTTTGGTTAGTTGATTTAATAACAAATTTATAGTTTAGGTTAGGTTTGGTTTGCTAATTTAATTACAAATTTATGGGTTAGGTTAGGTTTGGCTAGTTAATTTAATAACAAATTTATAGGTTATGTTAGGTTTGGTTAGTTGATTTAATTACAAAATTATATATTAGGTTAGGTTTGGTTAGTTAATTTAATTACAAATTTATATGTTAGGTTAGGTTAGGTTTGCTTAGTGAATTTCATTATAAATTTATAGGTTAGGTTTGTTAATTTAATTACAAGTTTATAGTTTAGGTTATTTAATTTAAATGCGAATTTATTTTTAGGTCACGTTATGTTATTTTTAATTTCTAGTTAAGTGTATAATTTATTCAATATTTTGTGGAAACATTCTTTAAAACAATTATTTGTACAATTAAAACTGTGTGTGTAATGCAGTATATTTTATTGTTTTATAGTACCTACTTTTATCTTTGAATTCAATATCGTGTTGATTATAGTTTGCTAGTTTGATAAAATGGATAAAATCTTTTTGGTCTATATTCTATGATAAAATCGTTTATTTGTCAAATTTATAAAGAAAATAATGACGATTTTTCAATTGGAATTACTCGTGTAATATAAATATATATAAGAGTGCGACATTATTTTATGACATTATTGGAATTAGGATACTCAAATATACGGGAAAATTTTGTTTATATTTCATATAACTTCCAGAATTCAAAGGAAAAGGCTGAATTGTCAAAACTTACTATGAAAATAACTATTTTTAAATTGGATTTACTCATTTAATATAAATATATATAATTGTGCGACATTATTTTACGACATTATTAGAATCAGAATACTCAATTATATCGAAAAAATTTATTAATATTTCATAGAATTCTCAACGCCCTATTCTGCATTTATCCCAAATAAATTAATAATTATAGTATAATTTCGGATTTTTAGAGATTTTAATGGTTTTTTCAAATTGGAATCATTTGAAAAGTTTTATTAGCAATCAATAATCAACTCAATAATTAAGAAAATATAAACCTTAATTGACAGTGATAATTTTTATATTGACAAAAAAAATATTTTGAAACTAGGGTTAAAGAACACATCAAAGTTTTAACTAGCAATGTTGGGTCTGATTTTTCAAAACATTTAATAGAATATGACCATACATTTAACATTAACACAGGTTTAAAATTTTACATTTTAGCTTTAAGATCCCACAAATAAATAATCTAGAAATACTTGAAATTAGGAAAAAAATAAATTATAATTCAAATTTAATAAATACACAGACAAAATTTTTGCATAACCCAATATTCAATATTTTTCCACTTAACATTCCATCCTCTCCAGATGACCCATAATAATTAACACCTCTGACCCCCCCTCTCCCCTCACCAAATCCTTCATCGTAACACATTTGCATGGTTTACTTTTTCAATTTTTAGTACACGAATAACCCCGAGAGAAGAGTGTAGTGGACATTGTTCTCGAAACATGTAGATTGTTTAATCTAATAAAGTGGTAAAAACAAACTTAAACAAAGTGATTTGTTTTTGATCAAAGTGAGATATTTTAATAATAATGTCACCACAAAGTTCAAGCCTTCATACAGAAGAAAAAATATTCTTCGAACAGTTACCTAATCCATCTTTAATACACAACTAAAATAATACCTAATAATAAATAAAAGTGTCAAACACAACTTTGATTCGATGATTTTAAGATCAATATACTTAAATCTTACGTTGTTTCAGACCAGTTCCTTAATACTATGTTAAGCATGTGTTTCAGTGATATTACTAGACATAATAATCAAGTGGGCTCTTGTATTGATAATACTTTCATCAAATCTAATATAGCTAAAACTGATTCATTTACATATACGAATAGTTTTACAAATCACTATCCTATCTTTCTATCAATAAGTTGGCAAAAAGAAAGTATTCTTAAAGAGACCAAGCCCATTATAAACTATAAAAAATTAAAAGCTTTGAGTAACAATAACATTGATTTGAATTACCTATTTGATATACAAGATCTCAACTTAGCATTTGATTCATTAATTAAGTAAATAAACACACTTATACAAAGATTCAACCACTAAAACTAAACCAAATGAGTACAGAAATAAGTGTAGACATAGTCTGCCTAGGAAAAATTGGATAACACCGGGTATTATTAAACCTAATAAATAAAAATTATTAGTATCTAATAAAGCTCATAGTTTAATATGAAGTGATATTGTTTTATTTAATCTTATATGTCTTACCACAAAATTATTGCTTTCTACGAAAATAAAACAATATATTTTTTAAAAAGACAAAAATTTAAGGGTTTTGGACTTACTTTATTTCCAAGAAACTTTTAGTCACCTCTAAATCGAAGATTATTTTTCACACAAAAGTGCATTCCATTTAGACTTACTTATGAATATGAAGGGCATCCCTTAGTTGTTGGCCTTCAAAAATAATTGAATATCTCTGCACCGAATACAACAACACTCTATTTTTGTCTGAATAAAATTACTATTCTTATGACTCTACAATAAACGTATAATTCATTGTATGTATCAGTTATGTTTGGCCAGAGGTAGTTTTCACTGTCAACATGATAAATATTATAATTGCGACTGTTTGATTTCAACAATTCACGTTTATTATTTTGTCATCATTTTCGCTGCCATGGCTATAATATCCACACATGTTGAGGACAGCTGGGTGGAGTAATTTACCTGTTATCATCGCCACGAAAATATTGATTGCGATTAATTAAACCAACTTAAAAACAGAGCTGCCCCAAGGATCTTTCGATTGCAGAGAGATTGCTTTTCCAGCTGAGTTATATCACCCTTGTTAGTCTTATCAGATTTGTCCCATGTTTGTTCATTCAGTGACTTTCCCATTTTTACAGTAAATTTCAATCCTATTATTAGTTAATTAATATAATTTCTTTGAATGTGAATGTACCTGGCAAATTAGCTGGTATATTGGAACCAAATTCTGTACTTAAACTTTAATTAAGTCAGTATACATTTTAAGTACGCGTTTCTGCTCTTATTAACTTAACTGTCCTTAAGACCTGCAGACACTCACACATTAACCAAGATTGACTCCGCAATATGCCTCTGTTATCCTTATTTTCCTCTAACTCTTCTGAGAGCTCAAGCTTCATTTTCACACGACTCATACAACCTATTGTCACGTGTTTTGGCTGAAGGATGAATTAATGAAAACGCTGGGATTTAATACAGGATTTATTGAATTCCGATTAATTAATAACACTAACGTACAAAGTCACTTATCGCAATTGGATGTAACGCTATTCCTTAAATTAAACTATTTAGCAATTTATCACTCTTAACACGACACTTTATTCACTATTCGCTAGAATATTCCATCCAATTTCCGCACTTATTAATTTCGCATCGGTTTATCTCGCTACGTAAGAACTTTCCGGAATCTTCGCTGTCGAATTACGACCCGGCCCGCCTGGCCGTCCTGGCAACTCGCGACTTGCGGCTACCTTCGCTTGTGTGTCGTATTTATATGGCTAATGCTGTTATCCAGACGTTTCCAGAGTTTTCGGGAAGTTCTTCGCGTTTTCCAGACTTTTGTAGATTTTCTCGAAAGTCGGAGGTGATTCCAGACCCTTCGGTAGTATTGTGCCAACTTCAAACAACTGTCACTTGACAGAAGTGCGTGACTCCTTCTAGCCTCGTTACCCTATTCTCCAAAACTCCAACACAATTAACAAGCAAACTAACTAACTAAATCTTCCCTCTGTTTCATGGAGGGATAGGCAGATAGAACAGAACGCCACTCTTAAAGCCTACAAAACTATAAATTGCATAATATGTAAAAGCCTGATTATTTTCTGTAGATCCATTTAGGGAGTTCTTTAAAAAAATTATCTATTGCTCATAAAAACTAAGGTCTCATTATTTTCAGTACAATGTCTTTGAAATACTTTATAATTAGTTAGTATTTCGGAAATAGGAATAGTTTTCTATAAAATAATTACTAGCCCAGCTTTCAAATTAGGTTTACTTCTTTAGCTTCTGCTGTGATATTAGTTATTATTCTCACGGGTTCATGGTTGTGGGAGGCAAATGAAACACCTAAAACAATTTAAACATTTATTTCTTACACAGTCACTGGACATTAATTTAATCGGAGCACCGTCACCAGATAATTCCACAAAGGTTTGCACTCATTCACGCTAATCCGCACGTAAGTACCCACTGTACCGTTTTACTCTTGTTTATTACTTGTTTGTGGTATCCCGCGGGTCCTCAGTTCGCTATCTTCTACGGTCGCTTCTATGATGCTGGCAAAAACAATGCTAGATGCCCCCGTATTTATAGAAACCCGTTTTCTAGACTTCTCGCGAATCTGTATGCCAAAACTTTTTTGTAGTTTCCAATTTAGTGTAAAATGTATAGTGGTGTAAAATCCTCGATTGCGTGCAAATCTTTCTGATTCTACCATGCGGTGACGTTATTATTTTTTATCAGTTAGTTTTTCCCCTTTAGATTTCTTTATATTAATTTACGTATTGCATACGCAAAGTGTTCTTGTAAATTCGCCATATTGATATTTTTTCCAGTTTATTGTAGAAAAATTATATGAAATTCTACAGAATAATTATCTGGCAGATTTGTTAGATTTCATGGGCATGATAATTCAAATATTTGACAGTCAAATTTTGATCAAACATTAAAAAATCATATTCAAGTTATCAATGACTTTTTAAAATTTTATGGAATCATTAAAGATTCACTGAAAGAAAAACATTATATTGGCTCACTTTACTAAATTTGTATAAACGCCCTAACTTTAGAGAATAATGTACCAATCTGTAAATATATTAAAACTATTTAATTAGTTTAATTAAATCATTAAAATTGAATTTCAAAATAACTTAGTTTCAAAATTAGAAATAATTTATTTTATTTAAAAAAAACATTTACAAGGTAGGTATATTGTAAATGGCTCATCATCATCGTCAAAGTGTATTAGCTAGTCGGATTTGCCGACTTGTTTTTTAATAACTGCCGTTCAAAAATTTAAAAAAAATCGTATTACTTCTGTAAAATAAATTGTTTTGTCCCTCACACGTAAATTATGTACCAATTGTGTTTTATTTTTTCTTTCTTTTATTTTATTGCTTTTAGCATTAAAAAATGTCAACCAGGCGGTGAAAGAGAAGTACCAATATAGGAGCTTTTGCTTAAAAAACGGTCTTAGATGTGTAGCGTGTCTGCCCTCATTGGACAATTCGTAAAAAAATTTAAGGGATTTTGAATAAATAAATTAATGGTAATAGTAAATAACATCGATTTAAAACTCACAAATCGTTATAAATTTATTTCAATAGGAGTAAAACTTGCATTATTAAGAATTATCATTAACGAAAGTGACCTTCACATCTAAGTGATTCTTAATACGTATTAAATATTGAAAAAGCATATGAAGTTTTTCTATAACTATTTAAGAATACAATGCCATGTCTATTTCACGAATAGGTACTGTAGAATCCTTACGTCTCGTATCTAAAAATATCATAAATTAATTCATAAATAAAAAAAAGTTAATATCACACAATATTTGAGAATAACACTTTAACTAGTAAAACCAAGATTTTTATAGAATATACTGAATTCAAGTTTTTATAGGAAATAAAGCGTACAAATTTATAGGAAACATGATTTTGGAAGGGATAGATGCATAAAATTTAGAAATCAGTACATTTTTAATTAGTAAACCTCGGAATCTTTTTTTTATATTGTTTGGATATTGCTGCCTCTGCTTCTATACTCGTCGTGTTATTTACTACTTAAAATCATTTTTAACGGTACATTTCAATACCAAAATGAAAATGAAAATGGTATTTCATTTTTAATGAAATCGTGTTATCAATTTTCACTAAAAACATTTTAAAATAACCCCTAAAAATTTTATAAATCAACAAAAGGTTTTGAATCATACGTTAATCAATTTCAGATATTATCGTATGCGAAAAAATATCATTTATATCATATTATAAATATATTTAATATCATATTTTTCTCATTGCGGTGTTTCCCATAAATGAATCATAATGCTATTTGCACTGATAAACCTGTTTCTTTATTCTTGTTCATTGGCTGTGCGCTAAAGAAACAAGAGGTGCATGCTATTTTCTGAAAAAGATTTTAATTTGCATTAGCTTAGAAAATATCACTTCTGAAAGGAAAACTATGGTATAAACAAACGAAGCGATTAAATACATTTCAATTACAACCCAACATTCTTCAAAATCTAAAGATTTTGCCGATGGTCTCTGATAGACCTCCGCAGATGCCTTCAACTGGTTAGGGATAATTTCACCATACCACTTAAATACCAGACCACTTTCAAAAACTCTATTGATGATCTTTTGCATTTTTTTACGAAGTGGGAAGTTTTTCCATGTCACTATCATGGGCGAGTATGTTTTGAAGTAATCCCTTTTCAAGCAATGAATGTGAGAATCGTTCATCAAAAATTCTCGGTAGTAGTTCATAAAGTTTTGTAGAGCGATAATAGCGAAATCTCCCTTGATTACTTTATTTATACAGGAATCTACAGGAATACAACGCACATAGTTGTTAGCGAAGTTCGTAAGTTCCTGGGATCTGTCAATAATATAAATGTGGATCGGATGACCGCCGTACTCCAAATTTGTTTTAATTATGTCTTCTACAGAATCTATTTGTCCCATACGGTGCTGATGAATAAATGAAGTTCTGAGCGAGCATTGAATGATGACATTCGAGATGATGCAGAACGTGAGCCACCCCACAAACATTAATCTGACCGTTGAATGTTTGGTGCTAATTCTGCTGATTTTGCCCAAAAGCATCGAACAAATAACAAAAAATGTTCCCAACGGCCAGTACGATGTAGTAGAATTTTCTTGAACCATAAAGTACTGAGTTATTACACTAACAAAGAGAGCTAAACCACAAACGAGGGCCCAGGCTTCGGGCGAGAGAGTGCTTTGCAAATGGTTCAGCATCGGTTCCGCCGAGGCTACGGGAACACACCAAGCTATACGGTCCCGCAAATAGTACTGCATCGAATCATACGAAGTAGACCATGTATCAGGTAACACATTTCCAAGAACTATATCCGTTTCTTCCTTTTGCACTATTGCGAAAAAGTCTGGAATTATTTTTCCTTCGTCGTAAGAAACTAATTTCCCGACTTCAAGAGTCATATTTAAGCGCTCTGCGATCAACTCTAAGAGTGTGATTTCTAAACCGTTGTTGGTTTTTTTATCAAAAGTATTTTCTACTACTATTGGCAAAACATACGGTGGGGAAATGATGGCCTTTATCTTGAGTGAACACTTGTGTAAATCGGAGGGTACTTTATTTTGTAGACCATTTATTTGCTTTACTATCCCGTCACTGCACAGATCTAACAGTACGACCTCTTCACAAGAGCTTCCGCAATACTCTCCATGGTATGGAAACCAGGTAAATGATTCTACCTTTCTGTCATCAACGCTTGATGCTATTACGAATGAGTCGAATACTCTATAGCTTCTTAGTTCGTTGAAAATCCTCTTGATGTCAGGTAATGGAAGATCTATCTGATCCAAGACTATGAAAAACTTGGCCTGAGCATTCCAGTTAGGGTGAAGAGCGAGGGTGGACATATCAGTAATTACGTCCATTGCATGGTCCATAAGAATAATATACGTGTCCGACAGTTCATATAGATTTCCTGTGTGGTTTATCTTGTTTTTTGAGTTTTTAATGATAACAGATATTTTTTTGTTAGTGTGTATTTTCTTCAAGAGGTACTGCTGGGTCGTCATATCGGTACCTGTTTTGATTTGAGCCACATTTCCTCTGAATTCTTGCCCCGCCTTGGGGGTTGCGTATTTCTTTATTATCTTATCAACACAAGTCGCTGAGTTCATTTTTTCTTTCGGATCTATGCGTTGTATCATAATATCAATATCGTTAGATGTAACCGTATTTCTGAGACATGATGCTATAATTCCAAAAGCTAATACTTTTATCTCCAACATAATGATTACTTTGTCAGTATTTTTTGCGCGTGTAGTGACAAATCTAACACATTTTCGACTGCCCAGAAAAGAAGATATATTTATCGAAAAGACATGTTTTAAAGTTCATTATTTATTCAATATTATTTACACACATTGGAATATAATCGTCTTTTAATTGCCTTAACCAGTGATTCTCAATCCATGACTGTTAAACTGTTGCCAGTTAAACAAATTATTTGAATCAATTAAAAGACAGAAAGAAAATCTATCTACGAAAAAAATATTTGGCTATCTTACGAATAAAATATTTTTAAGGGCATTATAATTTTTTGTTCCCGTGTTGATTAAAAATATTTCTCTATCCTGCACCTGTCAGTACACCAACTAACTCACATAGTGGTATGGAATGCCACGTGTCGAAAAAGTGTTTAATTCAATTTTAAAAATTGTCTGGAGTACAATTGTTTATTAATAGCATTTTCGAATCTGCACGCATATAGTTTTTTAAATATTGAATATTGTACAATGTACAATGAATCTGTTGTGTTCGGTTTCACGTTTTGGAGCTATTGAGGGTTATACAATTGTCACCAATCGTGACTGCGGGAGGCAAATGAAACACTAAAAGCTCACACTAAAACACTAAACTTTTTTCTGTGATTTTCTGCCGCGTATGTGACCTCTCTGGCCGACGTTTCGGATGCCATTGCAGGGACCACCATCAGGGCTGATATACGGCAGAAAACCCTAGAAAACTATTCACGGAAGATTCTGAACGGCCGTGAAAACTTGAGAACATTTTTATTTAAACTTTTATTTATTACAGAAACTTTCACTGAATGTTTATAGATTTTAATCTAATTTTGTAATTACTAATTAACTCTACTTTATTGTATAATTTGATCCTAGCTTTTACATTTCTTTTTTTTTGTTTATTTCTATATTTTTTGATATACAAGTGTACCTAACATATATATTTTTTCTTTTATATTAGTTTTATATAGTATTATTTTACATTATTAAAATATTGAATTATAAATTTTAACTGCCCCACAACAGGTTAAAACTATTGGGGCGTTATTAGCTTATGTAATAAAGTGTGATATATAAATTGTGACAATATATAAATAAATTACCACTAATTATCATTCCTGAATAACTTATCTTTCATATACTGATGCAAGTTACTTTAATGGCTCAAGTTCGCTCTAGGAAACTTCTCGCTCATCGGTAGGTAGGTACCTACTTTTTTGATTTACTGTCGTTGGAATCACACAGGTACAGCAACACACGCCGCACGATTTTATTTTCTATGGTAAAAACACGCTGTCAACTCTGACACACAATGTGCTCAGTGGCCGATCGGTCTCTTTTTATAAATAAAATGTCTCGATGTTTACGAGTATAGCCCAGTCGATTCCAGATACGTGTGGACCATCTTAGAACCTTCTAGTATCTTTCAATTTAATGTAAAAATGTTGTAAAATCATCGATTACGTGTTATTCTTTCCGATTGGGAATAATCCAAGATGATGGTCCCGTTGTTCATACAATAAAAATAAATATTTCACTATATAATTTAACGTCCTGTTAATTTAATCTAACTAAAATAATCGTAATCTAAATTAAACAAACCAAACCTAATAACCTAACCTAACCAAACCTAATAACCTAACCTAACCTCATATATTGCCTATGAAATGTCAAAATATGCAGTGCATTTTTTGGAACTTTAAAGTGTAATATCTTATTTAATACTTACTATTTAAACGTAATTTATCTTTCATTTTGTTATTAGCACAATCAATAATATAGTGAAATACTCATTTTCGTTGGTTATGCAATGGGACCATTATCTTGGATTTAGCCTCCGATTGTACCACCTCGTGACAATATTTTTACATACATTTTTTTTATTATCATTTGTTTTACTAGATATAAAAATTACACGAATATAAAGAAACACGTTTAATATAAAAAATCGACTAAAATAAAAAACTCGTTTACGGATTATGACTTTATGATTCAATTTTCTATTGACTAGGTCGACATTTGATAAAGGACGCGGCTTGCCTCACAATATCCTAACCATTTTAAATAAGTGTAATTACCAGTCAGCCTAACAGTTCGTTGTTTATGACTTTACTACTTTGTTTTTTTTTACTAGGCCGGCATCTGACAATATACAATTAAATACAAATACAGAAGAATAACCTAAAAAATATTTAGAATTGTTGCCTCATACACGTTTTCTTACATCTGTTATATTAATTGTAGGTACAGAGTAAGGGGTTACACCAAGGAAAAAATTTCGTGATTTATACAAGGGTTTGATTAATAACTGAATTATATATACATTCAAGAACACATTCTTATTTGTGAAGTTGTAATTTTTCATTACAAAGTTCTGTGAAATTTTTTAAAACCAATTTTTTTTTTATCAATTAATAAAAATAAAAACTACATATAAGGTCGATATATTCACGGAAACAGAGAGGGTTGCTATAGCTTAGTGGTCAGAGCACCGGCCCCGGAAAGGAGGTGACCTGGGTTCGAATCCCAGTAGTTACCTAATATTTTTTCATGAATTAGATTTTTCTGTATGTCTTTCTAATTGATTAATTAATTTGGTTTTAATAATTGATTTGGTTTTAATTGTTAAGTGCCAATAAAAAATATAAATAATTAATCGTCTCCTTGTAAGAAATCACTCAATTTTTATCAGAGTTGAGATTTTTTTAAATTCTTTATCATGAAATCATAAAACATTTTTCAGTATAAATGTAATTGCTTTGAAAAGCAACGAATTTAGGGCGAATTTTTTGATCAGTAGTAATAGTAACAGTGATTTTCCACCAATCACACAAACACAAAATGCCCTGAAATTTTGTCTCCTTTCTTAGATTATGAACTTTTATGAAGTGAAGATAGTTGTTTATTTATTTAAATATTCTTTTTTTAATTATGTCATTTCTCTCAACTCAATAACAGCATGAGACAGAAATCGGACATCGCGTCTTTGGCAGATGTCTTATGCGTGTCGCGAGATGTATGCTTTGATTTAATTTGAAGCGAAATGAAGGTTGTGTTTGTGGGAAAATCAATGCCAATCTGTCGAAACATGATCTAGCACTATTATGTATGGTCGCTGAAGGCATACAACGTGAAACAAATACAGTGTAGATGCTTGTGGCAAGCAAACGCAAGAGGAGATACAGGATGACAAAGAAGTACTTAAAATTTAAACTGTCGATTTATTGAAGAAATAGTTATACAATAATGAAAGACGGGTAAAATGAGTACGTACGGTAAGCTACGGCGGTCGGCGAAAGAGTGTTCGCGCCACCGGCGCGCCGTGCTGCTCTTCAGTACCTCGCCGCGGTGTCTCGGGCTTCTCATTGGTGGGTCGCCTCGAGGGACTAGAGACCGGGTAGGCCTAGATCCACCGCGCGTCCTTGCTAACTAAGGATACCAACGGTGACGAAATGTGAATGGGATTTTAGGTTGGAAAGAGCACAGCGAGGGGAAAGATAAAAGTTTCAATAGCTAAAATATTTTTATTGATGTGATTATATCAATAATCATAAGCTTTAATAGAATCATTTACAATATAGCATACAACAACAAGTTGTTTAATGTGGTAGTCTATCATGGGTGGAAATGCTGAGAGTTTTATTGTGTAAAGTGATCACTTAAGCTAACCGTATGATAGGTTGTAAGCCCTATGAACACCCAAAAAAGACTCCAATACCTACTTTCCCACATTAATAGTCTTATTAATAATTAATAAGACTCTCTCTGAGATGTCTCTGACAAATATGATGTTATTTTGCCGCCAATCATCGTCACGACCAACTGATGCTTTACTTCAATTTGTCTGATTTTTGATGGCTGAAGTCTTTCAATTTCTTCTTTCAATCTTTTTATGGCTGCCACTGTTGACTTGGTTTCTTTGGTAAATTTAAACATAATCGGATGACAATAGAACGTTCATGAGGCTCGATCGTTTTCCCAAACAATTATTCCATCGCATTGAGACCACGAATGGTAAAACAAAATGAAATGGTTCTCTCTCCAAGTCAGAGAGCTTCTTATACTGAATAATTTTGTTAGTAGAATATGAGTTAATGGTTATTTTACAAAAATTAGTTAATTATAAGGTATTAATTATTTTTATTAGTTAAAAAAAGTTGTTTTAGAAAGAGACAAAAAAAAATAATTCTTTAGATAATTTTTATTTTATATATATCGTAAAACTACTATCTACCTACAATTGTAAAGAAATAGTAAGGTTTTCTATTGTATTATTAAGTGTTCATTCAGTTAGTTTTTGGTCTACTTGTGTTGAATTTTTTGTTGACTATTTGTGTTTTATGTCCTTTTACTTAGTATTTCGTATTTAGTTTGACTCAAAAGAAATTACGAAAATAAAAAATAAGACTATAAATATATACGTTTTTTTATATTTTTTCGATCCATTTATCTGGCAGAGTTGCAACTTTATAAACATGTTCATAACGTCAAACGATGGTAGACTAGACAAGGTATAAGAAAGAAAAGGTTTCAAAGCGGGGTCAGTCACCACTTAGCAGAATTTTAATATTATTTGATCCGCTCCATACAAAAAGTTCAAAACTTTTTTTTTTTGCCCAAACTATAGAGTTTAGGAAAAAATTTTGTATAACAACTATTGATGAGGTTAATGAGTTCTATCCATCCGCATAAAGAAAAAAGTAAAAAAGAAGGTTGATCCCTAAGTTACTCAAATTACAGTTTCGACCCACTGTGGGCGTGGAGACTAGTTAGTAAGTGATACATTTAATATAATTTTTTTATTTTCTTACAATGGGTTTTACTACTTTTGTACACTTCGAAATTATAACTTCCGAGAGAAAAACTATGGCGCTAAAAGCAAGGGCGAATAAATAAATTTCGATTACATCTCTAATCTCTCCAAAGTCTAAACTCTTGTCTGGGGGTCTCTGAGAGCTCTCGTCGGATGTCTTCAGCTGGGTAAGGATAATTTCGCCAAACCACAGAAATAAAATACCACTTTCAAATATCCTGTTTATGATGTTTTGCATTTTTTTACGAAGTGGGAAATTTATCCACGTCATTATCATGGGCGAGTATGTTTGAAAGTAGTCCTTTTTCAAGCAATGAATTTTTACATGCGAACCGTTCAGCATAATATTTTGATAATAGTTCATGAAGTTTTGTGGAGCGATGATGGCGAAATCACCCTTGACAACCCCGTCGATACAGGGGTAAACGGGAGTACACCTGACATACTTATCGATGGATATTAAATTGTCTTTTATGTGATGAGTATGAACTGGATGACCACCGAACTGCAGATTAGACTCGTATATTTCTTTTTCCGAGTCTATTTGCCCCGTACGGCGTGGATT
This sequence comes from Agrypnia vestita, assembly GCA_016648135.1. Lineage (NCBI taxonomy): Eukaryota > Metazoa > Arthropoda > Insecta > Trichoptera > Phryganeidae > Agrypnia > Agrypnia vestita. The sequence goes on from JADDOH010000012.1 coordinate 353,837, forward strand.
GATAAGCGAACTCCTCAGTGAGCATTGAATAATTACGTTCGTAATAAGGCACAACGCGAGCCACCCCACAAACACTAATCTAACCATTGGATGTTTAGTTGTAATTCTGCTGACATTGCCCAATAGCATCGAACAAAAAACAAAAAATGTTCCCAACGGCCATAACGATTTAGTCGGATCGCCTTTAACCAAAAAATATTGAGTGAGCACACTGACAAGGAGCGCTGAACCACCAACAAGCGCCCAGGTTTCAGGGAAGAAAGTGTTTTTTAAATTGTTTAACAAGGATTCCGCAGGGGCTACAGGAACACACCAAGCTAGGTGATCCTGCAAATAATACTGCATCGTTTCGTATGTACTCGACCACAACTCTGGAAATAAATTTCCAATAACTATGTTATTTTCTTCTTTTTGTAATATCATCAAATAGTTGTGACCCACAGTTCCTGCTTCGTATGAACTTATTATTTTGACATCGAGTGTCATATTTAAACGTTCTGCAATCACCTCGAAGAGTGTAATTTCCATGCCCTTGTTGATTTCATCGGAAAATTTATCTTCCACAACTGCCGGCAAAACGTACGGCGGGGAGATGAAGGTACGCATCTGGAGAGAACACCTGTGCAGACTAGCAGGGATCTTTTTTTCTAAAGCATTAAGCTGTTTCATCACACCGTCACTGCACAAGTCTAATTGCACGGCCTCTCTGCAAAACTTGCCACAGTTACTTCCGTGGAATGGATACCAGGTGAAAGACTTCACATTTCTATCATCGCGACTTGTAGATATTACGAAAGAGTCAAATACTCTGTACTCTTTTAAAATACTGAAAATCACGATGATGTCAGCCATTGGAAGATCTGATTTTTTGATGATCACGAAGAACTTTGCTTTCGGATTCCAGTCAGGGTAAGCTGCAAGAACTGACATGTCTTTATTTACATCTTTTGCACGGTCCATAAGAAGAATATATGTGTGAGTCTTTTCAAAGATTTTTACTGTACCTTTTATATTTTTTTTGGAGTTTGTCATAAAAACTGTAATTTGTTTGGTACCGTGTATCTTTCTTAAAAGGATCTCCCGAGTGGTCATTTCAGTACCGACTTTTATTTGAACAATATTTCCTGTAAACTCTTGCTCTGCATCATGAGCTACATATTTTTGGAGCATTTCCACAACGCAAGTCGCTACTTTTATTTTTTCTTTAGGGTCTATACGTTTGTTCATTATTTCGGGACCGCTCAATTTCGCCATGCTTGTGTGACATACTATTAATATTGCGAGTACCCTCAACATTTTCAATTCTAAATTTCTGTGTTAGTAATAAATTTACGAAATGGTTAAGCTTTGAGTCGCACACTACACAGATTTTCAACGACTTCAATGAGTGTAAACACATTTTGTAAAAAAATATTTTATGTACACAGCACAACTGTTTCAAATTGTGTATGTTTTTATTTATGTTTGAATTATTCAAACTAAACACCTACAAAAATACAAACATGACACTGAGTAATTATGGGTATTTGTATATTGAATATTATAATTTTTCAAGACAATTATTTTGTCATTAGGAAATGTAGACTATCAATAATAACGGTCCAATAATATTTTAAAAATCATATTTAATTTTAAAAATCGGCGTTAAATTAATAGCATATAATTTAATTTTATTAACGGATATTTTCTTTATTTCACACATTTTCACGTGGTAGAATTGTAAGCGCATTTTGTTTCAGAATATTTTGAGTTTGTTCAAATCTTTCAGAACAGTGCTGGATTTATGTCACAGAGACATTATTAATCAATTAATGTATATTATAGATATCTCACAGAGACGAAACTGTATTTATTATGGGAAAGTAGGTATAGAAGTCATTTGGGTGTACAAAGGACTTATGACCTATCTTTATGGTTGGCTTAAGTGATTAAAACTCAAAATATTCTGAATTGTAAATACTGGTAAAAAGGAATTTAACAAAAATTGGAAATAATATTTCCTGGCATATCCTAGTGTAATGCAAGTATTCGGATGAATTTCATTACACGATAAAGTATATTGCTCTCAAAAATTCCGTAAAAAATCAATGTAGATTTTCTCATTAGCGACATCTGTGGGGATTTAGGGGAATGAAAATGGCTTTGTACAGGCCGCATGGAAAGGCGCTTACAACTCATATGCGAAAGCTTTCAACGCAATTTGAACATATATACAACTTCCAAAAAATTAATAAGCATGGTATATTCTATCATGGGTGGAAATGGCGAATGTTACAATTGTGTAAAGTGATCACTTAAGCCAACCATAAAGATAGGTCATAAGTCCTATGTACACCCAAATGACTTCTATACCTACTTTCCCATAATAAATACAGTTTCGTCTCTGTGAGATATCTATAATATACATTAATCGCATTTTGTTTCTTATTTTATAGCGCGTGACATACATATGTTATGTCGCGCAACAATATGAGCACATTTTTAAGCTGGTGTGTAACAGAGGCAGAAAATTATAGACGAACTAGTAAAATGGAGGATATTTATTATTTTAAATTAAACAACTTTGTATTAACTACTTAACTAGTAACTCTACGTCTGCCGGTTTCGATACCACTGTATCATCATTAGGACGGACGCAACTAACCATCCATTATCTACTCTAGCAAATAAATCAATTTTTTGCGGGGGTGTGTCTACAGTAGGGATGGGTCGTCCACGTCCGTCCATCGACGAGACGATCAACTAGTTGAATTCGTCAACTAGTTGATGCATCAACTTCGTTACGCGGACGTCGCGGACGTTCTATCTAAACATCGGGACGATGGTCAACTGTCTACGGTTCGACGCGACGCTGCTCGACGGCTCAACCGTTGGCTATTTTTATTACGTTAATTTTTAAAATTTAATGAAGTTCGAAGGAAAATAGTTTCGGGGAAAGTAAAACCGCTACTTGTGCTTATATGTAAAAAGAAATATTTTATTATTTATTTTTTTACGCACATTATAGGCTTTTACATATTGTTTTATATACTTCTTTCTATATATAATAAAGAAAGAAGTAGGTATACACAACAATATCAGGTGGAAGCAGTAAAATATAAATATAAACTACGTATATAAGCAGTGAAAGTATTGGGTATAAGCATTAAAATATGAGTATAAAAATTAAAAATATATATAAGTACAAAGCAGTAATGTGTGTATAAAAAAATATATTAGGTACATATCATTACATGTGTACAGGGTTATATGGAAAACATTAATAACCTCGCAGGACTATATTCCTGCCTTGATTATGAGTCGAAAGCTATCATGACCTAATATCAATAGTTATGGAGATATGCGACATCAAAGTTCGAATTTTTTCAATATATCTGACTTTTTTTTTGGAAAACGTTGGACTATCACTATACTAACTCAAATCGATTTCGAAAAATTCAATCGTTTCAATACAAGTTAAATCCCGACTTTAATCGTTCTAGACGTCCTATCTAAACATCGGGACCATCGTCCCGATGTTTAGATAGAACGTCCGCGACGTCCGCGTAACGAAGTTGATGCGTCAACTAGTTGACGAATTCAACTAGTTGATCGTCTCGTCGATGAACGGACGTGGACGACCCATCCCTAGTCTACAGCTATGGTGGAGGTTATTGAGAAGTGGACGCCGAAATGGGGAATATGTCAAGTAACGGGCTATTCAAAAAATTTATCTGGTTGTAATTACATTATTTTGTAAGTTTTTTATTCATTACTCTATCATACTACGTACTCAGTGCACTTAATTTCCTCTTCCGGCTGGCACTCTTACGTCTTCAGCATTTGTATAATACTTAAAATAATATTACACTTACAATAAACGATTTTTAAACACTCAAATTACGTGAAATAATCCCGTCATAATCTCGCCAACCAACGCTCGACTGGTCAATATCAATTTTTTTTAAAGTAACCCATAAAAACCAAGTTTTTATTATACTCCCTTTCTCTGTAAAACATAACAACAATTAAAGACGAATTAAAACATATAACATAACACTAAACTTACAATAATTTAATATATTTCTAAAATATCAGATATTTTGAGCTTTGATAAGACACTTCATACTTTGAAGATTAAATTCTAAAAACATTTGTCAGTCAATTTAGATTTTCGACATTCGTAGTGAAGTACCTATTATGAATACCGACGGAGTAATTCAAATTTAGAAAATATTCCACGACGTTATATTTTCTAAATTTGAATTACTCCGTAGTAATCAAACTTTTCTAATGATTCAAATTTAAAAAAACCAATAAAATTTAAAAAAACCTAAATTATACTTTAATTATTAATTTTTTTTAACAAAAATTTTAAAGATTTTCTTGATCGTCGCCACAAGTCTACTTGCCACATTTCAACTCGATTGGATCACGGAAAAAGGGTTAAAAATTGATCCAAAGTTTTTTCACCCGGCAAGCCGGCAAGCAAGCAAGCAGACGCTACGAGTTAATATAAAGGGAATAAAAAGGCGCGAGACGTCGAAAATTCCACCCTGGTTGAAGGGAAAAAGACAAACCCTAAAATAGCAGTGATAATCAGTATATTCTTTCAACATATAAAATTACTTCCGCAGTTATACTTTCTGCAAACTAGATAGATGCTTGTATTGTATTTACTGCCAGGTGAGAGAGAAGTTCCCAGATCGACTGAATACAAACTTCTAGTGTCAAAAGAGCCCATCATAAATAAAATCTGGTTATTAGCAGCGTAAACTAAGTCCACGCCTGGTGCAAGCCACCGAGGGCAAGTGATAAGATGTCGGGCGGGGCAAACCTCCCCTAAATATTTAAGTTTTTCATCAGCTTGAGAAATCAGACGCCACGAGTTAAAAGAAAGGCAGTAAAAGATAAATTATAATGAATTAAGTAATAGGTATTATAAAAAAATCATGAGTTCGGTGATCTTGGAGGAATATAAGAGGAATACTATATATTGAACGTTTTTAGAGGGATGGAAAGAATTGGAAGGATTTCAATTGACATTGACAAAATGGATACGGTATGTATTGACAAAATGGATACAGTATGTATTGACAAAATTGATATGGTATATAGTGAAAAGTCAAGTGGGGAGCGCTCAGCTTACCCAGTAGCCTCATAGAAACGTTGCATCGGCTTCCACTGGACTTTTAGACTCACTATGATCATAGGAGATGGGCTTTTGGACTCACTATCATCATAATAGATGGGCTTTCGGACTCACTATGAACATAAGATATGGGCTCAATATATGCAGGGTTATTTGGAAAACGTTAAAAATCTCGCAGGACATTTTTCCTGCCTTGATTTATGAGTCGAAAATTTTCAAGCAACCATGACCTAATATCAATATTTATGAAGATAGCCCAACATTTTACAAAAAATTTGAAAAAAATGCAAAATTTTATGATGCATATCTCCATAACATTGATGTTGCTTGAACATTTTCTACTCATACTCAAGGCAGTAATATAGTCCTGCGAGGTTGTTAATGTTTTCCAAATAACCCTGTATAGATGAATATGTTTTGTATTTTTCTTTTGTAGGCATGTACAAATTTTTTTCAAAAACACTAGAATCAGTGTAAGCACTCATCGGTCTTACCAAATAACATCTGAAGGTCAAGGGTAGGAAGTGAGGAAATTAAAATTATAACAATAATTCTAGGTGACATATTATATTTAAAAAGCGTTCACCACTATACTATAACAAAAGCGGAACAATTATATAACTATAAATATCTAATGTATGGTAAAAAATCGATGTATGGCAGCGAAACATGGACCATCGGCCAGAGCATGTCCGGGACATGTAGCGGCCTTCGAGATGTGGTGCTACAGGCGCATGAATACATCCGAAACGACGAGGTGTTGAGCAGGGTGGACGAAAAGAGGCGGCTCCTCAACAGAATCGCCCAACAGCGAGCAATTTGGAAAGGCCATAATATAAGGCATACGGGCCTGCTTTTAACCATCGTCGAGGGAAATGTAGAGGCCGCCCAAGATTAAGCTACGTAGACCAGATTATCGGAGATGTGCGCTGTAGCACCTACCAAGAAATGAAGAGGCTGGCAGGTGACAGAGAGGAGTGGAGAAAGCGAGTGCTTGTTGCAGACCAATCCTAGGATTGTGACCCAAAAAAAAAATCTAAAATGTTTTACGGAAGTTTGTCAAACCTTATAATGACGCAATCAAATGAAATGTGTTGATCTACAATGTGTTTTATTTTATCTTTGTAATGTGAGTTATTAAATTACTTCTATAGTTTCGAGAGGAGCAGTCCCTCTCATCATCAGGTACAGATAATAACTAACTTAAATACAACACTTATTAATCTAATCGGGTTGGTCAGGGGGGCGCGCGGTGGGGAGGTGGATATATTTTTCCCCAAAAAGCCCTAGGATTGGTGAAGTGTACAGAAATGTGATATTATATATTAGTGTGCTTTTAAAATCCAAATTTTTCATTTCAATATACTTGTTGATGAAAGTGATTGCTCCTCTCGAAACTATAGTAGTAATTTAATAACTCATATTGTGTGTCATAACTCTGCCAATGCCGGTCCCAAGCCCGGATGCAAAAGGAGGAGGGTTCGTGGGTAAGGTCAGCTGCCTGCCTGCGGTAAAAAAGTAGCAAGCTCACAGTCCGGAACACCAAGCCTCGGAACACAGTGGATCCAAAAAACCGACCAAAGCGCGAAAAAGGATAAAACGATTTCAGAAACAAAATTTAACAAGGATAGCCTGCTGGAATATTATGTCATGGAACGGAAAAAAACAGGAAGTAATTGCAGAATTAGATCATCATAAGATAGACATCTGTGGCATATCTGAAACAAAGAAGAAAGGCAAGGGAACCTCAAAACACTCAAACTATGTTCTCGTATACAGTGGAAAAGAAAAACATCAACGGGCCAGCTCAGGTGTCGGTATCCTCCTGCATGAAAAGTATGAAGACTCCATTGATAATATTGAATACATCAACCATAGAATACTTAAAATATCACTAAAAGTAGAAAACATCTTAACAAATATAATAAGCGTATATGCCCCTGACATTACAAAACCTTTAGAAGAATCTGAAGAGTTCTACGCACAGCTGCAAGATACAATAAACCAAATATCAGCAACAGAGAAAATAATTATGCTAGGTGATTTTAACGCCAGGATTGGAGACACAATTCTAGCAGGCACCAAACAAAGATTCAACGAATCTGCTTTAAATCAAAACGGCGAAATGCTGATAGATATATGTGCGCGAAACGAAATGAGAATATGCAATACATATTTCCCACATAACATGCAGCATAAATACACATTTGAAAACACAAGGGGAGATAAATCCGTAATCGACTACATAATAACGAATAGAAATATCCATCCCTCTACAATAAATGATGTCAGAGTACTATCCTCGGCAAATATAGGTTCCGATCATCATCAAAATCTCTGCAAAATGAAACTGAAGCGACCAAAGAGAAGACGCAAGGAACCTAAATACATCTCAAAACTCAATCTACAATCAATGGAGAATGATAGCACAAGAGGACTTTATGTCAACAGAGTGACCGATAAAATGAATCAAAATGGGGTGACCGAAAGTGACAGCGTAGAAGATGCTTGGCAAAAGATTAAAACTAACATCAACAATGCTGCAGATGAGGCCCTAGGAAGAAAAAGAGTAAATGTGAATGCTGAACCTAATAAGAGACCATGGTATAATGAGAATGTAAAAAACCTAGCAAGGGAAAAGAGGGATAGTTATCTAATGTATAGAAGCAACCCCACATCAGAAGAATACAGAAAGTATAAATCCGTACGAAACAGGGTCAATGCTGAAATAGATAAAATAAAGAAGGAATACTGGCTAAAATTTACCAGAGACATGGAGAGAGATCTTTACGGAGCACAGCGAAGGGTATGGAACATGCTTAGAAAACAAAAAAGCCTATAAATGAATACATACAAACAAATAAAATATCTATAACTGAGTGGGAAAACTATTTTGAAAACTTGCTTGGGAGTGCTAACCAAGCGAGAACTGTCACGCTGGACGATGGCCATGACGAAGGATCAAACGTGATCCTGAGCAATAACGAAGTGATTTCAGCCATAAAGAAGTTAAAAAATAGAAAATCTCCCGGAATAGATGAAATCCCAAACGAACTCATAAAATATGGAGGCATAAAGGTAGCGAAAGAATTAAATAAACTTTTCAACAAAATCTTAGAGCAATCTGAAATACCAAACGAATGGAAACTGAGTATCACCATCCCTATTTTTAAGAAAGGCTCCAAAACAAACCCGGAAAATTATAGAGGAATATCCCGTTTATGCGCATCGCAAAAACTCTTCACAAGCATTGTAAAAACAAAACTGGAGAACATAATTCAAAATTGTGATGAACAGCAAGGTTTCAGAAAAAACCGGTCTACCACTGACGCAATATTCGTGGTAAGACAAATAAGGGAAAAATCCATTGAATATAATAAACCGGCGTATGTGTTTTGTTGACCTCACAAAAGCCTTTGACAGAGTGCTTCTAGAAGATGTTATAGATATCCTAACGGAAAAAGATGTACCACTACCCATCATCAAGGCTATTCATAACTTGAATACTAACAACAAAATGCGCATAAAAGTAAACAATGAACTATCGAAAGAAATCCCAGCCGCAGTAGGCATCAGACAGGGAGATAGCTTGAGCCCCTTCTTATTCAACATCATCATGGATAAGCTCATAGAAGATGTCAAAACAATGAATCTAGGCTACAACATGGGAGACAAACAGATAGATATAATATGCTATGCTGATGATGCGGTATTAATAGCCAACTCCGAAGACGATCTTCAAAAACTTCTGCACAAATTCCATATATCTTCACAAAGATTCAACATGAAAATCTCCGTAGCTAAGACTAAGAGCATGGTAACATCGAAACTGCCAATACCATGCGAGCTTGCAATTGACGATAAAATAATAGAGCAAGTAACAAGCTTCAAGTACCTGGGTGTCGAGATATCCAGCAGTAACGACCTCTACGAAGAAGTAAGAGAGCAAGCAAACAAAGCCGCAACTATTGCTGGATGCTTGAGAAATGCTGTCTGGAGAAACGAACATATGCTCAAGGAGAGCAAAGTGAAGATATACAAGACCTGTGTGCGCCCAATCATGACGTACGGTATCGAGACAAGGGCTGACACTACCAGAACAAAAAATCTCCTAAGAATAACTGAGATGAAGATTCTCCGACCCATTGCGGGACTGACAATCCGAGACCGAGTGAGGAATTCCGAAATACGAAGGACCTGTGACGTCGAAGATATTGTCCGATGGGGAAGATCTAGAAGACGTTACTGGAGAGATCATGTGGAGAGAGCTTGTACTGAGAGAGTAGTGAGCATAGCAGCGAACAAGCTGCCGTCTGGTACCAGACTCCCAGGAAGACCGCATAAAAGATGGCGAGATAGCTGGACATCTGTATCCCAGGAACAGGCTCCGAGCAATGACAGGACGCAGTCCTAGATGAAGCAGAAGAAGAAGAAGAAGATGTATTTTCAATTAAGAATCATATATGGAAGTCTTTTTATTAGTATAAGATGGCCCAGGGATTACAACCTGTATGAGCTGGCTTAAGTGATCACTCTACACAATGCAACGTTCACCAATTCCACCGTAAGAACATCCACACGTTATCAAATTTTTAATGTTATTTATTTGTTCCAAATCTGAAAACTTTTCGTTTTATTTGAAGGGACTATATTAGAGACATAACACTAATACATTAATACTAAATACAGTGGAATTAAGTGGGAGACAAAAATAATCCAGCAAATGTGTGCTCATAACACGCCTACATATATAAATATTCTTAATTATTTTTAGTTTAAAAATGCGCAGGAGTAAACAAACATATAAATAGAAATACATAAAAACGTCTCATCGATTTTATAACTTTTAAAGGCCAATGCCCACCTGTTTTAAATTTACAATAATCTTAATACGGACGACAGATTTATTTACTCTTTCAATTAAGGTGAACTTGTACAAAATTAACTTGTAAATATTTATTTTTAAGTCTATTCGGCTCTTTTGAAGAATAAATTCAATAATCTTCAAAATGACAAATATATTTTTTATTCCGAGAAAATTATTTTTAAACTCTAATAAAATCAGTTGATTGATTTTAACAATTAACACAAAATACACTCACTGGTTATATTATTAATTCTTAAACTTATCTATAACTAAAAATAAAATATGTACCGTAAATATTAAAAAGTATTTTATTTTGATGGATAGAATTAAGCATAATAGAATAAAACATAATAGGTACATCCAATGATTAAATTTCACAAAAACTCTCAGTTTTCCGTTAAATAGATTTGTTAATTATCCGCTTGTCTATGAATAAATTTAAAATCCAAGTTAAGAACATAAAACAAATTGCCACCAACAATGGTCATAATCCCAAATTAATTCACGGCATATTCAATAAAATATTTTATAGCTCATACAGTTATCCAATGCTAAATAGCAATGGGAAACAATGGAGAAAAAAATTATTTGTTATCAATTATATAATCAGACTTATAATTCAATTCAAGTAAAAAAAATCCAAATTCTATACCGCCAGCATTTTATACGAACAAGTTAGAAAAATATATTTCCCATAACAAGGATGAGAAATTGAAAATGAAATTGTAATGCAACTATTCTTACATATACAAAACTCCAAGAAATTGAGGCTTGATTGCTCGACAAATCCAGATATTTCGAAATTTGCATTCAAATTTAATGAATACAAGAACATAAAAATATTTGAAAAAAATCAACGCTCTATCGGCAATTTTGAAAATATACGGCAAATGTAAGCCATATTCTGGAAAAAAAAATTAATGAAATGTGGAAAACCGTACTAGCAAAATACGGTTTTGCGTCCGTTTTTCGGAGGTAACTCCCAAACTTCGGTTTCTTGATGAATATTGACATATGCCTTGTCCTTTAGGCATTTGGTGGATTATATATGTAGGTGTTTGGGGAGATGATGCCCACCCGTCTGAAGGCATCTTTTCGTGTCGGCACGTGACTTGTATTATGTGAGTGTCACGTGTGGTATATGTGAAATAAATACGGCAGAGGTAGAATGAGTGGATGGCTACAGGGCGTAAACTATACTCACGATTAACCGTATTATTTTATTGGCAACAATTTACAGATGTGGCCTTGAGTACAGAAATATTACTTGAGAGTGCTACGGCGGTCGGCGACAGAGTGAATGTGTCTATTGGCGACCGGGACCTGGTTAGCCGCATCAAGCCCCTGATTGGTGTTATTGTGACCGCACTTGATACGTGAGGTCAGAGTCGCCACGGCTCTGGACCACCACAGACTTTGCCAAAGGCAAAATCCACCTGGGATGTAGATTGAATGAAAACTGGGACCTTTCTATAGAAATTGTCATAATGGGTGTCAATGATATGAAACTATAATAACTCAATGTGTTCGTATTAAAATGTTTATTTTAGTTTTTATTAAAATAATTGTGTTGCACCATAAAAAAACTACTGTCTATTAAGGACCACCCTTATTCGTCCATGTTAATATCGATCAAGAAAGACCTTGATGATATCGGATTTATCCAAGTATTTTAAAAGTTTCTGAACCTGTCTCAGTTAATTTTCTAATCCGGGTTATGTCTGGTCTGATCGTCTGCACCCTCCTTTACGGTTCCCCGACAAATGTCCTTGCGACTAAAGATCCATGTGACATTAAATCCGAGTACACAATAACAAAAAACAAGATATTTTTAATGAAAGGGCTTTAAATAAGATAATAAATTGATAAGGTGACAAAATTATTGTATAAAAAATTCTTGAAATACATCGATTTGATCGCTTATGATCAAATCGATGTACAAAAATATTTAATATATGTAACCTTTCGCAAATTCTGTCCTATCAATCAAAAGTTCAATAGTTTTTGTAACTGCCTTAAAAAATAAAAGGATATACAGATTTAAAAAAATAATCGGACATTATTTTTTTTACATCTGTAAAACATCTTTTTTTACATCTGAATTAATAAACTTTCAGCTTCACAATCCTACAATTAATATTTCCGATTATTTATTTTACAGATGTACGACTATTAAATATATTATTGTTATAATTCACGAAAAGTTATACGCAAAAAAAATGATATGTCACATGGGATTTTTGACGCGGACCAATTGTGGGGTATAAAAGCAAAAGCAGCAATTGTAAGGTGTAATTCGTGTATGTGTAATCGTTTTTAGCTTTGAATTCGAACGAAATGATCATATTTAAGTAATACCGGAACAGTAAATAATAATTAAGTGCATTTCGTGGTCTCGCATTTTCGCTACATGCCCCGCTACATGATCTAGCTACATGCCCCGCTACATGATTCCGTTACAAGCGCAATTTAACCTGAATCCGCCAACTTCAAAAATGTTTTTAAATGCAGTCACCTACGATAACTAATTTAAAATGTACCTACTAAATTCTATCCCTTACAGAATCATATTTCCTATAAATTTATAAGATGTTCCTATAAAATCTCGAATTTAGTACATTGCTACATTCAATTTTTTTTGGATATTGCTGCCTTTGCTTCTATACTCCACAATTGTCGTTTGACCTTATGTCGTTGACTAAACCAAGATGATAATATTCAGGGTTCAATTGATGTTGCGAATGTGATAGATTACAAACTCCGTATTGTGATAGTATTGATTTTTAATGTAAGTTGCCGGCATCAATACTTGCGCACTCTGGGTGTTATTAATTTACCTTCATAATAATTTAAAAAACTTCGACGTCCTATGAAAATTTTCCGCTGCCGCGAGCGAAATTGTCTATTAAATATTAATTTGTATGACGTAAATTTACCCACACGCATTTATATGTATACTAACTGTAACCCGTCAAAAATGACAATACTTTTACATGTCGGTTCCTAAGGAATAAGTACGTATTTTTATTTTATTTTTAAAAATTTCGTATAAAAAATTAATGGAAAAATATAATTTTTGTGAAAAAAAATTTGAGAAAAAATATTTTAGGGAAAAAAAAACAACAAAAAATTGTTGAAAAAAAAATACTATAAAAAAGTTACGGACGCTACACGAAGTAACAGACAGACGGACGGACGGACACTTATTGTTATTTTTGTACATTTTATGTTTCTCCACTATAAAATAACTGAAATATCTATACTCCGTATTTTGCTGAGATTTCCCCCTTGATGCAACTTCAAGAACACTTTAACGTATTTTTCAACCATAAACACTAATCAGGATACTCCAAAGCTACCCTCCGTTCCAAATTTAAACTGAAATTGGAATAAAACAGATTTTTCGAATACTTTCCCTTACTTCTTATTAGATTTCGACAAAACTTTACACGATAATTTATCTTATAAATATCTCAGATAGGTTATTCAATAATTACACAAAATCGTAAAGTGATTTTTAATATTAACCCTAGAAAAAAATATATTCGTGAGAAATAGTAGACTACCGTAAAACGAAAATATATTTTTTTTGTTCACGCATAGGCGAAATCAACCTAATTTTTTATGTAATGCTGGCAGTAATCCTTTATAAATTGTAACTATAACTAAATATGTATGCTATGTACGTATGCATGAAAATGAAAAAGAAAGCTGTATAAGGCATGGCACGATCTGTAATAATAAAAATATGTATAAATTTAAATAAATAAATAAAATAATAAATAAATAAAGTTGTGATCTAAAACTGAAAGATTGTAAGACAAAAGTGAAAGTGATTTTAATGATTGATAATGCTCTGTAGGATTAATTTCACTATGCTTTTTGCATGCTTTTCTATTTTTTTTATTTCATTTTTTTTTAAACATTTATAAAAAGAAAAATGCTTTTTATAAAATGCTCTTAAAACGTACAAACATATTATATTCAAGAACACACAAGAACCTGACCACTAGAGAGCGCGTCCCCAGGTGGCGGATAGGGGAAGGCTCTGCAGATATGCAGGGTAGGTGTGAAATAAAATAGCTCCCGTGGACCAACAGATCGGAGATGGATACTTCGTAAAAAAACCCTATTGCGAGATTCTCTGAAATATTCGGAATAGAGGTCGTAATAGTGCCAACTGCTTAGGCTGGAGTACTTGGAAGAGATGGCGGCGGAAGAACCCTATATGGGTCAAGGACGGCGCTCACGTCATTCGAAATGGCGACAGGCTTGGTGTCAGGTGGCAACCCACGTAAAATGCATACCCAAAAAAAAAACACTCTCTCCAACAAATATGAACAGAAGTAAACAGGGAATCGTGGGAAAAAAGAATAAGGAGAGCCGACCCCCAATTAAAATGGGAAATGGAGAAAAAAAAACACATTCTTATCGTAAAGTTGCAATTTTTTCGGTTAAAAACAAAGTGTGAAATTTAATACAAAACTAATTAATCAATTAGAAAGACAAAATCAAATCCACGAAAAAATATTTAGCTGCTACCGGGATAGCAGCCAAATATTTTTTTGTGGATTTAATTTTTCTGTATGTCTTTCTAAATCTGGTTTCATGCAAACATATTTTCAAGAGTAGATAGTTATCAGTTGTAAAACTACAAAAATATTACCAGATAATATTTGTAAAACACGTCACCCACTATTTTCGTCAAAATTATAGTGGGGTTAGTTTTGAACCCCTCATTTCTTAAATGGTATAATATATAACAAATGAGCTAGTTAAGGAGTTACACCATCTTCAATTTTTTTTTAAATCGCTCATTCAAAAATTCTAAAAATTGGTAATTGCGTGGTTCGTGAATTTTTATACGATTTTAAGGTATTATAGGAGCAGTCGTTTTAGGAGCATTCGGGATGAATAAATGCAATGAATATTTCGCGTATCATGCGGAGGAAGCTTTCACACCAACAAATTAGCCGTCAAAGAGAGTAAAGGATGTATATATTTCGGGTAAAACACGCACCCTACCAGTTATGTTCTAAAGCAAGGTATACGACAAAGTTCACGGTTTAGTTTATGTACGCCAGGAAGTATAACTTCTAAGGCGCATATAAGCATCAATTTTTTTTAGTGTTTTTCTTGAAATTCCTTTTTTCACGATGGTGTATAAAATATCTTGAAAACTATTAAGCCAATTTTATTTTAAATTTTGTATACATCTGACTACTAACATTAACTGCGATTTAATTTGTACTTTTTATAAGATATGCCGCTTGTTTACTGTGATGAGTCCTTAAATAATTCCCTTTAAGGGGGGGGTAAGGTTAATTCGTACAAAAAAAGCATGTTTTTGTGAATTCTTTGTGACGACACAGTTAGAATCTCTTTATTAAAATGAATGGTACATTAAAGTACGACATTTGAAAAATATTGTGTAAAACTTTCAAGACGAAATATTAAAAAATACTGCAATGGCAGCAATTATTCGGACGTGTCTCGGAAAAAAATAGAATTGCGGTGTCCATCATAACTTGGTGCTAGATTATCTGAAATCAAAAAATCAAAGTTCATTCGTTAGATAATAGATTTTCCCAGATAACGCTGGGAGGGTTTTTTGAAATTTCAATTTTTCAATTTTTTGGAACACTTTGAAGGGAAAAACGCGATTTTTTGCGAAAAATATCGACTAATTTGTTATTAAAAAATAAAAATTAATAAGAAATTTGAAAAAAGTCTCCAGCGTTACCTCGTAAATTATTTACAGAAATAGTGTTCAAAATTTCAAAAGGATCGGTGCAGTAGTTTTGAAGTTATGATGGACACCGACTTTGAAAACGTGAGATGTGGGGAAAACGATTTAAAGTTTTGCACACTGTAAAATTCAAAATAAAACTCAACACTTATTTTATACTTACACATAATCGTCAATGCCATGTTCACACGGCAAAGAGCTTTCATCATCAGCATCTTTTTGTCCTTGTCTACGCAAAACTCTTCTAATACAATAGCACGTTCGGTAGTCCTCAGGTGAGCGCGTCTCTTAGCTGCCCGAGCAGGTATAGAAAATCAGTTTGAGTATCGCTCAAATGTTCATAATTTCGTCAATTTTGCTCCGATTGACTTGAAATTTTGACACAATATTCTTGCGATGTTATACATTCATTTAAAAAATTAAAAATAAAATGCAAAAAAAAAAGTTAAAAACCTTACCCCTCCCTTAAGGAAAAAGTTTAAATTATTTTCAAAGTGCTCTCATTTTGCACAAAAATTTTATATTAAATGTTTTATTTTGAGTTTAAATTATTTTGAAACTGCACAAAAAATTTCCAATATATTACATCATAGTCACATCATTTAACAAGAAAATAATACCTTTTTTTTTTCATTCCAATCAAACCCTGGCGATATGATTATACCACCGGCTGTGAAAAGGACCATTGCGGGACAGCATATAACTCCGCCATTTTAGTTTTTTTTCAAATAATTTCTTAATTAAAAATTTTAACCACTGTACATGTTCCTGATGGGAATACGCAAAAATAGGGGGTGACTCCACCGTCCTAGGTCAGGTCAAGCCGATGGCACCGCTGTTGCAGACTCTCAAGCGAAAACGAGAATCTCAGAGTGAGGTCGAGGAGGCGAGAAGAAACAGCCACAAGAGCGCAGGTTAACAGAATAGAAGAGGATTCTGATCGCCTTGTCGATCGTCGCGCAATTTATTCAATAATGTTCATCAGGGCCCGCACGCCCGGGCGCATTTGCGACGTATCAGAGGAAGCCTGGAGTTGCCAGAAGAGGAACGAAAGTAGATTGAATGCAGTGGAGATGAGGTCCCTTAGACGTATGTGTAGCAAATCCATGTATGATAGAGTAAAGAATGAAGATATTAGGAATGATTGAAAAGCTGATCGTAGCGTATGTATTCGCTCAGGTGGTTTGGGCACGTTGAGCGAATGAATGAGGAAAGAATGGTAAGAAAGATATATGATGCAAGCGTTGACGGCGCCAGAAAGAGAGGGCGACCACGGAAGACGTGGCATGTCCAGATTAACCAGATACTGGAAGATGGTCCTGTTGGAAGCCTGAACAACCGTCGAGCTTGCATGCGAAGATGTATGAATGTAGACGAAGCGAAAGTTGTACGTCAGGACAGAAGAGTATGGCGCTCTATCCTCTCTGCCTACCCCCACGGGGAAACGGCGTGATGGTAAGTAAGTAAGTAAGCAGAGGTCGGCATTTCGGGAAACCGACGTCGCCGATCTTTGCCTGTCGGCGAGATCACTGCTCATAATTCGAGTCGCAGCTCTATGAGCACTGGTCTCGCATTCAAAAATTCAATTGGACAGGTTTCATAACCTTTTTCTTGGTTTTTACACACGTATTTCACATATCATATTCATTTTTACTACCTTTATATTAACTCGTGGCGTCTGCTTGCTTGCTTGCTAACCGGCTTGCCGTCAAAAAAAACTTGGCTCGATTTTTGACCCTTTTCCCGTGATCTAATCGAGCTGAAACTTGGCAAGTAGACTCGTGGCGACGATCAAGAAGATTTATCAAATTTTCGTTAAAAAAAATTAATAATTATAGTATAATTTCGGATTTTTAGAAATTTTATTGGTTTTCAAAGTTTGTTAAAAATCTATATTGACTGACAAATGTTTTTAGAATTTAATCTTCAAAGCATGAAGTGTCTTATCAAAGCTCAAAACATCTGAAATTTTATAAATATATTAAATTACTGTAGGTTTAGTGTTATGTTATACGTTTTAATTCGTCTTTAATTGGTGTTATATTTTACAAAGAAAGGGAGTATAATTAAAACTTGGTTTTTATGGGTTACTTTTTTTATTATATTCTATAACAAACATGTCCCACAGGACCTCCTACGATGGAATAATTAGTAAAAAATGCCAGGCTCGCCAAGCTTGGTACAATAATTTTGTCTATTTTGGTCTCTCTGACGAGCTTGGCTCCATAAATTCATAGTATTTTATATACAAAAATAATATAAAAATATCAAAGAAATTATAGTGTAGTAATTTTCAATAAAAAATGCGTCGAGCGCGCTGGAGCAGGGGCCCCTCTGTGCGCTCACGCTCACAATTCTCTATGATTCCAGCACAATATCAAATTTTACAACTTACTTAATTACTTACTTACTTACCATCACGCCGTTTCCTGTGGGGGTAGGCAGAGAGGATAGATCTCCACGCTCTTCTGTTCTGACATACAACTATTGCCTCATCCACATTCACACATCTTTGCATGCAAGCTCGCCGGTTGTTGAGGCTTCTTACGGTTTACAACATTTTTAATAATAACTTTTTCATGCAAATTACTAAATCTTAGGTAGGTTGGTAAAAAAGACCTTTTCAGGGCTGCCGGTTTTAATCTTGTCCGACACAGTGCCTATTCTGTAAACGATGATACTAAAACGAAGTATTTTTATGCAACTATCCGTTTACCCATAATTCAAACACCAAACGTAGGAGGCGTAAAGTAATAGTTCGCGTCTTAGCTTAGCCCTTACAATTAAAAAGGAGTATATATAGTATATTTTTGACGGGTCATGGAGAAACTGTAATGGCTGTATCGGGTAGTTGCCGCGGTGCAGTCCGAGCGTCCTAGGTACGAGTCTTTCTCCAGTCGTGAGATTTCGTTTTTTAGTTGTGAATTCCAGAAAGTTAGACTTAAAGGACAAATAGATACCTAAATAGTTACATCAAAACAAAAAAAAAAGATTTTTTTTGATGGCCGAAGTAACCCCTTATGCTGTATACTTACACGTGTACCGAGTTCTGAAGCATGTACATAAAGAACCAGGTATCGACATACCATCCATCATATCCACCGTGTTATTAGTTTTTAAAACATTTAAGCCTTTGCCGCTGAAGGTGGTTATTAAAATGTCGCGTAATCGATAATCGACCCACCACCAGGTGACATCGATCCGTTAGCTGGACCGCGTTGCAGGCTTCCATTCCAGTAGTGTCCTCGGAGAGGTCTCGTTTAACAATTCTTTCATCATCCGGGCGACGTGCGCAAACTTCTCTGAAGAAGAAAAAGTTTTCTTATTATTATCCTCCATGAAAAACAGGTTTTGAGGTTTACCTAATGTCGTACCGAATTTCACGTTGCCTTTGTGTTCTTTAAAACTATTCGCTAAAAGTCATTAAAACTTTTTGATATTTGATAAGGTTAAGTCTTTCGCATCATTTTACAACAAGTGTGTAGTATTTTTTACTAAGTATTTTCATTTATAAAGCCAAACGTGAATTCTAGAACTATCGTTGAATTCCGCTCGACGGAATTTATTATTAGATACAAGGGCGTGTAACTTTTTTGGGCTGCGAATTTTCGAATTTAATATTAACTATTTAAAAATTGCAATTTCTCGTGTAATTAAATGCTGTATTTACATTTCTATTAAAACGGGTTCTGTAGGCTCGTCAATTGCCTCGAAATATATGGTGAAATATCAGAAAGATATATTTGCTGTTCTTACACAGTGCATTTGCAATTAAATGCTATTCGTCTAGCATAAACATAACCAGCAATAAAATTACAGGCATTATTTAAGAGTTTAAATTTACAATGTACAATTTGTTACTTATTAAAGAATTTACGCTACCGGTTTCGACACGTCCGTGTCATTAACGAGCGTTATTTAAACTCTCTCTATAACGCTCGTTAATGACACAGACGTGTCGAAACCGGTAGCGTAAATTATTTAATAATTAACAAATTGTACAATGTAAATTTAAACTCTTAAATAATGTCTGAAAGAAATTGTTACATTGTAAGTACCCAAGAAATACAAAAAAAAAAAAAAAAAATTACACCCTATTTACGTTCATTTTGACAGTTTGTGAGCGTTTAACCCATCAATACAATTGCAATTGAACATTTAACCCTCGATCTGGCCATGTTAGCTTGTAATTTTTTAGTATTTATAGTTTATATTTTGAACAATTTTTTATATTATACTTAAAGAATCTGATGAAAATATATTTAGAGAAAATAATACCCTTGAAAAATCACTAAAAAATAACATTTTCAGAATACTATATATTTTATATTTTCAGTACGCTAAAATCGCAACTTTCTTGTAACTATAAACGCATTGCAACTTTTTACAACTATAATATCTTTTTAAATTTGTATGATGTAAGATATCGTTTAACATGTATTTTTATGTCTGACCTTTTAGCGCGACTGTCAAATATTTTAATTCGCACCTGAAGCTGGTTTTAGTATTAAATATTTTAATATTAAAAATATTATTTTAACCTATTATTTTTTTCAATGATTCAAGTGAAGCCTTTTTAACGGTCGCGTGTTGTTTATGTATATAAAAGTAATTTCGTGAAAAAAAATTATTATTTTTAGAACCTCAATTTCAACATGAATCCTACGAAGACTTACTCCGCCCGTAATCCTAATCAAAAACAATTCATTGACAACCAACGCAGAGTGAATGAAAGTGATAAAAAGCATGAAAATGGAGGTAAACAGTATTTCAAATATCTTTAAATTTTTTTTATTATTATATTATTATTATTTAACAGGACATTATTGTACGGGAACAAAAAATATAATTTCTGTATTGGTTTTTTATCACCATGATGAAGGAAATTATTTTTTCCAAAACCGGCATTTTTTGGATTCCATAAATAAATTAAAGCGGCATAGTATAATTAAATTTATTAATCTCTCCTCTTAAAAAATATTTAAAACTAAATAGGCAATAACTACACATTTACAATAAGCACTTCTTTATTTCGTATTTGGCAGTCTTTTTGAAATCCTTTTTTTATGATATTTTTATTTATATATATTTTTTATTTTATATTCATATATTGGTTTTCTTACAGACATATAATTAATCAATCTTGAAAAAAAAAACAATAATTATTGTACAGAGTCTTGGGCCAATTACAAGAAAACACATATATACAATAATATTACACCAGGATCGATAAAAAATAAGAAAAAACATGCCAAATAGTGAGTTTGTGTGAGTGTGTATATTTGTGTGTTTTTATGTGTCCGTGTGTGTATTCATTTTTATGCGTTTTTATTCTTTATATTCACTTCACCGACGTGCCTTCACGGTCTTGAACGTGAAAAAAATTTTGTAGTGAAAGTTAACACACTTCCCACTGTAACGTAAGCTACCTGTACACCTAAGCTAAATACCTAACTATAAAGTTTAATAATATAAGTTTTACGAAAAGCCCAAAGCTTGAGACTTTAAGCTACCGAATTGAGCTTTATTACGACTTTTGTGACTTTTAAGCACACACTTTATGCTTTAAGCTACTAGATGAAAACTTAAGTCGAACTTAGAACTTCGGAAGTATATTTACATGAAAGCTAATATTATTTTTTTTTTTGTTAAGAATTTATATTTTCAAAATTGGCCAGTCGTGATCTATCTAGTGGTTAGGAAAATTCCTCCTCCGTTGTGTCCGTAGCTATCCAAAATTCTTTTGATATGTGGTGAGATTCGTATTCTTATTAACGCGACTAGACTAATATAGATCGAATTCTTACCTAACTATGGAAATAACAAACGCACGTAACTAATCCGTACTCGTCCTTCTAGAAACCGCTCTAGAATTCTACAGCTTCGCCTATATGAGAGATAGCCGATATCGTCCACGTCCGGAGTCGGCCGAAAAGCCAATTATATGCGGCGTAGCCGAGGAATAACGCTAGTAGCAAAACTCCCTTACATTGTACCGCCATAACTATAATACCACCGGGGTTAAAATACTGAAATATAAAACAATACAATCGTTGCCAAGTTAACGGCATACGCTAAAGATTCCGCCCGCTTTGATTATCAACATCTCATAATAGCAGCTTAGAACAGTGTCAGCACAACCACATGCGGCACCCATTTATGACAGATTTACAAGATATAATAGCATACGTTATATTCAAAAACACAAGTAAGAAACCTACCAATAGCGCGTCCCACGTTGTCCGATCTGCTCAATCTGTTCATAGTACATAGTGGGGGGAAGACAAACATATTTTTAACAACTAGGCGCAACAGAGGCTCAGGGCAAGCTTTGTCTGACATTATCACAGCCCGAAATTCTAAGGGAATGGAAGATACAGATTTGTAAGTGAAATTTAAGAAGTGTCTAACCACTTCTGTTCAAACGTGGATTCTAGATGCCCCCCCCCCCCTGTAGGGGGGAGGGGGATGCGGCCCCAGAGCATCGCCGCATCCGGTGGTTAACTCCTGTTTAGACATAACCTCCCACACTAAGCTGCAGACCAAGATCAAGCCGAGACTCTATTGCTCCTGCTGGAATCCCCCGAAGTCCTCGCTTCCCGGCGACAAACATATCAGGAAGAAATCCCGCGTCTGATATTAAGGTTTGTATATTGTCCCGCGGGGCAGTCAAATTGACTGGTGTATAATGATGAGGATCCCACGTTGCGGCTACATGAGCCGGATTATTATGATGTTTACTGCTGATTAAAGGGCTGAATGAACTAACTGGGTGACTGGAAAAGACTCGTCCTTGAGCGCGTCAGTCAGAGCCATGTTAGCATCGCCAATTATAGTTGATGTGATTGATCCCACGGTGTAGTCTTATTGACTAGAGATATTAAATGATGGTAAATCAGCATGATTATTACAGTTGATTGTGTAATTCCTGATATGTTTCTCGCTGGCCGGGAAGGGAGAACCCCGAAGGTCTCTGTATACAGCAAGTTAGAAAAGGTGGTGAATGATGAGAATGATGGTGTTAGTAATGCCATCGCGCTCCTGAATGCGGTCCCGATCATAAAAGTTGATTGTTAAACTGCTGACAGATCTCGTTCATTAAAGCGGTCCCGAGCATAAGTATTGATTGTCGAACTGCTACCTGCATCTTATAATTTCTCGTTCATGAGGAACGTCCTATCTCGTCCTTGAGTACGGAGTTATTACATTCACATACATTCATAACCAGAGCCCGAGCTCGTCGCACCAAGGGGACTGAAAAGACGTGAGAGGTTCTTCCCCTTGGATCTTTGAGGGTCGCCGCTCCAGGGCCTTCAGACTATCCTGTAATTCTTGGCTTTAAAACCCTGTCTTAACCGGGTAGATACAGTTAAGATAATCCTACCTAGTCCCAAATCCAAGATGTCTCCCACTCTAAACAGTCTCCATAGCCGAGCCGACATTCGAACCTGTCTTGCCACGCGAGTAGATCTCCTTTCGTCTTCATCATAATCGAAATTCAGCCTCTCCAGATCACGGGGCGTAAAAGACGCAACGGCCTCTCGCCCCCCGACCAGAGGAGACGAACTCCCCATTCGGTTCACGTTCATTATCCCATTTATAATCCCCGCGTGCCTAACCTTAAGAGTCTAGCGCCGTTAATAAGATCGCATTATGCTACGTTGGAAGTTAATATTGCACAACCGGACGAAATGCCTATTTCCCGCGATCCTATTCAATTTGTAAAACGCAATAATATGTATTTATATATGTTAGTAAAACGTTTGAAATGCAGAATGCACGTATGATGACCTCGCTTCTATCCTAAATAATTAGATTCTATCCTAGATAATTAAGATATAATTCCGACGTTACGTCCCGACATCAGTACTAATTTGTTTCCGCGTCCGTTACCGTCGGGCTCTGAACCAACGTAATGAAATGAATAGTGATTATGTGACCGTGACAAATTATGTAGCACGAACATTCCATTTAATACACATAAGAAAACATCAGGAATAAATAATATTAAAGGTTCTTATCTTAGTTCTGTAGTTGGTCTGCTTCCGAGATGGCATCCAGATCCGAAGTCATATAACGGGTCCTCTCCAAAATTGAGCAATTACTAGCGCCTGTGTAGCCCTTCATTTCCCTTGTATATATATTTTAATATCAGCGCCTGTAAAACTGTATTAGATCCTAGAAACAAGAAAACTATTCCCTCTACGCCGAGCACATACAGAACATAAACCCCTTCAATCTAGTTCATCCACGGTTAAGCAAAAAGGCGAAAGAATAGTAATAGTAAAAGGTCCTTAACTGACAGAAGTTGAAGTTCTCTGCAAACTGCCCATATCCTCTAGTGGCGCCTGTGTTTTCCAATAACAACTTTCCAGTCATGTATTTAACATAACGTCCTCCTTGTGTGTATGTGTGCTTCAATATCTGTCATCCAGTTAATGATTCCCAAAATAGTGTTTTCCTTGTATATATATTTCAACATCAGCACCTGTAAAACTGTATAGGATCCTAGAAACAAAAGACCATTCCCTCTACGCCGAGCACATGCAGGACATAAACCCCCTTCAAACTAGTTCATCTACGCCGTATAGTGATATCACAAGCAGACATAAACAATATAATTACAAGTATGCTTGCGTCCTCCCCCACCTCGGTGGAGGTGGGGGAGGATTCGAGGTATTCGCATTCGCATTCACCGAATAGCAGGCGTGACATTCGTATTCGTGAAGGTAGCACTCGCTGCATCAAGGTAATTATATTTACAAGTATGTTCAAGTTCCCCCACCTTGGTGGAAACATTCGCATTCGTATTCACCGAATAGTGGGCCTGACATTCGTATTCGTGAAAGTAGTATTCGTTGCATCACTCTCAATAATAAAATCATATAGATAAATAATTACGGTAATTTATAAAAATATGATATTACTTATATTAAACGAATAAAACAAAACAATCTATCATATAAGTAAATAACGCGATTACGGAAGACCAAAGGTTAACTACCCCTGAACAAACCGCTAACTGCCCACAATAATGGAATATGTTGTAAAAAACATTTCAAATATCTAATATTGAATGAATAAAAACAATGTCATATGAATAACTATCGCGATTAAGGAAGACCGAAGGTTAACTACCCCTGAACAAACCCTTCCCCATAAATACGTACGTCTGACAATCACTATAAAATGCACCATGTATTATTAAAAAGTCGTAGCAATATATCGAAAGATAATTATTATTACAGTCATGTTTGAGTTCGATAGACGGCGGTAGTATAACAATTTTTATTCATATGCCAGGCTGACCTGTAAATAATATCTTGCATTCGAAGCAGAAAACCCTTTCTAGAATTAATAAATGCGGCTTAATCTAAATAGATACAATATATACAATTCGAAATACGTCTTTATAAGAACTTGATAGGAACAAATCGTGTTTAAACGATTGCCTAATGATACGCAATACAAACATGTAACGAGTTCAAATAAACCACACATTCATGTTTTAATAAAATAAATATAAAATCCAGATGCATTTTTAAAATATATTATTTGGAGGAAATTTCTCGTACGATTTGGATTTATATCACACTGACAATCGTGGTATCAAAACCACATAATTACCCGATCTCAATTATTTCCAAAATAATACAAATCATATAGAAATCCGTGCATTCAATCGCCAGCACAGATAACATAAAATTCCTTTGCATATTTGAAAGTTACATAAGTATTATGAAAGAACGCCCGCTGGATTATCACAGCCGCAAAACTACGAATTATCATATATTAAATCTGATGAGCGCATAGTAATATAAGGTTCCAAATATAATACACATAAAAGGCAATAGAAATAAATAATATTGGAAATGCTTATCTGTTCACTGTTCCAATTCTCCTTTGAATCACTATCGAACTCCGGCTCTTTCCTCGGTCCTTTTAAATCATCCTCCTTATCTCGGACTCACTTCGACCAAGCCTCGGCCGACCTCCAAGCTGAAAACTCAAGTGCCGCTCTCCAATTTGTATCGCTAAAAACTAGTCCCTATCTCTCGCCATTTTTGATCCCAACTTACGTGTAAAAGTCAAAGTCCAACATCTCAGGACGCGTTTCATTGGCTAACCGTTACGCGGACAACCGCTTTTGATTGGCTCGCTTCGTCAAACTAAAATAACATAAAGCGTGCTTTACACGCCCGCGTGCAGAAATAATAAAGGCTAATAAGAAATAATAAAGGCCCGCACCTACTTATCCGGCAAATATTTAATTATAGAGTATTTATGAATTGTGGGGCTTCTCCTTATCATGAGCTTTTAGCAGATAAATATTTTCGTATAATTTTTCAGCAATGTCTATTTGAATAGGCCAATATCGTTACACCACCGTCCAATCGAGTAGAAATTTTGCATGCCGACTTGA
Source organism: Agrypnia vestita (assembly GCA_016648135.1). Taxonomy (NCBI): domain Eukaryota; kingdom Metazoa; phylum Arthropoda; class Insecta; order Trichoptera; family Phryganeidae; genus Agrypnia; species Agrypnia vestita. The sequence continues at coordinate 380,007 of JADDOH010000012.1, forward strand.
TGTCGGTGATAATGCATCATAATATACATTTGGGATCACATATACATGTGATCCCAAATGCGCACATAAAAAATGCTCATTTATATCACATGTTCGGGCAAATACCCTTAAAATTAACCCAATTAATAATCAATTTTTATCTTATCTTTAAGTACGTGTAAAATAAAGTGTCTAAAACAGAATGCCTGACAGCAGGCAGAAAGAAAGAAGACAAAAAATATAGAGATCTCATTGCCAATGGCTACATCTGTACCTACTGGTTTATGGGAAAGACAAAATTTTTAGTCACAGGTGGTGGTAGTAAAGATACAAGACACATATGGAAGATGTGCATCTTAAACATGTATACAATATCCAAAAATTTGATAGATGTAGTGCTCAGTCTTCGAGTTCTTAAAAATTAACATGACCTTAAAAAATATTAATTATTAATTTTCCGTGTATTATCGCCATCACCAATAACGTATAACTGATAATTAACATCCGGAATAAATTTATTGAAAATCCTACAGCACACAGAGTAGGTATACTATACGTGAATTGTAAATTAAAAATTTATTAAATTAGGAGACTTTTTTTTAATAGAGATGCGAACACGGTATACGTGTCACATTCTTACCATTTTCGAATTAAGCTAAACGCTTGTGCTATGAAAATAGGATTAACTTGCTGGTCTGGAGCGAGGTTCGAACCCGCGACCTTTGAATCACGAGACGAAAGTCTTAACCACAAGACCAACAAGCTATTCGACATTTTGTAAAGCGATCATTAAGCCAGCCATGTGAAAGGTCGTGAGCTCTATGAACACTCAAAGACTTCCATACCTACTTTCCCATATAAAAAAACAACTTCTTCTCTAATATATCTTGATTAATGATGTCTCTCTGGGAATAAAATCCAGTATTGAAAAATTTGAACATACTCAAAATGGTTCGCACAGGATCAAAAATCGAAGATTAAAAATATTTTTTGCTTAATTTTGAAATGTGTTATAATATTAAGTATTTAAAAATAAATGTCTTGAATCGTGGATAGGGTCCAGGCCGTAAAGGCAAAATAGCTTAAGAATAATTGTAAATATGTGTTTGATAATTATGTATATAACTGTCAATGAGGGTCCCGTTAATGAGTCATCCATTAGAGCGACGACCGCGGCCGAGGGAGAGAGATTAAAATCTCACGATGAGTCACTCGGGCCGCGGGCGCGCTTAATTAAATATTTTAAATTTTGTTTTGAGATAAAATCGCAAAGTAAAAATCAGGTAGTCGCCTACGGAGCGGTCAGCTACAGTGTACTTGCCCGCATCTCTGGACCAATAGAGATACGGGCAGGTAACAACCGACACCCACACGGCTCGTGACTTGAGATAGCGCGCCGTACATTTTTTCGTACGGCGCTAATTTTAGATTCACTATCGCTAGAGAGCTCAATAATTAAAGTGTGAGGTGTTATTTTCTTCAGAAAAACAAGGGCTACCTGATGCGATATTAATAATTTAGATATTTTCACAAATAAAAAAGTTTCATTTTTTGTCACATGCACGTGATTTGCAAGCGCTGACATGCCCGGGCAGTAATCTGCGTATTACACCCACATGCGGGCATGTCAGACGCACATTTTGACATATGACTCATTAGCGGGAGATATGAGAGAGCGGATTTATCTTAAAAAATATCCGCGCGCCGCGAGATATGCGCCGCCGATGCACGGTATCGCCGGCGCCCAGCGGTCGTTCCGCTAGGCCGAGCGCACAGCTTCCGTGGTCCACCACGTTACGCCGATGCCTAGAATAAAGATGTAAATCCCCTCTTTCAGTAATCCCTTTTTGGCAGTTATTTTCCCGTTATTTTGGCTGGACCCAAATAAAAAGGCTGCGAAAACCTAGCGAAATCACAGTGCTCACAGTGCTCTCAGTGCCTTAGTGCCAGTAAATATTTGTTGCCGTGTATGTGCGACAAATAGTTTTTATAACGTCACTCTGCCCGTTTTTCGCTAGGTTTCCTTCTGAAACAAAAACTCTGCTTTTTATTTCTTGTGTGTAAATTGTTGTGAATTAAAACCCCCTGAAGAAACACCGTCGATCGTAGCGTTGCTCTCCGGTGTTTCCAAAGTATCATCATCATCATCAAGATTTAGAAGCGAGTTGTGACTCATCGTCAGTGACGTCACGACGCCCGGAGCACAGCAGACAGGCGAGTAATCGGTGATCCACCCTATTCTAAAATAATTATTTGTTACGGGCGTGTCTGTCCGTAACAACTGGTCCTTCGGCGCCGGAGAACCGCTCTTACTTGCTTGTATTTTTGCTGTATGTCATCATGTCTCGATCTGGTTTGAGATCGGGAGCTCGTCGGGACACATCGGAAGAAGGAGATGCGCGAAGCAATCCAGCATCTTCAGACGATGAGAATGCGTTACACGAGGAAGAAGGAGGCTCACAGCCTGGGTCCATAGAAGCTACATCGGCTTCTGCATCAGAAAATGAAATCATCAGAATGCTGAGGGCGGAGCTGCGTCGGCAAAACCGTCATCACAGGCGGCAGATGCAGGAAATGCAGCAGAGTCACGCGGCAGATTACGCACGAGCACTGTCATTATCGCAAACAGCAGCGGGAAAGGATCCCGTGACGTCACGTACCGGAACGTGTACTGTCGGCGCCGTTGCAACGAACGCGGCGGCGCCATGTTCTGCTGAAAGCGATTTGGGCCCGGATATGGGCAATAATGGCTCGATACCTACAACATCGGGTGACGATCCCGAGCGGAGAAGAACGGACATGGATCAGTTTAACAGCCGCCGGGACGAGATGGGAGGACCAACAGCAAGCCACCCACATACCGTGCAGTCACATGGACATGCACAAACTGCACCTCCGCCATTGGCAGAATGGATGCGGAATCAGCAGTCACAGTTCGACCGAATGACGGACGTGTTCGCCGAAGCTATTCGGTCAACGCGCTCGGTCGAAAGCCCCCGATACGCGTCCAGTCAGGACGAGCCGCGTATGGCAGCGTTGATGGCACGGCAGTCTAGCGCAAAAGACTTGCCAGTGTTCAATGGGGACGTTATGGAATGGCGTGCGTTTAAAGCACAATATGATCAGTCGTCGGAATTATGCAGTTTAAATTCGGCAGAAAATTTAATTCGTCTGCAGCGCGCCCTGAAAGGGAAAGCGCGGGACACGGTTGCACCATTGCTGGTGGACCCGAATAATGTTGCAAAAATTATGCAAATTTTGGAGCGATGTTTTGGTCAGCCGGACAAAATAATCGCAACTATGTTGGAAAAGGTGAGACATCTGCCACGTCTCACAGACTCCAGTGATACGGGAAGTTTAACTGAGTTCGCGATCGCGGTGACGAATGCTGTGGCCACCGTTGAAGGTCTCGATTCCCGATATCTAGCCGCACCCCAACTACTATGTGAGATGGTTGGAAGACTACCATTACCAGCGCGGATGGCATGGTTCGCTACAAGAGCTTCGTCAGATTCCAGTACAATACAAGATTTTGCAAACTGGCTTACGATGATAACGGATGCCGCCCCCAAGCACGGAGGACAAGATACGTCGCTAGTACCGGGACAGAAAAATAAAAAATATGCACAAATTAATTTTGCTATATCGAACGCAAAAGACGCGCCGCGAAAATGTGCGATTTGCGATATGACGTCACACAGCACGGCCGGCTGTAGTGATTTCGTTCGAAAAACGACCGCGGAGCGCGTACAAATAGTTCGCGAAAAAAAGTTGTGCTTTAAGTGTTTAGAACAGTGGTTCCCGGGACACAATAATCAGTGCAAAGTGCGAAACATCCGGTACAGTGTAAAAAACTGTAATGCAAAACACCACAAATTATTACACAATACCGCGAGGCCGTCGGAAGCAGAAAAAGATGTTGCCTATACACCAGGCGCAGCGCGCGGGCCAAGTGAAGCCTGACATCAGGTGGCCACCGTGGCTACCCGAGTTGATGACGCAATTTTATTAAAAGTGCAACCGGTCGTCGTGGGTGGCCCGAGTGGGCAGATAAAAACATTTGCGCTATGTGATGAAGGCGAGGAGCCTTTTTTTTTTTTTTTATGGATTGTTTTTTGGATATAATTTAGCATCGATTAATGTCACTGAGGAGTGACATTGATCGATGCTAAATTAGCTAGTGCCGTCGGTGCGCGCGGTCCAGTGTATAAATTAAACCTTCGCGGTATTGGAGGTATGGGCAATACGGACACGAAATCTGAAAAAGTGAATCTGACAATCGAAAGTAGTGATGGTAGAAAATATCAGGTGCAAGCAAATACGGTGCGTGATTTAGCCCTTCCCTCGCAATTCATGGTACCGATTGCAGAGGGGCTGGTGGGCCGCGGCCGCTTAGAAATAGTCCAACCGCGAATATTGGTTGGCATGGATAATACCAGCCTTATTACGTCACGTGAAGTGCGCGTAATAAAAGCTAACAGCGACGTGTTAGAGTCGCGAACTGCACTAGGCTGGGTGCGTCACGGAGTGTGTTCCATGATACGGACCGATGAGTCATCCGTGCTCGCAGTGAATGAGACGCCCGCTCCCACGGATGGAGCGATCGAGCAACTGATAAGGGCGCATTTTGCCGTGGATTCGATAGGCATTACCACAACAATGCGAGTCAAAACAGATGACTTGCGAGCCATGCAGATAATGGAAGCCACTACAAGGCAGCGCTCTGATGGTTTTTGGGAAACCGGTTTGTTATGGCGGCGGCAGGAGGTATACCTACCGGACAGTGAAGAAACCGCAAAACGGCGCTGGGCTGGAATACAGCGAAAAATGGACAAAGATCCGGCCTTCGCGACCGCATATCGCGAAAAAATGCGGTACTATATTCAACAAGGATTCGCCGAGATCTTGTCACCCGCGGAAAGGGAACAAATAGGCAGCCGAAGATGGTATCTGCCACATTTTGCGGTTTTTAATCCGCGAAAACCCAAAAAGATAAGAATTGTTTTCGACGCCGCTAGTAAATACAAAGGCGTAGCATTGAATAATGCTTTATTATCGGGACCTGACCTCTTGTCTTCGTTGCTAGGCAACATATTCAGATTTCGGGAGGGCCGTATAGCGCTTGCGGCCGATATCCGAGATATGTTTTTAAGAATTAAAATTGTGAAACCAGATCAAGAATCACAATTATTTATATGGAATGAGCCGGGAGAAGAGCCGCAGACCTACAAGATGACGTCGATGGTTTTCGGCGCTACTTGCTCACCTTCAAGCGCGCAATATGTACGCGATAAGATCGCCGATTCGGCGGCTGCGCAGTTTCCGGAAGCGGCGGCAGTCATAAAAAATAAATTTTATATGGACGACATGCTGAGTGCCGTGGACACCAAAGAAGAAGCCGTGATGTCAATCAAAAGATAAACCCTGTGATTGTACTAATCTGCAGACAACGGAAGATATACGATATCTAGGTGTGTACATAGACCAGCATCTAAACTGGAGAAAACATATTTTGAATCTTACAATCCGAATAAGAAAGCTTGTTTATTTTTTCAAAGAAATTAGAGATGTACTCGACGCATCGACAAGAAGAATAGTATACTATGCACTGTGTCACTCACTCATTAATTATGCAACTGTCAGTTGGGGTGGTGCAGCTTGTACTATATTAGATTCATTAAGCAAAGCCCAGAAAATGGTATTGAGAGTTCTTCATAAAAAGCCATTTCGTTTTCCTTCAGAAGAACTTTTCAGAGAATGTCACGTCCTGGACATCAATCAAACATATTTACTCAACACTTTAAAATATTTTTTCCGACATAAACAAGATCACCAACAAATAACTCACTCACATTCAACAAGGGCACAGGTGAACTGCAACTATCTTGTACCAAAATTCAAAAAAACTTTTTCACAAAGATTTCACCTCTTCCAAGCACCAAAAACATTCAATACTCTTAACACTAAACTTAAAACATGTAGCCATAGTCTCGCGTATTTTTCTTCTAAAGTGAAACTCTGGCTGCATGAAAAGGGAAGGAAGCATGCCCAAAACCTATTAAAAGCCATCATATAAACTAAATTTAAAATATACTATTCCTACAAGAACATTTACTGTCACTTACTGTCTTACTGTTACTGTCATCTTTTTAAATACTTTTAATTGTTTTATTTTATTTTATTTTATTAATATCCTATTCAGATCATTTTTTTCACTTACTGTCTTACTGTTACTGTCATCTTTTTAAATACTTTTAATTGTTTTATTTTATTTTATTTTATTAATATCCTATTCAGATCATTTTTTTCACTTACTGTCTTACTGTTACTGTCATCTTTTTAAATACTTTTAATTGTTTTATTTTATTTTATTTTATTAATATCCTATTCAGATCTTTTTTTTCACTTACTGTCTTACTGTTACTGTCATCTTTTTAAATACTTTTAATTGTTTTATTTTATTTTATTTTATTAATATCCTATTCAGATCATTTTTTTTCCTTTGTCTATAATATAATTAATTAACACCATTATTAAATTGTAAACATTTAATTATTACTATTACTTAATTTTAATTGGCAATAAGATTTATTCACAAATGTTATATAAATAATAAATATTCTTGAACATTATACTACTGGAAGAGCACTGTCTGCTATAATACAGTAAATTACTAGTGTAGCAGGCAGGGCGTCAAATCAATTTAGTGTTTACTTGCTGCCAAGACACTCAACAACAATGAAAAAAGCTTCATTAAATTTTGTAAACAATGTAAACATTTGTAACATTGAACATTGAATAAACATTTGAAATTTGAAATTTGAAAAATTTGATGATGGCACGACAGGTGTCCGAGATACTTCGCAGAGGGAAGATGGAATTAGCCAACTGGGCCTCTAATGACGCCGATGTACTGGAACATATAGCTCCACATTTACGAGCAGTGGAGCCAGTACAAATTATTGGGGCGGATATGATAACAGAGCGAGTCCTGGGAGTATCATGGGACCCGGCGGCGGACAAATTCTTGTTTAAATTTATGGATCTGCCGGAATTAAAAGTAGAGGATAGACCGACAAAGCGCCAAGTGTTGAGTGCGGTCATGAGAATTTTTGATCCCGTGAGTTTTTTGGCATGTGTGATGATAAGATCGAAGATTCTTTTACAAGCCGTCTGGCGTTCTAAAGTGGATTGGGATCAGCCTATTCAAGTGGAACATGCAAATAAATGGCGCATGTGGCAAATTTTATTGCGCAAAAGTGACTGCGCAATTCCGAGACAGTGCATTTCGAGTCGTCATCGCCAAGTGACATTACATATTTTCTGCGACGCGTCAGAATTAGCATGCTGTGCGGTAGCATATTTTGTGGAAAAAATAGACGGTTTGAAAAAAGTGAATTTTATCGCGGCAAAAACGAAAGTAGCCCCCTTAAAACCGCTATCAGTGCCGCGATTAGAACTGCAAGCTGCTTTAATTGCAGCTCGCTTGGCGGCCACCATCAAAAAAGAATTTACGTGCCGCATAGAAAATGTAATTTTTTGGACGGACTCGACAACAGTGCTATGTTGGCTGCGAACTGATCCGCGCACGTACTCAGCTTTCGTCGCCAATCGCCTCGGCGAAATTGATGAACTTACAAGTGCGGCGAACTGGAAGTGGGTGCCGACAAAATATAATTCGGCCGACATCGGTACGCGAGATGGGGAGCCGCCCGATTTATCACCTTCAGGGCCATGGTTTAGTGGACCAGCCTTCCTGAAAAAAGATGAATCCGAGTGGCCTCGTGAAAAAACGCCGCCGCAGCCCGACAAAGAAATTTTGGAAATGCGACCCACCACTATCGCACACATACAGCGCGCCCGCTTAGGAGACGGCGCACTACCAGACGTGCACCGATTTTCATCATGGACGAGGTTGATACGCGCCACAGCATGGGTGCGGAGGTTCGCCTGGAATGCGCGACATCGCACGCAGAGATTGCATCACAGCGACCTGCTGGCCGACGAACGGGATGGGGCCGAACGCGCATGGATACGGCGCGCACAGGAAGATGCGTTCGGTCACGAAATTCAAGCGTTGCAGCGGGGGGAGCCTCCCCCACGTACCGGTCGTCTATACACCGTGACCCCACACATAGACACGCACGGAATAATACGCATGGGCACCCGATTGATCGCGACTTCAGTGCCGGACATACCGGCGGGATTAAGGGAGCCGATCATATTAGATGGCAGCCATCCATATACCAGGTTAATGCTAAGGCATTATCATGAGCGCAGAAACCACCCTGGGCCCGAAGTAACAGTGAGCGATGTGCGAGAAAATTATTTTATATTCCGTCTGCGACCAGCAGTACGCCGCGCGCACTTTGAATGCTAAGTGTGTCGGATCAGACGAAGCAAACCGCAATCTCCACTTATGGGCCAATTACCCAATGCGCGCCTGGCGCATCACCTACCTCCATTCACACATTGTGGACTCGACTACTTTGGGCCCATACAGGTCACGATCGGCCGTCGCCGAGAAAAAATGTATGGAGCACTCTTCACATGTCTCACGACACGAGCTGTGCACTTGGAACTGGCGAGCTCGTTGAGTGCGGATTCAGCGGTCATGGCTCTGAGAAGAATGGCCGCGCGCCGCGGTCATCCGAGATATATGTACTCCGATAATGGTACAAACTTCAAAGGAGCCGCAAAGGAAATAACCGCGGCGCTGATGGAAATAAAACAAGCAGCGCAAATGAAAGACCACTTGGCGGCCCAGAACATAGATTGGGCGTTCAATCCTCCATTAGCACCGCACATGGGCGGGGCGTGGGAAAGCCTCGTGCGCTCGGTCAAGCGGGCACTTGAAATGACGCTGAAAGACCGGGCGCCGCGAGTTGAAACATTAGTCACAGCCCTCGCGGAAGCCGAATTCACCGTGAACAGCAGACCGCTGACTCATGTGTCAGTTGACCCGGATGACGGCGAGCCACTCACACCGAATCACATTTTAATGAACACGGCTGGACGACATATGCATCTGGCCGCGTATGGACCGCTGGATGAACAGATCTGCCTGAAAAAACAGTGGCAGTTCTCTCAACAGTTAGCAGATATGTTCTGGAGACGCTGGATGCGGGAATATTTACCGACGCTCGCACAGAGGCGTAAATGGCAAGAACCCGCACCACCCGTATGTGCAGGAAGGATGGTTATCATCGCCGACGCGGCCTTGCCACGTAATAGCTGGCCGCGAGGGATCATAACACAAGCCATTCCAGCGGCAGACGGCCAGATACGCATCGTCCGCATAAAAACCTCAACCGGAGAATACACGCGGCCTGTGACTAAGATCGTCGTGCTGCCCACCGAGCCGATTCAGGAAGCGGCCGCCCATGCAGCAGATCAAGACCAGCAGCCTTCATAGATGACACTGGAATCGTCGAGGATCCTGTGCGTCCATCTGGTATGGCCAAAGCCATACGGGGGGAGTGGTTCGCACAGGATCAAAAATCGAAGATTAAAAATATTTTTTGCTTAATTTTGAAATGTGTTATAATATTAAGTATTTAAAAATAAATGTCTTGAATCGTGGATAGGGTCCAGGCCGTAAAGGCAAAATAGCTTAAGAATAATTGTAAATATGTGTTTGATAATTATGTATATAACTGTCAATGAGGGTCCCGTTAATGAGTCATCCATTAGAGCGACGACCGCGGCCGAGGGAGAGAGATTAAAATCTCACGATGAGTCACTCGGGCCGCGGGCGCGCTTAATTAAATATTTTAAATTTTGTTTTGAGATAAAATCGCAAAGTAAAAATCAGGTAGTCGCCTACGGAGCGGTCAGCTACAGTGTACTTGCCCGCATCTCTGGACCAATAGAGATACGGGCAGGTAACAACCGACACCCACACGGCTCGTGACTTGAGATAGCGCGCCGTACATTTTTTCGTACGGCGCTAAATTTAGATTCACTATCGCTAGAGAGCTCAATAATTAAAGTGTGAGGTGTCATTTTCTTCAGAAAAACAAGGGCTACCTGATGCGATATTAATAATTTAGATATTTTCATAAATAAAAAAGTTTCATTTTTTGTCACATGCACGTGATTTGCAAGCGCTGACATGCCCGGACAGTAATCTGCGTATTACACCCACATGCGGGCATGTCAGACGCACATTTTGACATATGACTCATTAGCGGGAGATATGAGAGAGCGGATTTATCTTAAAAAATATCCGCGCGCCGCGAGATATGCGCCGCCGATGCACGGTATCGCCGGCGCCCAGCGGTCGTTCCGCTAGGCCGAGCGCACAGCTTCCGTGGTCCACCACGTTACGCCGATGCCTACAATAAAGATGTAAATCCCCTCTTTCAGTAATCCCTTTTTGGCAGTTATTTTCCCGTTATTTTGGCTGGACCCAAATAAAAAGGCTGCGAAAACCTAGCGAAATCACAGTGCTCTCAGTGCCTTAGTGCCAGTAAATATTTGTTGCCGTGTATGTGCGACAAATAGTTTTTACAACGTCACTCTGCCCGTTTTTCGCTAGGTTTCCTTCTGAAACAAAAACTTTGCTTTTTATTTTTCTTGTGTGTAAATTTTGGTGAATTAAAACCCCTGAAGAAACACCGTCGATCGTAGCGTTGCTCTCCGGTGTTTCCAAAGTATCATCATCATCATCAAGATTTAGAAGCGAGTTGTGACTCATCGTCAGTGACGTCACGACGCCCGGAGCACAGCAGACAGGCGAGTAATCGGTGATCCACCCTATTCTAAAATAATTATTTGTTACGGGCGTGTCTGTCCGTAACTCAAAATGTTCTGAAGGCAAAAGAGCATTCATGAATTGTTGCTTCAAAATACTTTTTCCCGCAGCCAGTCCAAGCTACTCCCGGGTAAAGCCGCAGATTACAGACGAAGATGCTGCCTTGCTGGACCAACACGACAGCTTTTACTTCACCACCAAGAGTCTGCTCGTCTTGTTCCAGCTGATGGGAGTCATGCCGCTGATGAGAGTTCCTAAAGGTTACCGATTTTTGATCAATGTTCATGCGTCCATTCGTGATCTTTCTATATTATGATTACTAGATTATTTTAAAATACAATTAGATAATGTTACAAACTTATTACACAGAGAAATACGCTACCAAATTTCACAAATCTAATTACTAAAAAAAAAAAAAATACCACGCGACTGATCTCGCAACCAAATAGGTATAGGTATTTTTCCCGATTCCACTGAGAAATAATAACCTTAAGTGACAACCGTGTATATGCCCTACATCATATGTAAACTGTCCTTCCAATATAAATGGCAATTAAAATTAAAGTACATTATTAACAGCATTCCCGATTTTTGAAAGACTTCACCACTTGCAAAACTACCTACACATATAATATAAACTACAATACACATTTTTTATCGAAATCTTGGTGAACATTTTATCAGTAAAATTGATTATCTACACATTTTAATTACATAATTGGGCGCCAAACGATTTTGATTAACCATCAGACAAAATCGTTAAAATCTGGTTTAAAAATCCAAACTGAAAAAATTCCAACCACCTCCTTGATTTAGTGACCATCGCTAATCTCAGGGTCTTGCGTTCGTCAGACACCATTATCTGAAAAGCACCACGTTCGGGAGCCAATATGATACGCACTCGTGGTCATTTTCCACTTTTCAGAGGGCAGATCCCCGGTTATGATCGCCGCTCTGACGTGCTATCAAATAAATTTTCTGAGCGATGATCACTAAGGGGGTGGTGGTGGGAAAATTTTAAATGAAAACATTCAAGTTTGAATTTTGCATGTATTTAAATCATTGAAAAATTGTCATAATCTTAAAATCTAGCCTTAAGTCTAACCTTATGTCTAACCTGTCTACCGTCTGGTACGTACTGGCGACGTCTTGGTCGCGGCGGCGCGGGCGTCGGCATGACGGCGCGGCGCCGAACGCGACTTCCCTCGCGCGTGACGCATGGCGTGAGGCCCATCTCACGCTGGTCTGCATCTGGGCTGGCAGCGGGGCTGGTTATCGCCCTGATAACCAGCTGACCATCTCCAATGGTCTTCGGCTCCGTCCTTGTCCTCTTCTTCCTCGTCCGTAACAGCGGCCACGTCAGGCTACATCAATCCACCTGACGCCGCTGTTGGTGGACTCCAGACGTCCTCCTAAGTTTGCTTGACTGTCGCCTTGACAGTCAAGATCACGTCAGACCACCCGGCTCTCCAGGGAGTCTTCTTCCTCCGCTGGGGCTTCTCGGCGTGGTCCTCTCGACTGTCGCTCTGACTAGCCGAGATCTCTTCCCTCTTTCTTCTCGGCACTCCTTCCGCGGTTCACTTAACTGATGGTCGGCCGACAGCATCTCATCACTGTAGGCCGACCTTCTCGCACGACCTTTAACACTCACTACTCACTTCTAGACTTCCAAGTCCCAACTGCTTGTCCAACGAACTACCCCCAACTACTTCCAAGTCCCAACTGCCTGTGGGAGTGGCCACGCAGGGTTTTTATACATTTCAGCGTTTTGGCCACTTCCCTCCTGTCCAACCCTTAATTTTTATTAGTTAGGCCTAATTTTTGGTTACGCCTCTGATATTATCTTACTTAACTAATCTTAACTAACAAGAAATAAAAATCTTAAAATTAATACCAGTTATAAATAATTTTTACATACAATTAATTACATTTAAAATTATTTTACTATCAGATAAATTAAAATTATTATTAAATACCTAACATACAATTACCTATACACTATGTAATTAACTATACAATTACCTAAATCTATACAATAAAATGCGACTTAAGATACCTTATTTCTTAACTTATTTTCGGTGGTCAACCGAACTATGACATAATCACTAGCAAAAATACATTACTACAACTAGATTAAATACAATTGATTGATAATTTTATAATAATGTACATTTAAAATTAATAAATTAATCCTAATCATTGTCTACCTATATCTACCTATAATTATATATTACAATACTGCAGTCCAGCTAACTTAATCCTCTGCTGCAGCTCTTACATACATGTTGTTATTAATTATTATAGTCTAATCAAACAATAGATGGAATGCGCGTCTAGGTACATTTAGCTTTTAGACCACCCCGGCGAACGGCGAACGGCATCGACGGAAGCGAAGCTGTCACCCAAAGAAATCTATGGGATTTTTCTACAATGCATGTTAACCATGTTAAATGTCAATTTTAGAAACTAATAGCTTCCTTAGCACGGATTCGGAGAAAATTTGGTAAAAATCGTGTTCCCTGTCTCCTCAGAAATGTATGGCTTTCTAACATGTGCAGCTACGACCATGAGGGTGTTCTTACGACAAGAAAGAATTTTTGAATGTATTGACCCTTGGCTCCCGTCTCTCTTACGAAAAAAACGACCACCCCGTCGTCGGAAACAAATACGATCGAAATTGGCGCGTTTTCCACAATAAAATTAAAATGAATACATCAAGTCATTATTCGTAACATTCTGATCGAAACCACGATAGCTAACCCTGCATCTCACGCCACGCTGACTAGCCGGTGAATGAGGTTTTGTATATCTGACTTCTGGTGCGACTCTTGGTAATCCTCTAAAATGTGCCAGGAGCAGATTCCAAATATATCGCAAAATTAATAACCTTCGAGTTTGGCGCTCCATAAGTCCTGGGGCGAGAGGCGGGAAGCTCACCACGCAGAATAATAAACCTTCCAATATACAGGGTTATTTGTAAAACATTAATAACCTCGCAGGACTATATTCCTGCCTTGATTATGAGTCGAAAATGTTCAAGCTATTTATTTAATTATTTATTTATTTATTTGTTTACGCCCATTAGGCTTTTACATAAAGAGTATAAAATAAATTTCAAAAAGCACATACATTAAAAGTTTCAGGAATAGCACCAAATCATGAGTATAAAAATTAAAAATGTAGAGTAGGTAACGAGCAGCAATGCGTATAGGCTTTTACATAAAAAAATATATCATAAAATTAAAAAGAACATACATTAAACAATATAAATTACAAGTAGCAAATTATTAAAAGTACCAGGAATAGCACCAAAACATGAGTACAGAAATTAAAAATATAAAGTACAAAGCGGCAATGTGTACGAAAAATATATATTACCCACCATTACATATTAACAGCTGAAGTCAGTAACGAAGCAGTATTGCCTCTTTAAGTGTAAACTTTACTTTCTCCAGACTGTCCACGAAAATGTCAATCATGCAACCATATTCATTACAAGTTCCCAATATTCTGTGTATCACAGAATTTGATTGATAATTGGTATTGCAATTGTTGCGATGGAATGTGACAATTTGTCGCGTTCTATGTGTGGAAGGGATATTATAATCGATACATGCCACAAGGTCAGGGCTGTCCAACATATTGTTTACAATTTTGTAAAGAAGAACTATATCATAAATTTTTCTTCTATCATATAATGTGAGTAAATTTAGTCTCTTCAATATGTAATTGTATTCTATGTTTTGTATTGGTATGCTTAACTTGTAGTTAATGTATTTGAGAAATTTGCGTTGGACACGCTCAATACTGTCTATATGCCCATTATAATATGGAGACCAAACTGATGAGCAATATTCTAATTGGCTCCGGACAAGAGACATGTATAACATTTTAATACTTTCAATTGATTGAAATGGGCGTGATGTCCTTAAAATAAATCCCAGCAATTTTAGAGACTTACAAGTTATCGCATTAATATGATTAGTAAAAGTAAGTTTCGAGTCGAATAATACCCCTAAGTCTCGAATACAGTCAACATTTTCTAGTTTGGTGTTACATAGAGAGTATTCAAAATTTATTTTTGATTTTAATCTAGTAAATGATATAATTTTGCATTTATTTAAATTTAAGTACAATTTATTCGTTTCACACCATACTGAAAGAGACCTTTGATATTAGGACCTAATATCAATAGTTATGGAAATATGCGACATCAAAGTTTGCATTTTTTTTTCAATATTTATGACTTATTTTTTGTAAAACATTGGGCTATCATTACAGTAACTTATATCGAATATGAAAAATTCATTCCCTTTAATACAAGTCAAGTAAAAAAATAAAAACCTTCAAATTCCAATTGGAAAACATTCCAATTTTTGCAGGGTTTGTATCATTTTATTTAACTCGTATTGAAACGAATGAATTTTTCGTAATCGATATGAGTTACTGTAGTGATAGTCCAACGTTTTACAAAAAATAAGTCAGAAATATTGAAAAAAAATTCAAATTTTGATGTCGCATATCTCCTTAACTATTGATATTAGGTCATAATAGCTTGAACGTTTTCGACTCATAATCAAGGCAGGAATATAGCCCTGTGAGGTTATTAATGTTTTATAAATAACCCTGTATACTGAGACTTGAGGAACTGAGAATAATTATCGTAGATATTATTTTATATGAATAATTATCATAGAATTTACAAATAACTTCGTATCTGTGAGACATCTAAAATATATTTTGAATAATAAAGATCTTTCTGATGACAAAAATCCAATAATTTTATTCTTAAAAGTTTTAACACACTCAAAATATTCTGAATAATTATTAAATTTATTACATTTCAAATTATCATTACAGATGTACAGTCCCTCAATAGAACGACGTTCAAGTGGATATCTACCGCGACATTCTGGGCATACTTCATTTGGGGATTACAGTCTATCATAGTCGTAATGGGTAAGTGTAATGATTCGTACGCGCAGTATTTAATATGTAGGTAAATAGTAGTTTGTCGGTTTTTGGGTAGCTTTCCTGTACACTAATATCCTTTAGTCCTATTTTCATATCACTGTACAGGGTTATTTGGAAAACATTAATAACCTCGCGGGACTCCTGACTTGATTATGAGTCGAAAATGTTGAAGGTATTATGACCTAATATCAATAGTTAAGGAGATATGCGACATCAAAGTTTGCATTTTTTTTTTCAATATTTCTATTTTTTGTAAAACGTTGGACTATCATTACATTATTAGGATATTGGGTAGAAGAAGAGGAAGAAGAGAATTAATTCTTATCTGTAATCTGAGTAAATATTTTCTAATCAAAATCGAATCCCGAAATTTCAAATATGAACCGAGATTGTAATCTCTAGCCGCATTTCTTTCCAGTTGGCAAGGACCGCTTGGCCTTGTTCCTGACAAATTCAGACAAGCGCTTCGATGAGGTGATCTACAACATCATCTTCCTCAGCATCCTGATCCCGCACTTCCTGCTCCCGGTGGCTTCCTGGCGCCACGGCCAGAGGTCGCCATATTCAAAAACATGTGGACTACTTACCAGGTAACCCTTATCCCGCCTTAACGCTGATTCACGTCAGATTGTTGGTCACCGGTTTGCCTGTTGCGTCTCGTTGCTGCTGAATAGTCCAAGAAATGAGAATTATAGTTCAAGTTTCGACGTTCCGACATTTCGACATTTCGACACTTCGACGCTTTGACGCTTCGACACTTCGAATAGAATCGGAGTTTTGATATTTCAAAATGAAATAGGAACAGTATCTACCTAATAATATGATCAATAAACCTATAAAAACCTATAGAATCTGACCACAACACGCTAGCTAATGTTTTCCACTCCTATTGTGCACTTCGCGAAAACACCTAATTCTTTCAAGCACTCACAACTATTATAGTACTCAATTTAATTCCATTTCTTGTATGCCATGTATATAGTGAATAAGTAATAGTAAATAAGCGTTTTCTTTTTTAGCAGCAAGTTGTTTTGTACGATAATAATTTTTCTGTGTAAAGCGCCCTTGAGGTGAGTATTCGCGAAAACGGCGCTATATAAGTTATCCAATTATTATTATTATTAAGGACAACTCCCTTAGTTGACGCACACATAATAAATCTGACGCAGAGCAAACAAGGGCTTTTGAGATGTGGCTCTACGGACGCATATTGAAAATTTCCTGAGTGGATAGAGTGGCCAATGTTGAAGTCCTCCAGTGGCGTATGGAAAAAGACCCATGAAATGCTACGGACTATAAAGTTAATAATGCTCGAGTATCTCGGACGTATAAAGAAGAGCATGAAAACGCCGCATCTCGTGGCAACGTAACTCGTAACACGCGTAACTTGACTGGGTGATTCCGTGCGGCGGCGGAGTCCCGATCGCCAAAATGATACCATGAGAAGAAAGGTAAACGTAATCTCTATTCCTCATCCACTGCTCTGCAACCAAATCAATAATTGCATACAGGACAACTGAGTACAGCTGCGCTCATAGACAATTGCGTAGGGTAAGAATGTTCTCAGGTTTTCACGGCCACTCAGAATCTTCAAGTTTGTGTTTACTGGGGTATTATGCCGTGTTGTTACGACCTTTCGGGCCGACGTTTCGGATCCCATTGCAGGGTCCATCATCAGGGCTGAAGTGTTGGACCTGATGATGGACCCTGCAATGGGATCCGAAACGTCGGCCCGAAAGGTCGTAACAACACGGCATAATACCCCAGTAAACACAAACTTTAAAATTGCGTAGGGTGACAAGTGCATACATAGGCAACTGCACATAAAGTAATATAATTAAAGTCTTAAATAAATATTGTGCAATCCCATTATTATAAAATCAAAGGTAATTTTATAAATATATAATATATTCTAACCAAGGTCGTGCAGTGACAACAAGAAGAATGACCTTTTCCTAAGCATATTTTTTGAAAAGAAACCGAAATAATAGATGTATCTCGTAATATTCAAATCACAATTATTAACATTTTATTCATATTTTAATATTCTGCCAAATAAATATTTAATTTCGATTTTTTTTTTCAAATATATGTTTAAATAAAATTTATGCTTCTTGTTCTCACTACACGCCCCTGATCCTATCTCGGGTTATGGATAAACAAATAAAAGGCAGAAGGGTTTACGGAATTTTCCAATATATTTTCCGATATAGTTAAATGAAAAGATAGCGAGAGAGCCGGTGCTCACTCTTTTTATATCAATGCCATCTTCTGTTCCCGTAAAGGTGGCCTACTTGAATACACCACATTTATAAATCGACTATTTTTTTAGTTACCCTTCGACTACCTAAATAGGGATTACCTGTTTGAAGGCAGTCGACTACTTACAGAGCAAAAAATAATTAAAAAATTTAATTTAGTATGCATTACAAGGATTTTTTTAAAATTAACCAATATATATAATAATATTTTGAGTATTTCCAAATTTTTCAGAACAGAACTGGATTGTTTGTCACAGGAACATCAATAATCAATTAATGTATATTATAGATATTGTTCTGTATATTATAGATCAATAATCAATTAATGTATATTATAGATATTGTTCTGTATATTATAGATCAATAATCAATTAATGTATATTATAGATATTGTTCTGTATATTATAGATATACATTAATTGATTATTGATGTCCCTGTGACAAACAATCCAGTTCTGTTCTGAAAAATTTGGACATACTCAAAATATTCTGAATGAAAATTCCGGTAAAAATAGGAGTTTAATAAATTGAAAATAACATTTCTGGCGTATACTAGTGTAATGATAGAAATTCGGATGAATTCCATTAGACAAGATAAAGTATATGGCTAAAAAAAATCAATATAGATGTCTCGTTTAGCGACGTCTGTGGTCATTGAAGGGGAAGGAAAAAGCTTTGGTGCTAGCCGCTAGGGGGTCATTAGAACTCACATGTGAAACGTGGCGCAAAAATTTATTATATATACAACTTCCAAAAAATTAATAGACATGATATTCTATCATGGGTGGAAATGGCGAACGTTACATATGTGTAAAGTGATCACCTAAGCCAACCTTACGACAGGTCGTAAGTCCTATGGCCACCCAAAAAATACTTCTATACCTACCTACTCTCCCTTGAAAAAATACAGTGTCGTCTCTGTGAGACATCTATAATATACATTAATATATAATAAACTTAAATTTGATAAAATAATTAATTGATTAATTCTAATCATTACACTTGGATTTGTATACAAAATATGTAAATTCTCAGTAAATTGAGTATAAAATTATCATTTTCTTGGACACATAGGTAACTCAAACTCATATGTAGTAGGTATGTGGGAGGTCACACTACCAATTTTCGAAAGGTTCAGTTCATAATAGTTACTTTGCAGGGAAGAACTTATCGACAAGCTTTCATGAATGGGCAACTAGAAAGTTTTTTGTTTTATTTCGGAGTTTAGGGAGAGCAAATTGTCGTCGAACCAGGATTTCAGTACCTACATTCAGATCTCTGTTTGCATATTTGTTTTCTATGTTCCAGTCAGGTTCACTTATAATAATAGCTGTGTCGAATGCATATGATATGATTTTACCCATCAGATCAGTTTGAATACGTATATTATAAATAGGAGTGGGCCCAGAACTATCCCTTGGGGTATTCCAAAGTTGCTGGTTAAGGGCAGACTTAGTGTCCCGTTAATTTTAATATTTTGTGGCCTGTCATAGAGATAGCTTCGGATCCAGTTTAAAATTGTATCTTCTATTCCTACGGATTTTAATTTTATTATTAGTTTGTCCCGGGAAATGCCATCAAAGACTTTTCTAAGATCAATGAAAATTCCAATGCATTTTCGAGATATATCTAGAGATTCTAGGATAATAGTAAATAGTTAAGGCGGATTGCCTAATTTTAAGAAGAAGAAGAAGAATGGTAAATAGTCTACCAATCGCATCTTGTGTACCTCTGTTTTTTGTGAAGCCAAATTGGTTTTCATTAATTAAGTTGTTTTCTCTGATGTGTTGGGATAATCTTTTTTTATCAATTTTTTCAATGTTTGAAATAAGCAGAATAGACCTATAATTAGTAATTTATTCAGGATTGCCTGATTTGTATATGGGTTTAAAAATAACTCGTTTGTAGTTTGATGGAAATATTCTGGTTTCTAAGCTTAGATTTATCATATGCAAAAGAGGTTTTGATATTTGATATTTGTTCCCTTATAAACTTTATGGTTTTGGCTGTATATCTGTCGTATCCTTGCGCTGTACCTTCCTGTAAACTTGTTATGATCAGTGATCAAGTGATCAGTATGTAAAGTTATCATCCTGTTAATGTTATTATATCAAACAGCGTAGTTCCTAAAGTGATTGTTATAAAATAATTTTATTTTTCTTCGCTTTCGAGTATCACCGATCATCAACAAACTATTTTTTTATTCACTTTTCAAGTAATAGCAACAGTTTGTATAGTATATTTATACAAGTTTTCTCGCGATAACTTACATACTTTTAAAATGGATTACGTTTAGTAACATTGTTGGGTCAGGTTAAGTTCATATCATGGCACGGTAACACATAAATATGCTTGTTTGCACATGTCTTGTCTGTGAAACCAATGCACACAACCAAAATCTTAATTTATCTAAAATAATAATAAAAAGGGTAAAATAATTTAATGCTACATTACACACATTTAAAAAACTAATGTTTCTCTTCGTTTATTTTATAGTTATATGCTGTATTTATCTTCTTATTTATTGTATTTTATTTTTATTTTTCACTTTCTTCTTTAGTAGGTATCTATTGTTTACATATTGAATTTCCTTATAACTTTTTGTATTTATATTGTTAATGTAATTTCATTTTTTGTCATGTTTATGTAACTAGATAGCTTTGCTTCTTTTTTTACGTATGATGTATAAGCCCAAATGAGGGTGTATATTGTTATTAATAAATAAATAAACAAAATATTCGAATAAGAAAAATGACTGCTTTGTTTGAGAACCTTTTGTATACCTTTAAATGACGCGTAAATTCCACATAAATACAATCGATTGTAGGACACGTGTAGATGATTCTTCAATGCCGAATGATATCTATTATCTGTTATAGAACTATTTTTTTTATAATTAAGTTTCGATAAATTTTCATAATAATAGTAAGTAAAAAAATTGTAAAAATTCGTCAGGTTTCTCGTAAAAAAAGGTTTCATATTGATAAATTATCTGGTTTTTGTAAATTTTAAATAATAAAAAATTTCCGTCAAAAGCTTTCTATAAAATTCTTATTAATAATGATAAACGTTCCCTCTCTTAACTCTAGCAGTTCTGCGTTCTTAGCACTTAAAATATTTGATGGTTACAACTATTAATATGTTTCATCTAATTAAATATCACACTGTACTTAACAAAATTTTTAAAAAAGGCAATTATCTTTTATAATAGTAATCCAATAATAATAATTTTGTTGTCTGTCTGTCCATCCGTCCGTTTGCTTGCTAGAATTTATAACAATTTAATTCCATTTTCAATACATATGTTTCAATACATATACAATACAATACACATGTTTCAATACATATGTTTCAATACAATACAATACAATATTTCAATACAATACAATACAATTCAATACAACAATACAATAGAATGATATCTGATCTCATTATAAGTTTAAATGAAAATATTATTCCGTTTTCAAAATAGTATGATTTCAAATTTTTGTTTGTCAAAAATCAAACAGATTTCCTAATATCCTTTTTTATTGTGACTTATGAATATATTATTACTAATAATTAATTACTTAATGTAAAGTTGAAATCAAAAATAAAAAGAGCGTACTTATTGACGAATTGTAGCTAATAATCTTGCCTCGGCTGACATGCTTCTATAAGAAATCATTGTATTCAAAACCCCGTTTACCTTATACCATAGTCATACTACTCTAGATATCTTTCTCAGCTTTATCGAATTATCCATCTTATATCGAACATATTTCCCAAATACACAAACCCATCTATTTGTTCCAAATATTCATTGCCCGTTAGTATTTCACACGTTGTCTTGTTTTCCTCCTTCTCGAATACCATCACTTTTAACTTGTTTGCATTCATAATAAGGTAACTTTCCTTACATACATCATACATCTCGCTTACTAGTCTCTGTAAGTCTTGTTCGCTATTTGCCATTTATATAGCATCATCCGCATACAGTTAACAGCAGTGGCGTGCAGCGCATACAAACAAAAAAGCTGTGCATTAGTAAAGATTCTGGAAAACAAATATTAATTAAATAATCCTTATCTTAAGAAAAAATTTATTTAAAATTTTAGAAGTAATTGATCCTACGGCTAGAAGTTTTATTTCTGACGTTTCTGTTTAACGTGACGTATCTGTTTTTTCCGGTTTAAAATTCTAGCCGTAATTCGTCCTACGGCTAGAAGTTTTATTTCCGACTTTTCTGTACCTAACTTCATGTCAATTCTTAATTTATCTCATTTGCGCTCAACAAAATCCAGGTGACAACTACGCTCACGTCATTGCAGAAATGATATTTTTTACAAACGCCAAAAAACTTTTTGTGTGAATTCTATGTGTCATTTCTATGGTGAATATAAATACCATCTGTCCAATCATATTGTTTATTTACGACGACATTGCCATCGATAACATCATTGATTTATTTTTGTTAATAGAAACGTATATCTGAAATAAGTTTTATTCCCGATTTAATTATTTATAAATCGTCTACGAAATATATTGAAAATTTTTGCCGTATCACCTATATACAAAATATTTATTTATTTAGAAAATTTTGTTTACAATACTTCTTTTATAATGCAGTTATTTTTGTGGATTGAAACTACTCAAATTAGTTCATTATATACAGTTAAAAAAATTTCAAAAAATGTCTATACCCTTATAGGTACCTACATGTATATATTTATTTATTTTTTAATATTTTTTAAAATTTTTTATTATTGTCAAGTTTGTCTGAAATATAACCAATAACTTCCTGTATTGCTTCTTGTGTACCCCGATTTTTTCTAAATCCAAACTGGTTGTTGGCTAAAATTTGATATTTTTCTAAAAAGTTGGTGAATTGATTACAAACACATTTCTCTAGCAGCTTAGATAGTAAATTTAGGATGGATATAGGTCGGTAGTTATTTGGATCGTCTTTATTGCCAGCTTTATGTACGGGTGTGATTTTAGCCGTTTTTAGTTAGGACGGGATTTCAAATGTATCATCGTAAAGATATGTACTATGGCAGCATACCCTGAGACCTTTTATGCAAATCAGCTTAGTTCTAAGGAGCAATCCTTGAATTATGAATTACAAAGAACCATTTAATATTTTAAATTCACCAAAAGTTATTTTGCCAATTGGTGACAGGTACAAGCCAACGGTACAGTCCAAAATACAGTAGACTCCCGATTATCCAAGGTCACATTAACCAGGTTGTGGATTAAGCGGGGCAATAAAACAATTTTTTTTTTAAACATTGAAATTCTTTATGAAATGTAAAAATATTTAATTAACTAAATATGTAAATAAAATGTAAAGCTTGTGAAGTTAAGAACACGCAAAATTGCAAACATCATTTCAGTCTTATAACCATGTGGTTATTTGTAATTTTGTTGCGTGAAAATTTGGAATCAGTATTATCGCACAATTCCCTGTTTTAATGTATGTATGTGCGTTCAACAAAAGAGAAATATTTTTTCAAGTAGTAGAAATCATCTGGAGATTTCGACGCATCATCTGGGTGGTTAAGAAGATTTATAAAGGATTCGTAAAATTTTTATTGAAGGTTAAAAACTTAGCGTGAAAGATTTTTAATTTAGTGTTAGAAATTTAGTATTTTTCTGTTTTATTCTCATACTTTTTACTTTCAATATTGTGTTTTCGTACCGTATAGCTGTGTGAAGTATCTGTATTTTTTTTGCATTTTTTGCATTGGGGTTGTATGTTTGTATTTTCCAAAATTTTTTGTGGAGATCGTGTTTCTTAATCCGGTCAATTTCTTTCCCACCGCCCTGGTTTATTAAGTTTACTGTAATAATTAAAAGCATGTAATATTATATTTAGCAGACTCGGGAATTTTTTTTCCATTAAAAAAAAAATGGCTGTTTTATTTGCTATTTAAGGAAAACTTGTGCTTTTCTATGAAATACTACACTAGTGTGGCATTCCTCATTGTTCCTACACGTGTTTGGTACTACACATTATTATTAAAACATTATATGCGCACTTTGATTTATGCTTATGCCACAAAACTGATGACGGTAGCAAAAGGTGGTGTCTATAATTAGATGGTTTATAAATATTTCATCCTTTTTTTTGCTTAGTCGGAATTGTGAGATTTTTCTAAATAATGCTCCATTACATTACTTTTAAATTGAGATAGTTTCAATAGGATTATAATTCATATTTTATTTTTAATAAATCACTTATTGTGAAGAAGTAACTTCTCAACAAATATAATAAATTTTTTATAGCACAGTTTGGTGTTTTGTTATGATAAGATGATTACATTCTTTATTGTTGTAGTTTATCTTGTGTTTGAAAGTGTTGTGGGCCCAATGACAATTCCTTGCAATTTTAGAAAACTTCACTAAATCAATAATATAAATTTATTCATAATATTTTGAGTATGTCCATATTTTTTCAAACAGTACTGGATTTTTTCACAGGGACATCATTAATCAATCAATATATTGATTGATTAAAGATCCAAAGGAGTTTAAAAAGATTGAAATAATATTAGGCCCTTACATATGAAATTGGCGTTTAGTATGGGAGGAACATAAAGCCGATTTTTTTTAATTATTATATATTTATTTAATCAAAGTATGTACCATTGCTATCTATGCACTTTTGCCATCTCATAGGTAGTTCATCGATCCCTTTACTAAAAAAACCATTCGGAAGAGAATCAATAAAATCTTTGAAGGCGGTTTGGACTGCCCCATCGGAGTTGAATTTTTTCCTTTCCAAGAAGTTATCCAAATTTCGAAAAAAATGGTAATCTGTTGGGGCAAGGTCCGGAGAGTACGGTGGATGTCTTAGACATTCCAATTGAAGCTCCTCTAATATGGTAGCCGTCTGTTGTGCAGTGTGTGGTCTAGCGTTATCATGAAGCAGCAGTGGCCTAGAGCGATTAACCAGCCTCGGTTGTTTAGCAGCTAGCTTTTCCATCATGGTTTGCAGCTGCTGACAATAGACATCTGCCGTAATCGTCTGGCCAGATTTAAGAAAGCTGTAGTGAACGACACCAGCACTAGTCCACCAAACGCTCACAAGTAACTTTTTTGGAGTCAATTTTCGCTTGGGGCATGGTTTGGCTGGTTCGGCAGGGTTCAGCCATTGCGATGAGCGCTTCCGATTATCGTACAGGATCCACTTTTCATCACAGGTAATGATTCGATTTAAAATCCCTTCATTATTGTGCCGGTTGAGTAATGCAACGCAGCAGTCAACGCGCGTTTGTTGATTTGCTTCACTCAATTCGTGAAATACCCACCTTTCAAGCTTTTTCACCTTACCAATTTGCTTCAAGTGGATTAAAACAGTTTTATCACTAACACCGCAGCCTGCAGCTAACTCGGATGTGGTTTGCGATGGATCCGCTTCCACAATAGCCTTCAATTCTTCATTATCAGCTTTGGTCTCCGGCCGTCCACGGGGCTTGTTCTGCAGGTCGAAATTTCCAGAACGAAAACGTTGGAACCAAAAACACACTGTGTTTTCTTTTGCGGCACCGTCGCCATACACATCATTAATCCTTCGGGCCGTTTCTGCAGCACTGTGGTGCCACGGTGGAACTCGTACTCGTAAATAATGCGACATTTCAAGTTTTTCATTTTGTAAACTGAGTGACGCAAAGAAAAAAACAATTGAGGAAAAAACAAATGAATTATAATTTTCAAAACACAAACACATGAGTAAATAGCTGTATAAATTTGGATTTGGAATTCCTAACCAAAGAGAAGATATTTGAGATCAAATTTGCCAGTACGGCAAAACGCCAATTTCATATGTATGGACCTAATATTTCAGGCGTATTCTAGTGTAATGTTAATAATTTGGAAGAATCTCATTACACATATAAAGGATATTGCTAATAAACTCAAAAAAATAAAATAGATGTCTCATTAGTGACATCTGTGGTCATTTAAGGGGAATGAAAAAGCTTTGGTTGCCGGCCGTGCTGATGGTTGTTGCAACACATATACGAAACATGCCGTATAATTTAAATATACACAACTTCCAAAATTTAGTAGACATGGTATTCTATCATGGGTGGAAATGCGAACGTTACATTTTGTAAAGTGATCAATTAAGCCAGCCATACGATAGGTTGTAAGCCCTATGTACACCCAAAGACTTCTATACCTACTTTCCCATAAAAATATGATTTCGTCTCTGTGAGACATCTATAATATATTGATTGAGAAATTTAATCATAAATTCATTTACAGTATCTTAACAATTTTATGTTTTTATTGGTTTTATATAATATGTTCGTATCCGGCATTGCCCTCGTTTAGGTATAGCTAAAAATACTTTGTGGGGACACAAAAAGGTTCCATTGTTCTGCATAGTCAAAAAATTTGAGTTAAATTGGTCAAACGGTGTACATTTGTATAGAAAATTACCCGCGCGGCTTCGCACGCTTAGATTTTTAGTAACTTTTAGTCATATTTCATCATTTTGTGTATTAACCTTAACATAATATAGATATATGTCATCGCGGACTTTTTTATACAACTTTTTGAGTTCTATCACTCCTCTATAGAAAATAATTAAATATATTTTACCATTAAGGCAGCGTTCGTAATAAATGCATATCACTCAACCATTTTTTTTTGGCGATTTTAGTTGTAAAATAAATTTAGATGTAAAATAAAAAAAAAATAAAAAAATTTAGTTGTAAAATAAAAAATAAATAAAAAAATTTAGTTGTAAAATAAAAAAAATAAAAAATAAATCACCACGAAAAGCCCTTTTATTTTAACAGGATAATATACAGCCTATGTCCATCCACCCTGAAAGTCCATTCTAAATATTGGTAAAAAAAAAAAGAAATCGGATGAGTACTTTCGGAGATTACCTCCTACATCCAAACTTTGCGTTTTTATATATTAGTATAGATTTATTTAAAATGTAATTATTTATTTTCAACTGTATAATATGTACCAGATAATAAATTGAATTAACAAATACAATGCATTGGAAATTTCCAGTTGATGATATGTTCATAAGTTATGATTTGGATACAATTAGTTCTGGTGTAAGCTTTTTCAAAGTTGAACAAAGGGCATGTAGTTAATTTGCTTTTGGCACCAATTGTTATATTTTAAGGAGAGAATGATAATATTTTACACCCACAAAGACCGGACATTTTGCTTCAATTTGAGTGCAATCATTTTCTGAATCCCATTAAATGTTTATTAACTATGTCTAAAATTAAAAAAAAACAAATTGTGATTGTTATTTAATTAAAACATTTATTTTCTAGTTTTAAAAAGGGTGTAGAGTTATTGATTTTGGTAAATCTTTTTAAATTTGATAGAAATTTCAATGAAAATTTGTAATGATTATACAATGATATTATTCGAACGTCTTGGATGTAAACTCTTTGAGACTTGATTTTCTTCAAGATTACTTAAACAACATTGATATTGCATTTTCAATTAATGCTTTATTATTAAAATTTTCAAATTGATTTATGAATGTGTCATCAGAAATAAAAATTCATCAACGCTATACATATTGAACGTGGTGTCTTATTCTTCCGTTAAGGTATAGATTTTAAAAATAACATGAATAAAAACATTAATTTTCTTTTTTATAGAAAAATGCAGAATCGTTTCAATCATTAGCATCGAGTTGAGCGATTTTTAATGTTTTTGTGCCTTCTGTTAAATGATTTGAATTATTGATGATTAGTGTTATTAAAAATATTTTTTTTTCAGATTCTAACATGTCTCAAGCCATATTTAATCTGCCGGTGAATGAAACAACAGTTTCCGGAGGAAGTTGCGGCAAAGATATCCAATACATCATTCTCTCATGGTCAGTTGCTCCAGGATTGACGAACAATTTGACATTAACCTTTGATAAGAACACGACCACGGACAAGTTCTCCCTGCAGATGTTGGAACTGGCCATTGTCCAAGATAAAGCTCATTTCCCTGGTACTGATGGTAAGTTTTCACTTTATTTTTTACATAGTCATTCCATCGTCAAGTGGGTGAGGAGATAAGGTGCCACAAATTTATATTTTGATATCCTTAAGAATTTGTGAAAGTTAACCTTCATGGTCTCACCGGAGAGTGTCCTCAAATCCGGGTCCACCGCATCAAATTATCATTTAAGAATGTTCTTAGGTTTTCACGGCCACTCAGAATCTTCAAGTTTGTGTTTACTGGGGTATTATGCCGTGTTGTTACGACTTTTCATTATCATTTATTGTTGTATTATTGTATTTATTGCTGTAAAGGGAGATTAGTTTTTTTAAATTACATGTCTTATCACTTTGAGAGTAAGTACAAATTAATATTTTTTATAGACTATTTATATTGTACACACAGACAACTGAAAACAACTTTATCAGAATTTCATTTTTTAATCTGCACTATTTGTTTTGATTAGGTAGGTACGCTTAATTAATCATTTTTTATTAATAAAAGATATGTGATTGCAAAAGCATAGTATTTTCATTGCATTTGTGAATACACAAATCTTCTTCGTATATGTGGAGTGTAGTGCAAAAGCGTCACTAAGTTATGATATTGCTATATCGTCGCTGTATATAATAAAGCCAATGTGCCGTTTAATACATTCTGAGATGAATGAATAAATTTGTCAATTTTTCATATAAATAATGGAGATATACTAAAAAAAATATTGCCGTTAATCTGGAAAGTCTACCTAGTTAGTAATTATTTAAAATATTTTTTATAAATCTAGTCTGCGCAATTATTTTTTAAAACAGTTTCATTAGTTTATCTCAGAATGTACTAAAATGGCACATAGGCTTAATTATATATACAGCGACGACATGTAACAGAATGTATGGGAAATAGATGAAGAATCTGCTTTTTTCCCTTTGCTATGAGAAATTGACATTCGGCCCAATAAACAACCGTCATATTTGTTATTATCTCTGCTTATATCAAAATATTGCCAAATAGGCGATCTTTGTTTCACTGTTAACATTTTTTTTATTATCTTGTAATGAGTATAGGTATAAGTTATAATTATAACAGTAACAAGCAGGGTTCGAGGATATATATCCGCGGATATATATCATGATATATGTCACGATATATATCACAATATTTATGGCTCGATTTTTATTTTTGATATATATCCAAGAAAACTTTCTGCGAATGTTAATAGATGGCACTAGTTGCATTTTAAAAAATGCTAGTTTTTTAATAAATAAAAACAAATTCATAATTATCAATTTGTATCAATCGACGTGTGCAAAAAAGGAGAAAAAAAAGTTTGGATATATATCCAATTTTTGATATATATCGGATATATATAAAAAAATCAGATTTTTTAATTTTTATTATAAAAATCGGATTTTCTCGAACCCTGAGCGCAGCAAATAAAAACGTCAACGCACATGTGTCAACCACCGCTCACTAATGATGTAATCGACGACATCCCATGCGTAGCTCAATTCGCGTAGTGAAGGGGTAGCTCGAATCTAACCAAGTCGCAATATGTTTAGTTATGAGCCAAAATTCGGTAGCCGGATATCCAGCTATTCGGTAGAGGTGCGTCGTTCGCGAACGAACCGGCTCAGTGAACCGGATCTTTATCAGCTCAATGCTCAATCAGATCAATCAGCTCATCATAAGATCGGAAGGGAAAAAAGTTTTTGGCGACCAAAAAAAAAAAGGTCGCCGGAAAAATCATTTTGGGGAACCCAAAATCGATATATATTTTTTGACTGTCATATATGTATATGTGACACTTGAAAGCCGTGCCGATTTGGCGGCGTCATACATATATGACACCAACTTTGATGGGGCATTGTGGATAATACGGTTCACTTTTTTGCTGCTTTGCACTTTAATGATAAATATACGTTAAATGGACATCTTATCGATATGTCTAAATAAATCTTCAAACCATTTATTATCTATTGTTATAATATATCTCATCCCATTTTGTCCTCCGCATCGTGTGGTTTATTGTCAGTTTGAGTTTGGCGTAAAAACCATTCGGACCAATCTCCACTCGCCGTGCATTATGTTACAAGGATTGTGTGTCATTTACAAGGATTGTGCGTATTTTGTCACGACCAGAATATAATTTCATGTTATCGTGTTTTTCGTTAATTAATTTAATTTAAGTTATCCGTTTTCCTCTATGTAAATAACTTATTGATGAAGATATAATTATTTAGCTCTTAGGAGAAATCTGATGGTGTGTCACATGTTTTTATAACTGCATACGTAAATAAATTCAATTATGTATTACAATATTTAAATTTAATAACACCATAAAATATCTTATTGTGTACGTAATTTGACACAATTTGATTATTTGGAAGTTCATAAAATAATACAATATTCAATTTAAATATTATTTTTTGGTGTTTATAGTCTACTTTGTGGTTTGAAGTAAACTTTAATCTTAAAAGTTAACAAATTTTTGTATAAACCACTTTGATTAAAACCTAATGTTACCAGGTTTCCATACCACGGTATATCTTTGTCAAGATGGATGCACAATACAATAATACTAAAACATTCAATGTTAAAATAATCAACTGTATACATTGTTCATTATTTTTTTTAAATTAATCATTTTTTTGTGATTTTTTATAATTTTTAGTTAATATCTTTTTTATATTAAATTAAGCAACATTGTGGAGACGGCTTCTGATCAGACAAACGCATGTTCTTCCAGGTTGTCCCCATTTGCCATTCTTTTATACTTCCAAGTCTTCTTTTTTCCACATCATCTTAATAAGTTTGCTTCTACTGTGTGATTTTCACTTTATACATGTGTTTCGCTTTATATGTCAAGAGGAACACAAACATTTTTCCTTTGCGATAATTGCACAAAGGATCCCAAAATGTTAACTAATTCTGGGAAAGGTTATCTAGTTTACACATTGTTATCACCTACATTGGAATACCATTTTTTTTTGTATATTTATGAAGGACTAAATAAGCCCTTGTGTAAAAGATTTAAAATAGTATAAAAATTATTGAATGAGATTAACACGCAAAGTACATTTTTTTAAATGAAACTTTGTCATGGGGAGAAAAAAAAAGTTTTTTTTGCATTATTTTTACTTTAAGGCGATCGTCCGGCATAGAGAAAATTTCACAATTTTTTCTCATATCTATCTTCTCTTGCATTTTCTATCACATTTTTGTATGGAAACATATTACATTAAAATTTATTCATCAGGTTACATATATTTTAAATGCGGATATCTTGTTAAAATGATACAAACTAAATTATATAATTAATTAAATAAATTTCCAAACCTATAAAATTTTAAAAATGAAGAAAACGCTCGACTTTGTGGGCCTTTTATGACTGAATGGCCTCGTGAGATGTCTTTTTTTTTCAATCAATATTACAAAACAAAGGATTATACTAAACGTATCAAAATTATTGCAAAACTGTCAGTTTGTTTACTTATATTTTATGTTTTAAAAAAACACCAATGATTAAAAATATTTTATTTTTGTGTGGTTTTTTCAACTATTTTTACTTGATTGACAACTTGTTTACTTCAATAGTCAAAAGAATAAATATTATAATTTTAAAATAAATACAATAAAATCAAAATCTTTGTCGATATTCCTGATTTTAGATATTTAATCAAGACGCAACGTATTTATGACACAATACGCATTGCTTTGATTAAATAGCTAAAATCTGGAATAAGTTTTTGATTTTTTATGTATTAATTTTAAAATAATAATATTATCTAGTCTATTCCTTTAATTTATTCAAGAAAAAAAGGTTATCAACTATTTAAAAAGGGTTAAATACACAAAAAATAAATTATTATAAAAGTGTTTTTTAAAACATAAATTGTAAGTAAACAAACTAACAAATTTTGCAATAATTACAATTCATTTAGGGCCGGTCTTATAAACGAAAGACCAAATTTCCGTTAGTAAATCGACAATTTACTAACGGATGGCCGTTCGTTTATAAATGTTACCGACGCTCGTCTTATAAAACTTTTTTTACCGTCCGTAAGTATCGCAATATCGTACTGCTCATGTCTATGACTTTAGAACTGTCAGAGGCGAATTATATCTCTTTTCTATGGAAACGAAACATAACTTCTATAAACATAGCCTAAAATTTCTCTCTCGCACCGGATTTTTGGGATACTTCCCACAACACTACACACACTGGCAGTTCTTTGAAACCCCAACAAAGTCTGCAGCAGCTAATAATATTGATCCAAGAGCATAGAATCTCAAGGCAACATGCAATTTTGTGGTTGATGATAATGTCAGATTCCTACGCGTGCGCCTTTTTACATTTTGCCCAATATCTTCTAAAGCTGTCAAGCACAACTTTTCGGCAAACGAAAATGGTTGATAAAATCTGCGTCGTGTAAAATATTAAAATAATCCACTCATATATTGAACACTCCTTGTCGTCGAGTTTGTTCTTCATCCGACGAATTTGAATATAATAATATCTGGACATCGCTATCTGAAAACGTTTTCCTTGAAAATGTAGCAGCATTCAGTACAGTATATATGTACATGTTAAACAAACAGCATAAAATGCAAATTGACAACGGACCAAACCTTAAAAAATAATATGTCAATATGTCATACTTCTGTCAATTTCAAATAACGGACGGTAAACTGGTGGTTCGACTGTCGGTATCGGCTGTCGGTAAAATTGTACTAAAATTTGACTAACGGATTGTTATAAGACGAAAATAATGACGTTTGTATCAAATTTCGGTTTATTTGGTGTAATATTTAACTAACGGACGTTTATAAGACCGGCCCTTAGGATAATCATTTACTTAGTAATATTATTGAAAAAAAAGATCTCAAAAGGCCATTCAGTCAAAAAAAGGTTACAAAGTGGAGCAATTTTCTTCATTACTGAAACATTGAAGGTTTGGTAATTTATTAATCAATTATATAATTTAGTTTGTGACGTTTTAACAAGATGAATAAATTTGATATATTTCCAGACAAAAATGTGATAAAAAACGCAAGAATATGAGAAAAATTGTGAAATTTGCTCACTCTGCTGGACGATAGCCTTAAATATTAGAAAGAGCTAACTAATATTTTATAATAATTCAGAAACATTTTGCAGTGACCGTTACAAGACATATTTGACCAATATAAAATATGAAGTTACAATCTTAAAAAAGTCAATTATGAAAATTAATTTATATTTGTGATTTTGTTACATTTGTACAAGGAGATTATGTTCTTTTTCTACTTATCAACAAGTTCATAATCAGACATTTTTATCCAATTATTTTTTCTATTTATAATTTACTTGGAAAAAACTGTATGTATTCACTATGAAGATCAGAAATCAGGTAGAAACATTAAAATTAGCACGGGGTGAGATTTGTCTAATTCATTTTTGTGCATATTAATTTGTTTCAGCTGTCAACAAAACACTGAAGCTGACCCATTCTGGTGACACCTTCTCCACTCCGCTCACAATGAGCTATCGCTGTGTGAAGATGCAGGACGTTGTTTTTGAGTCTAGCGACAAAAACAATTCTACAGTTGCCATTAATGATGTGCAGTTCCAGGCCTTCCATACGGATAAGGGATCTGTATTCGGCAGCGGTGAGTGCTCAAACTAGAACTTTTTTATTTTCCAGGACGTTACATATCGACATATTTTAATAACTTTTTCTGATAACCATGGAAAGTATGCCATGAAATTACATTTTATTCTAGTGCAATCAAAAACTGAAAACATCTAATTTTATTTTGTTCTTTTAATGGGCCTGGGGCCAAGATGCAACCGTGCGACGGAGCGCGACTGTCCCCAGGGGCCAAGGACGAATATATCCGACGGGCACGTAATAAATTATTTCTCGTTGGCCGCGTACCGAATTTGAAAAATGTGATTTTTTCCCAGTAGAGAAATCCCGTGGTGACCTGTCGTTCCATTTTCAACTCAAAAACATCGCCGATTACAGCATAAATCAACAATCAAAATTTAAGTTTTTTTGCCGTCAAAATCGTATAGGAAAGTTGTAGATGGCGCCCCGAACGCGTGTTGTGCAATCGAAATTCAAATACATATTCCGTCATTCAAGGTCACGCACAAGGTGTGCGGGAAATACGATTTATTTTTTCGATTTTCGATTTATTTATACACATATATGCAAATATATACTATACCTCTTGCGATATTTGTCGGTCTTTTTTGTTGGTTTACGATTCAATTGAATACTAACAATGATTTATTAAAAAAAATACACACAATTATGATGTGTTTATTTGAAATATGTGTGTGAAAGTGTATCATATTTATGTGTTATGAGTGTGATTTTCCGTTGTGTGCCGTGCAACAAAATATAAACACACAGAAGAAGATTATTAGGTAGGCATCAAATAATAATAGTAGTGTTGTCTCTAATAAACAAATAAAATAAATTATTATTTTTCGTATAATGTTGCGCTGGCAACATTATCGGAATTGAAAAAAGAATTTTTTTAAACTTAAACGATAAAAAAATCATTGCATTTCGACACTTATGATAAAATAATATGAATGTGTGTGTGTGTTTTTTTTATGCATGGTTTCGTGGTTTTTTCGTAAAAAGAAAAATTCAGAAAATTTTGGGCCTTTTGTACATGTTATTTGGAATTTTGGTGGCAATCAACATGGTAAGGAAAAACTCAACCCAATTATGCAAAATACAATGGCTTAACTCAGTGTGAAGAAATTGTAAGTTTTTAAAGTGTTTTCTTTGTAGTAGCATATATTATTTTTGGAAGTGTAAATGTCATAAACAAAAATAAAATGATGCATATGACATCTCTCAACTCGTTAGTAAGTTTGTCTTGAGTTGGATTGATTGTCGACGTTTTGGCATAATTACCAAAAATGCATATGTGTTAGTTATTTGGTCTAGACGTGCAAGAAGAAAATGGGAACTTGCGTTTGCTTAAATTTGAAGCATTCTAGAAATTCATCGAAATAAAAATGCAAGCTGCAATCCGGTAGTGAAAAATATATTACATATTTAATTTTATCATGAATAGTAGTGTATTTTATATCTAGTAATCTAAAAATACTCTTGCTGTAACCGTTCCTAGTGTGGTTAAAATACAGAAGGATATTTTGATAGAATAATTTACATTATTACAAAAAAAAATTGTTTCTGCCTGAGATGGATGGGCCCATGAACAGTAAAGAATCAAATTCAAAGTTGCAATTTTTGTGTTTTCCTAGGAAATTTTGAAACTGGATGATTGATTGTTTTTATGCATTTTGAATTCTTCCTATCCCTGGCTTCATTTCGACTGTCAGCTCTCCTCATTCTCAGGTTGTACATTCTATTCCAATATGGTAAATGCTGGTTGTGTGAATGAAAGGAATTATTTACGTGTTTCTTTGGTCTAACGGTGAGACATTCGATGAAGACCAAGTGTTCAAAGATTATATCCTCATCAAAATAGTAATAACAAAGTGACACGTTCCATGCATACATGACATATTTAAAAAAATTATGAATAGAAATATTTATATATT
The DNA here is from genome assembly GCA_016648135.1 of Agrypnia vestita. NCBI lineage: Eukaryota > Metazoa > Arthropoda > Insecta > Trichoptera > Phryganeidae > Agrypnia > Agrypnia vestita. The sequence goes on from JADDOH010000012.1 coordinate 415,504, forward strand.
AAAATTATTAAATATTTACATAACATTGCAGATATCAGATACATAATTAGATTTAATCAAATAATGCCGGTTTGATTATATAGTTTTATTAGAAACTTTACCATTTTGTTATCACCAACACTTCAACTAAGGTTATGAGCAATATTTTTCTCAAAGATTTTAATGTTAACACATCATTAAGGTTATCAATTTGACATCTGCAATCGAACAGGAAGCAGAAAAGTTATGCGTATTTATTTTAGGTTATCATAATTTGAGTAGTGCTTGTAGGATTCATAACATTACACATCATGTTTATCACAGGCTATTCTCACTTACTAATTGTATTTGCAGCAAATGACTGTGACTATGTGGACGTACCAGACATAGTCCCGATCGCTGTGGGCTGCGCCTTGGGAGCCTTGGTCCTGGTTGTGCTGGTCGCATACTTGGTCGGAAGGAGACGATCACGGGCCCAGGGATATCTTTCAATGTAAAGTGCCAAGGAAACAGATGTCGCATTAAGTCTGTTACAGAAATGTATCCAGCGCCTCTATTTCACCTGCTCCAATTTTTGTAATTAACCTAGCCCTTTTCCCCGTTTTAGCCAGGATTGGCTTGCAGATTTAATAAAAGATATTGTTTTCTAATTTAGCGCATTCTGCTATTGTTGAACTGGTTAAATATTGTATTTTTGTGACCGAAAACAATGTTTTTTTTTTTAATTTGTCCTAATTAATAAGAGAATAAAAAATATTGTTTTAGCACTGTGTAAACTGTGCAATGTATTAAGAATATGTATAAATAAGATGAACAATATTTTATATTCATATTGTCTAGCCAAAAATATTTAAACTGCATCCCAGTAAATATGTAAGTAGTTTGGTCTCAATACCGTGGTGGTGCTTAGCCTCATTCGTAACACACATAACATTATTGAGTTGTTGATTCCGTATTATTATGCTCAAATAGAAGGTTTGAGGCTAATTTGTTACACATCACATGTGATTTTTGTTTAATTTTAGTTAAATTTATGATTTTTTTTTGTTTGTTTGGAATACACATTTCCAATTCTCGTTCGGCAGATATTAAAACAGTTTTTATTTTAAAACCTATATATCAAACCTATATAATATTTTTTTTAAAGGAATTGTATCTTGTTGTGTGCTGTTTATTTTGCGCGAGAGAGTACATTTAAATAATCTTAGTTGGTCCGGCCATTCTTCCAGTAATGTACTTGTATATGTTTCTAATTTATCCAAAATTTATGACATTTTTTAATATTTATTTTATGTTACTTTATTTTTATAACGTCCTTTAATTTACATTTATATTTACAAAATAAGAGTGCACTTCTCTATGTATTTATACATCTATCTGAATTCAAAGGCCTTCATTACTTTGTAAGCTGATTGGGCAGTGTTACAAATTTGCCTCACTGAAGAGAAAATTACAATAATTTGCCCAAGATTACAATACTGTAAGTGAGCATCTTAAACTGGTCATTTTAAATATGAACGTGTGTGTAAATTTCTGATGGTTGGCTTTAGCTTTTTATTGCCTCAAAAACATTTAGAAATGTGGGTATGGTTGAGAAATTTCTAAATTCAATTTCTTCGGGCGAGATGTTTTTTCGTAATTTTCCATATTCTCGAAAGTGTGTACACTTATCGATACGGCGCTGCCACATTTATGACTAGAGCTTAAAATGGCAGAAAAGCCGCATATTTAAAAGATTGGTCCATATTCCTAAATTAATGAAAAGACTTTATTTGTGATTTGAATGTTGTAATTATTTTAAATTTTACAAAATAAAAAGCTAAAACAGAAATGAATATGTTTTTATTTACATTTTAGGTCATGCACCAATTATTTGAAACAAAACCTTATTTAAGAGAAGTCATAACGACGTCTTGGAATTATGTGTAAATGTTTATTTATCATACATCTTTTCTCAACTTTTCTTGACTCATAAGTGTGTTATGGAAGTGTACATGTTTACCCTCAGGAGCAATATACATTTCAGGGCCCGAACCACACTAAATATATTTTTTCATCACTACAAAATTTAGAAAACTGCATGAATCATTGCTTATATACAAATATTATTTATTTTGAACTTTAAAAAGACAGTACAAAGGACGAAAAACTTTTTATGAATTTGTATAAGTTTTTTCAGTTATTTAAAAGTGCAAACACATCGCTTTCCTTGCATATTCAATCAGGATGACAAATAAATATACAATGATAATTTTGTTTAATGAAAAATAAACAAATTAATGTGTTTTTTTCAATGCATTTTTCATAGTTTAGAAAGGCTTTTCTTTTCAAATCAAGATTATTTTGGTTAATGTAAAGTCACTTTTTAATATATAAATGCTTTATGGAAATATGTTTCAGTTTAGAAATATCGCCAACAGGATATTTTTTACCGAACATGTTGAGAATTCTAAATATTCTATTAATATATTATAAATAGTTACTAAACATTAAGTTTGTTTTGGCACATGTCATGAAAATTAATAATCACATTTGAAAATAAATAAATAATTTTAATTATACACAGTATAAATAATCAGTAATGTACAATCTTCTCAATACACATACTTTCAATGCTATCTATTATGGCGGTGATAATAATGTTTTTTTATGGATACATTCACACTAGGCTCCTTTTAAATTTAAGGTTTTTATTAAATAAAACTACAAATTTATATAACATTTCTCATATGCATTTCTTTGCTAATCCTTAAGTGCTTTTCTTTCTCTAAAAATATTTGAATTATTATTATATGTAACAGATAATTTCCCTGGACTGAAATGGTATTTTTAAAGATTAGCAAAGTATTTAAACTTTTGTCTCTGCAAATTGCCTTTACATGGTGTAAAGGGTAAGGCGGCCCTCGTATTCCAATGGGCACGATACTGGCTTTTCATAAGGGGGTTCCGGGTTCGATTCCCTGTGAGTTCACAATTCATCTATGTGCTTTACTCAAACCTGGAGTGTTTTTGTGATGTGTTTTGCTACAGTAAATGAGCGCCATGTTGTATTGTAGCTTAGCAAAAAAAATACAACTATACTGCCGAGATGAGTGCGTTGAACAATTAATTGAATTTGTCGTCGTTTTCTATCTCTGCTGTATCTGGAGCACTTTTATCATACTATCTTATTCACATTTTTCAAATTTTAAGATTAAAGTTGTTTCACGTTGCACATGGGAAATGATTACTTGAGTTTTTCAAACGTTGGTACAAAAATAAGTCACTCAAATATGTATAAATATAACCCTTTTGACCATTTTATGTTTGTTGAATGGTACTATACTTGCGAGCATTTAGATATTCCTAGATCCTGTTAAGTAAAAACTATTATTTTAAAAATTCCCATTTTTTTACCACCCGTGAAAATGTCAAGGGATTGAAATAAGGATTTTTTTTTTAGTAAAAGTACCCGTATAATGATCGAAAGCCACTATTCAGCAATTTTAATAATGCTGAAATTGAAACAGAATTTCAGTCACTTCATTCATAAGTTCACTATTTGTACTTAGTTTCATCATTAGGCCTATTTTTCTTTTTGTTTCACTGAACCGGACAGGAACTAAGAAGTAGGTTGTGCAGATAATCCATGTCCGTCCAGTCCCTGCGATGTCCTCTGATGGAAACATTCCTAATACATCCCTTGAAATTCTCCTTTGTGGTGAGTGTACCCGTCGGAGCACCATCTGGAAAGATTACAGATACTATTATGAACTAAAAAGTTCTTAAGAATTTACGAAAATAGAAATAGCCCTCATAAAAACAATTACATACCAATATTACATATGCTGGATGTTTTTGAAAGGAAAAGTTTGAGTTTGAAAAGTTTGGGCCAGGTTTAGAAATTTAAAATTGACAATGGACTTTATGCTTTGTTTAATGAGATGAGCGTCTCAAGGTTTATTCAAACAGGGAGACTCAGCGGTTGGCCATGTGGAGAGAATGATTTAACAGCAATCACTGGAGTCATTGCCCAACACAACACCAACAGGGAGCAGGTGCCCGGAAGGCCCCGCCTGATGTGGAGTGACAAAAGTCTTCAAAGACGCATATGTCTTGAAAATCCAAGGCTGGATAGAAAATAAGTAATAGAGAAAAATGCTTGAGGAGACCAATATTCGCTCGGGTTTCACTACAGTTATTATAATAATAACAATTATTATCACTAGTTATTATTACAACAATTAAAAAGATTTTAAATGAAATTGATAGTCAAATTCTTTGTTGTTATAATAATTATTACATAAGTTTTTTCTCTGTATAATTTTAACCAAATTATACAGATGAGTTGTGGAATATTTTGTTTATTGTTTGCCCTGTTTGCAGCCTGATAATTATTGCATATATAGCCATATACGTCGTACACTAACTACAATGTGATCACGTACAGAGCGGTCAGAGAATACCAAAAACTCTGAAGATCCTGAACAGTTTTGGCTCGGAATAGGGTGCCTGGTGATAACTTGTTCTGCCGGCCTTGAACCCGAATGGGCTGTAGTGCCGAAGGATGATGAGTTGGGTCGAATATTACATCACATTATATGAATAAAAAAAGGTAAAATTAATAAAAAAATAATTATATCATACCTGGCAATCCTCCTATATAAAGTGGGCTCTGTAGAAGCGGTTGATTGATACTTGGCGGAGTAGTGGGAATGAATCCTGGACCAGCTCCAACATCCGTTTCTTCAGGAAGCTGGTCAACACGAACTGTGACCTCGTCGGCGGAGAACAGCGCAGATATGTTGTGCCAAGTGTTGTCACAAAGACCAAACTGTGTTGGCAGACTGGTTTCAATACTGAATGTTCGACCTGATAATGTCAGCACTGATAATACCACCTTAAATCAAAAAGATGTAAAATTACAACACCTTGTGGAAATTGAATTTTTATTTTTAATCATATGTAATAAGATAATTAAAAAAATATATATATGTGTAATAAAAATTTTCACTGATGCAAATATTGTGTTAATTTGTTCAAGTAGTCTTCTAGTTAGAAAGCATACAAAGATTCCTAAGTAACCTAATATTTTTTAGTGAATTAGATTTTTCTGTATGTCTTTCTAATTGATTAATTAATTTGATTTAAAAATTTCACAGAACTTTGTTCTGAAAAATTACAACTTCACAAATATGAATGTGTTCTTGAATATATATAATATCTGTTGTATAAATGTATGTCCAAATAAAATGAATTATTCAATTAATTCTGGCATCCATCTAGCGGTGGCGTTGCAAAGTGATTTCAACTACCGTATCAAAAAAGTGGATTGCTCTATGGACAAAAAATAAAAATTAATCAATGAATAAAAATAAGAACTACATATAAGGTCGATATATTCACGGAAACATAGAGGGTTGCTATAGCTTAGTGGTCATACAAAGATTCATTACTTTCTGTTCCCCACGGAAACAATAAATGCAGGTGCGGTCCGCTGAGTTCGCTTCCGAAGCCGCCGATGTACTCGCAGGCCGGGAGTGCAGAGCGCAGAAAATTCTTCAAGTCCAGAATCCGTGCCAAGTCGTCGCCTCAGGTGGTAAAACAAGTCCAATAAATCCAAAATAGTAGCCAAGTCCAAATGCAGAAGTCAGTAGAAAATCCAGAGTCCAAATCCAAAGAAGAAAAGCAGGGGTCAAGCAGGGTGTGAAGTAAAAGGCAGAATAAAATGTTCCAGTAGGCGTACTCGGCAGAGGCTCCCAGCAGAATGAGGCTCTCGCCCGCCCGGCGCAGTATTTATACAGTGCGGAAAGCTTCCCCTGACTAGCGCCGCCGACCAATCAGCGCGCTCGACTCACCGGGCGCTCCGAGCGCAAAACAGACGGCCCCCGATACCGATTCGCCGATTAAAATTGAATATTTTAATCGATAGCAAATTAAACGCCACCCCCCCGGGGATTTTAACACATCATCTATACCAATCTATGTCTTGCCCATAGGATGATGTCGTTTACCGGAACCGCAAGAGTGAATTTACCTAGTTATTCAACAAAATATGCCGATTTACCGCGGCATTTTGAAGAATTAATTTACATTTAATTCGGTTAAAAATAGTAAACATGATTTTACGAGATTCTAAGGTCATCCTTTGGTGATATTTTCAAGTATGTCGGATAGATATTAATTGCGTAATAGGCAGACAAAGTATGTCACCACAAATAAAGCGCGCTAGCGCACTTACAGACACGCAAAAACATATCACTCCCATAGATGTTCACATGAGGAACACAATAAAAAATGTTTCAGATCGCTAGGACGTCTGTAACGTCCGTAATCAGAGTTCAAAAATATTCGCTAGCGGCCCTACTCCAGCCGCACGGCGCCATCGTGGCGCCGGGTTTTTTCCATTGGCCCGCGCGGGCTGAGAATAGGCGGCGCGGTCGGCGAGTCTACCAGGGCCCACCCAAGATATTTTACTCTCTTATAAACATTTTTCATTTTAATTTCTACTTTACAAAACCACACAAAGGACTCATTTGGCACATTTAAAATACTTATGTATTTTTACTTCCTCGCCTCTTCGAGGCAGGACATTTACATTAATTCCATCAAAATAGCGGCCATTCTATGATGGTCCGCGGCGCTCCGCGCGATTTAAAAATGATTTTATCCCCATCGCGCGAGCTTTCCCTGTATATCAAGACCACGAAACATCAATTTTATTTAATATTACATTTACAAATGTCTTATCTAATTATTAAATATTTCATTCTTAAGATATTTCATTTAATATTTCATCAAACTTAAATATTTCATTTTCTTAAGTATTTCAAATATTTCAACACTTTATAAGATAAGACCAAAAAATGCAATTTCTTCGTGGAATTTCTTCAACGCCCTCCGTCGGAGATGTCAAACGCATCGCGTCGGTGCAGTATCCTCTCAGCTAGGATCGCAACGCCGGCTCGCTGCCCGCGCCGACTATCCGCCTGGAGGCGAGGTGGGTCCCCACGTACGGCATTCGCCCATACAACGGACCTGGGCCCTACTAAGGGCCAACATTCACGACTTCAGATGGGTCATCATCATCATCATCCCGTCGTCATAATTCTACCTGTCCGATACACTTTCCCTTCTCTTCTGAATCGATGAAAACATTAATTAAAACAGACAAGGTTTTTTCAAATATTTTTTTGATAGCCAAACATTTTTTATATAGCCATACATATGTTAGTTCTTCATATATCAATGTTTCCTGTGTAAATTTGGACATCTACCAAAAATTCCTTTTTTGTTCCAATACATAGAAAATACTATTCTCCAAAATACAAGATTTCAAAAATATTCAGAGAAAAACGTAAAAGCAAACAAATATGCTCATTTTGTATGTATGTATAGCCAAACATCAAAAAGCTCTTCAGTAAAATTATTTTTTTGTAGATGACTTAGTTTATGTAGAGAATGTTGATATTTCAGTAATTATTTTTTCTCTTTTCAGAGAATGCTCCTTTTGTAAATAAAGCTAAATTTCAAAATGCTCTGAACTGTAAAATTCCTTTTTTGTAGGCCTTAGTTAGATGTTAGGGACCTTGGATATGATCAATAAAAATTTAAATTTTTCTTTGTGATCGCCAATAATTGTTAAATTTAATTTTTCTTTGTGATCGCCAATAATTCTTCCAAATTTATAGGGCAAATTCATTTTTCTAATTAATAAGATAAGGTAAAAACAAACCTTGGCGTTATTAAGTTCCAATGACAAAGCTGGAGAATTGTTATCCGTGTGCGCAATGCTCAGAAGGATTCCATTCATTTCTACAGTTCTAAATTCTAATTGGAGTTCTAAATGAGAACCTATCACAAACTGCCTTTTGTATATGGCATAAGCATCTCCCGGGAAGTAAGAACCTCGTTCTATTGTGGGGAAGCATTGTCCAACATTTTGATGTAGAGCAGCGTCTTTTACGAGGTCTTCATGTTTACCATTTACCATGAGCCTTCTAATGCATCCTTTAAATCCTTCCACTTTCAGCATCTTAAATGCAAAGAAATTAAATTAAAAGCGTTCAACATTGATGGAGACACAATAATTATTGAACCGACAATTAAATGTGAATTGTTATATATATCGAGGGTCCCTACGAATACTATCGAATCTGCAAGAGTTCTTTTTTCATTTTATTATTTTAAACTATCTAATTTACTCTATATTTTCAGGTAATGTTAAAATTGTTCAAAAATATGTATAAAGTAAACAGGATAGTTTAAGATAATAAGATGATAATCAAATTTGTGCAGATTCGACAGAATACAATACATTGTTGTATACAAATATGCAATATTGTATACAACAATGTATTATCAAACTATTAGAAATTTACACACTAAAACTTACATGTTCTGGGATATTGAGTGATACAGTTTTGTCTGGTAAACCTCCCACATACAGCATATTACTCAAAGACAGTACTTTTGGCATTCTCACTAATGCACTTCTTGGTCCAACCGTGATAGAAAGTCTTTTGTGTGTCGATCTTATTAATACATGGTGCCATGCTCCATCATTGGTTACCAGCGGGATGGAGGATTCTAGCTTTCTTCTACCTTTCATTGTTAACGTCACTTTTCCATCCTTCAGATACACTGCTATCAAATGTTTTTGTTTTCCTCTGGTACCCTGAAATTATTGACATTATATTTGTTTTATTTTTTATTCAATATTTTATATAGAAGTAAGTATATAGTAGAAACTCATTAATTTGAAATTCAAGGGACCCAAAAAAAACATTTCCAATTATGTGGAGCTCCACTAATTCGAAATTAAAGGAAACAAAAAAAAAATCGCAGTGTGATCTCGAAATTCCCCGAAAATTATAAAATTTATGAAAAAGCCATTAATTTTTTGAAAAACATATTTATTTATGCATATGTCAAGAAATAATTTTGAAAACTCATTATTTATTATGCTAGCGTAAAGATCTCAACATTTCTATAACCTAAGTATCTACCCGATATTGACATATTTGCTGTTTTAACTTTAAAAAAAAAATCAAATTATTTTTTCATTTCGTCACGTCTGATGGCCTTAATCGAAAATGTTTACAGAGCAATCAATATTTACACATAAATTATTTTTTAAAAATTTCTTATTGTGACTTAAGATATCGTCGCTGTATATATAATTAAGCCTATGTGCCGTTTTAGTACATTCTGAAATAAACGAATGAAACTGTTTTAATAAATGATTGCACAGACTAGATTTATAAAAAATATTTTAAATTATTACTAGGCAGACTTGCCAGATGAACGGCAATGTTTTTTTTAGTAAATCTCTATTATTTATATGAAAAATTGACAAATTGATTCATTCATCTGAGAATGTATTAAACGGCACATAGGCTTAATTATATATACAGCAACGATATATTGATTCATGAAGCAAGAGTCGAAAATTGATTTTGAAAAATGAATTATCGGGATTAATTAACTATGAAATTAACATTTTGGGACTATGTTCTAAAAATTTCAAATTATGACGAATTATCGGAGTTAGAATTAACGGGATTTTACTGTATTATATTTTTACTCCCTTTATATTAACTCGTGGCGTCTGCTTGCTTGCCGTTAACAAAAACTTTGGATCGATTTTTGACCCTTTTCCCGTGATCCAATCGAGCTGAAACTTGGCAAGCAGACTCGTGGCGACGATCAAGAAGATCTATCAAATTTTCGTTAAAAAAAATTAATAATTATAGTATAATTTCGGATTTTTAGAAATTTTATTGGTTTTTTCAAATTGGAATCATTAGAAAAGTTTGATTAGCAACGGCGCTGCGGCCCGATAACGTCGCGGAATATTTTCTAAATTTGAATTACTCCGTCGGTATAATAGGTACATCACTACGAATTTCTAAAATTTACAAAACAATTGGTTCATAGATGACAGCAAAATTGGGTTTTTTGGGAAAAAATCTAATAATAATTTATTTCTTTTAGATTTCTGCTTTGTTTTGAAGAATTCTACATTACTCAAATCTGATTCTGACTAAATCATTTGACGCTGGAAATTCATAAGTACGATATTGATGGTAATTGAATCTATCAAAATCTTGACATCTCAAAACATCTGACATTTTAGAAATATATTAAATTTCTGTAAGTTAAGTGTTACGTTATATGTTTTAATTTGTCTTTAATTATTGTTAGTTTTACAAAGAAAGGGAATATAGTAAAAACTTGGTTTTTATGGGTTACTTTTTTTATAAATACATAAGAAAATTACAGCATACCGGAGAAAGAAACAGTAATCCGTTGGGATAGAATGTTCTAAAATCAAACTCCAAGGCGAAATCTTGATGCCATATGTTTCTTCTAGCAAGATGAACTTGTGCATAACTATTTGATACATCACCAAATTTCACTGCTCCCGGCTCTAAAGTATAACTGTATACCTGCAACAAAAGGTATGATTAAATCAGATAAGTAAAAAAAACTAAATAAAACAATTGCTCAGTAACAAGATCAGATACATAAATTAAAAAAATATTATACAATATTTTGATTATATTTTCTACCTTATGACATCCTTTAGATGTTTTATTTTCATCAGGCTCTAATTGCTGAGTATTTAATAAGTTAGCTCCTATTTCATATTCCTCTCCCATCGGAGGTCCGAGGCGTCCAATAAAAGCATGATTCATGGAAACAACATCTTGTATAGCAATAACACTAAAAAAATACAAATATAGTAATAAAAAAGCTTCCATATTTATCGAAAATATTCATACATATTATTTAATTGATCGCAAAAGGTATATTTCCTAATTCTCAAGATCCTAATCCTAAAAATGTTTGTGATTTTGAAAAATTATGATTGTTTGGAGTATGGAACAATGTATGTATGCATGAAAATCTAATTAGTACATGCGTGTAAGCCGTGTGTACGACACACGTTGTTCTGTTTGTGTTGGTGTTTACTGGTATAAACACCAACTCAACGAAACAATGCTTACACATACTAATTCAATTGACTTTTTTAAATTGAAAGAAGCCTATCTATATACTTAATATGTGCATATAGGTATGTTTATACATATATTTTTTAAATTATTATGTTCATTAATTTCTTAACACACAAACAAAGAGAAAAATACTAAATATAAGTGTAACATCCATATTACCGTTTATTCCCCTGCTTAACACTGATTCATTTTATGATTACCCAATAAACTTTATTTGCTTTTTCCTCTTATTGAAACTATTACACAGTACAAAAACTATTTTAGCTTCTTTTTTTGGTGACTTAAAACAGATTTTCACTATTTTAGAATTTGTATGACTGAATTTGTTTTAAATTTTCAATTTCAGAAACTAAAAATAATATCTTTTTTACTTATGAAAAATTATAATTACATATACTATTTCTGTTACAATTTTAAATATATTTACGTCGGGTCCTTTTAAAATAGCGTAAAAATTAATGCAGTATTTTGAGCTCTATAAAATAGTTTCAATCAATATTTTATGGGGCTATAAAATAAGATTGACTATACAACACTTTTGATTTAGTGATGATTATTAAAGTATAACTAGACAGAGTATGTTATGATGCCCTTTTCTCTGTTTGCATATAAATCTCTTCATGAATTGACTATCTATCCATGCTAAAAAATTATTTGAAGTTAATTATTAGGTAGATATTATTATTATTTTTTTTTTAATAGAGATGCGAACACGGAATACATGTCACATCAATATTCTAACTATTTTCAAACTAAGCTAAACGCTTGTGCTATGAAAATAGGACTAACTTAGTGATCTGGAGTGAGATTTGAACCCGCGACCTTTGGATCACGAGGCGAGAGTCCTAACCACAAGACCAACAAGCTATTTTTTGGTCTTGCGGTTAGGCAAATTTATCATTAATATAACTGACTTGAAATTGCATATAAATCATACCGTTCGTAATTATTGAAATTAGCTAAGTTAAAATAAACTTACGATCCATCAAAAACAATATCTTTGATCGCACCACGGAGTGAAATTGTGGAAGCGATATGTTGATCAGTCACGTCGGTCTCATTAAGGTGCTCAGGTACTCCCCCCAAGAATAGCCCACCACTGCCATTGCCCTCTACAGATTGCGGGATGGCGTGGACAACCACTGCACCGGGCGGCAGTGTTCCCGTCGCTTGAGCCACATCATCAATAAATAATTCAACCTTTCGGTTCTTTTTAATAACGCTTAATGCATGGAATTGGCCATCACTCAGAGTTGAGCCATTCGACACAAGTTTGAGATCGCCTTTACCAGCATTCATAAGCAGATGTATTTGACCTGAAATTGTTATTGACAAATATTAATTTATTATTCTCATCATATTAATGTTATAAAAGTTCATATTATAATAAAGATAATCACCATCAACAAGAGAAAATGAGTAAAATCCATCATTGTTATGTCCACTTTCTTCTACACTAGTTAGTTCTGATTCAGTTGTGTAAGCGTACTCAGGAATAACTTCATTTGTTCTCGTAATATAATAGTGTCTCGGAGCAGAAAGCATCAGGAAAGCGTTGGACTGTAAGGTGCGGAACATGAAACCGAGATGGCTCTTTCTGCGAAGGGTGTGTCCAGGTAATTCCAAAAAGCCATCGCCATAGAAACCAACTGATGTTATAGGCTGAAAGAATAATGAAATATTACATTTTATGCATGGTGTTTGGCAACACATGGTTTATTGCTTTCAATCAAATTTATTGTGGCATAACCCATATAAATTTATACCATATACATTGTTCTGAATATGGTTTAGATGTTTTCATTCTTAAATTTCATTAACAAAAAAATTATTCTTCCCATTGCCGGAAAATGATATCAACACGAATTGTAATCATAGTTACATTGCCAAAAATCAAAAATAACTTTTTGGAGGCAATTCTATCTCGATACATTGGTCATGATGGAATATATCCACAGGTGAATAATAACAAGAGAGACATTTAGGCACATTCACTGCAATGCATATTTCGGCGTTTTTTTTACGAAAATGTGGGTTTTTATTATTATTTATTATATGAGAATGTATGCTCTAGGATGCAATTTTTTTAGGGCAATAACTTAGATAGAACCTTTGTTATTATACAAAAGTAATAAACTAGACATTATTTACAATAATTAATAAAATATAAGCATTAATCGACAGGCTGTGGCCAAAAAATCGTTTGTAGTGTCCTAGGCGGCGCTAATTTTTAATGAATATTTATATGTATGCATAATATTTTTTTTTATACGTATAAAGTATACTTCATTATCTGGAACTTTTACTGAGGAAATCAAGAAATATTCAATATTAATAATGTTATAATGTTTTAAATTGCAAGAAATTTTTACGTTTTTTGTTGATTTTAAAACGCCTTTTATTTATATAAAGAGATGATATTAAACAGTATATTCTATTTATTATCGTATTTTGAAACTTTACTCACTTAATAAAAGTTATTTTTTTTTATAAAAACACCTTGATTGTTATTTAAAAATAAAAATACCAAAGTATGAAATGCGCCAATAAATGACGCAGTTGCCGACGGCATTCTGATTTATAATTACATAATTTATTGACACATTTCATGCGAGGCGGTTGGGGCCGCATCGCGCATCAGGAACTTTTAATTCGTTTATATGAATATGATCTGGGGTATTTCGATACCCCTCTTCAGACCATACAGAAGTTTTGAACGCTTAGTGATGAAAATGTTAAAAAGTATTTTCTCATAGTTGAGCAATTTATTCTGATTAAAATAAATTTACTGACTTAATTGTAGCTATTTTGTAAGTGTGTTCTGATCATTATTTTTTTGTTACACTTTGTTACATAAATTGTTGTAATTCGTAACACTTGAAATTGGCTGACCGAAAAAATAGAACAAGTTTAATTTTATGAAATTTTTTATAATGAAAAAAAAAATTGCATATATCCAAAAAAATTTACAGCTCTGCTTTGTGTTAGCCGATTATTGGATTCTAGCAGGACTGAAAATGTAAATGAAAAGAATTAAATCGCTGTGAATATTATACTGATGGTGTCAGGTCCACATTCAAAGTTATTTACTATGTGGGTATATGTATCTAGTGTACAGATTCACTAAGGTTTATAAATTTTTATACACTACATACGAATCTATTTTATTCATATTATCAACTAATGAATAAATAGCAAAAGTAGCTAGGTATGTATCAAATTTTTGCTTTTTACTTTTTTGTTATCCTTTGTATATATGTATATTATGTATGTATTGCATTATTCTCATATATTCTGTTATCCTCTGTATAAATTACGTTATTCAGTGATTCAAAATGAATAATTGAATTTGTTACTCCAGTGATTCAAATTACTGAATAACAAATTCAGTGTTTTGGACTAAATCGCTTCTTTCATTGATATATTTTTTACATATTGAAGGTTATATTCTGTGTTTTGTGTGTGTGATTTGAAATCATCACGTGAAGTGTTAAATCAAGTGTTAATTCCTACCTTATCAGAGCAAGTACCCTCCACTCCATAATGCACCGTGGTGTCCAGAGGATTATACCCTTCTTGGTCTATAGTCAGATCACCCAGACAACCGAGGAAAGGAGGTGGAAGGGAGCGGATGATGGAGGGAGGCCTCCAGAGGGGAGGGGTGCCGCCCAACAGGTAGTCACTGTTAGTCAAATCTGGTATAGATGTCGAATGAATAACAGGTGGATTTGGTGATCCAAGTTGTTCATATCCGTCTACTTTGAGACTTCCTGTGAAATTTAAATATATTTTTTTATAAATCTTGTACATCTATAAATCTGTTAATATAAATTATTTTTTAAATGTAGGTACATGGAAATAGTACATGCCAAATGTTATTAATTGATTCACTAGTCAATTATTATAGATACCTAGTCAATTTTAAATTCATATACATATGTGGGGTATAAAAACAAAGGCATCAATATAAAAAAAAAAAAATTAATGCAGTCATTGAGGATTACTAATTTATAATGAATTGAATTCGAGATTTTACAGGAAACACAGCCTATAACTTTATAGGAAAAATGATTTTGGAATGGATCTAGAATTCAGTACATTAAATTAGTAATCCTCGGTTACTGCATTCAAAACATAATTTTTTGGATATTTCTTCCTTTGCTTTTATACTTCTGATATCATATAATATGATGTAACAATTTAAAATGAAATACAATATATTTGATAAGTACTAAAAGAAAATTATGGTTACCTTCAATAGGAAAAAGAGATAGCTCGCTAAAAAAGTATGTTGTAAAGATTAAAATCAGATAATAATGAATTTGTGTGGCGTATTTCATAAAGTAGTCTCCCAGCAATGGGTTATATTCTCAATGGCAACTGCACTTTTCCAATAAATATTTTTTGTTTACTTTTTTAATTTGTGAGGCTGATTTATATATGCATGTATGTAAGAACCGTGCAAATTGTAGTAAGTATGTATATATGTATTTACCTTTCTCTATTTTCCTCTTGATAAAAACTCTCGCTGCTTGAACTTGTACTAACTTTCCAGTATTATATTTTTCCGTGGTATTTATTTCTAGACGTGAATCGCCAGAGTAATCTATCCGGAACACTACGCGCCCCTCTCGCAGTTGGAGAGAAACAGATCTATTCTGTATATCAAACAATGAAAATGATAATTAGTTTACTCGTTACATATTAAACATGGCCATTATTTACTTGCTATGGAATATGGATAAAATTACTTACATTAACTTCATCGACAGCCAAAAACAATAATGCATTTTCATCAAAAGTCCTAAAGGTGAGTAAGATGCTGAATTGGTTTTTGTTGAAAGGCCGGAGATCGGATCTCTTCACAACTGAATAACCAGCACCATTCCAATAGTACATGTTCTGCTCTGAAGCTTTGTTTTCTTCAGCTCTGTGAAAATTATGTATAATATTATGTTACTACTAATTTAAAATAGCTTAATTTTTCTAGAATATTGTTGTTCATTTAAAAATCATTCATACTTCTTTGAAATTTGTGTATACACGAGTAATATTAGAGTGTTCACTTTTATCCTATAAGACTCATTTAATTAAAAAAAAATTATAATGCAAATTTCTCATGTGTTTCTTATTTCTATAAAAGCAAGTTCTATTAAATTATTACCCTCCAATGCAACCTGTGCAAGAGTTCTCATTGGGCTGTGTGTGGAAATTCCAGAGCCCAATTTGTTTTCCATTGTAAGAAAGCTGATGCAAGCAACCAGCGAGGCCAGCATTCTTCTGAAGCTGAGTTCCTAAGCTCCCTATCCACGCCAAGTCCCCAGGCTTCACATCCAGAATGCCCCAAGTAGGACTACTTGTGTTAGTGGCTGGAACTTGTGCTGTTAGATCTGATTCAGGAGTTGACATAACTTTCCGGACCCACAGCTTTCCAATGTTCCAAACTCTGAAGAGCAGAATTTGTCAAAAATATTTATTTATTTATTTATTGTTTATTTACATTAAGATTAGCTGATACAAGATACTAATAACTGCCACACTAGGTAAAAACCTGTTCTGTGGCAGTTATTCTCATATGGTATTTATTTAGTGGATAAAAATGACAATTGAAGAATCTTAATCTAAAAGAAAATAAAAAGAAAAAATATACATATAAAATCAAGATAAAAATTTAAAGTAAATCATAGGAATAAATCTAAGAGAATAGAAAAGAAAATATACATATAAAATTAAGATAAAAATTTAAGTACAAAATAAATATTATATTATAATATACTATAAATTATATAAATATTTTTTGCCAATTCAGAGGTCAAGGGCGGATCACTTCCTCAGCATACCTTCTACCTGATATTTTTATAAACTTATTGATACGATGTTTAAAAGGTTTGTGTACAGTTATTTCTTTAGTTTCATTGGGTAACTTATTGAAGACAAGCGGGGCAGTGAAATTATATTGTCTTTGCCCAAAAGACGTTTTCCTTTTAGGTACCTCAAAATTAATTGCATTTGCCAATCTTGTAACCCGTGTTTGTTGTGTACGATTAAAATTTACCTTGTCCTTGTGGTATTTTAAAAGTATGGTTTTAAGGTATAATTGTCTCGGGTCAAGAACGTTAAATATTCCAAACAAATCATCTGAAGGAAACATTCTTGATTTCTTGGTGATTATACGCATGATGCATTTTTGTGATTTTGTCATATAATATAAATAATATTGTGCCAAAAAAATAGGTAGCCTGTCTGTGTTGGTTCGTATTTTAGTGTAAATTTTAGTTGATATTATAACTGATCGTGGTAGAGTAGTCTAAAGATAAGGCACAGATTCTGGAGGTGCAGATTCAGATCAAACTAGCAGCAAATGTTAAAATTGTTTTTAATATTTAGCCAAGATAGTGTCGCTGGAATGGTAGATTACAATATTACATATTTAATAATTTCTTAAATAACGCCCTTGTGGCTTTCTACCCTCGATATGTTTTATTGATTGTGTGTCCGAGCGCGGCTGAAGAGATCTATTCTCGAACCGCATACCCTTCCACAAGTTATGTATGTGCATCAGGTGGACAGAGGGTTTCTGAGGGATGGATCTTCTTCCTTTTCTTTCATCATCAAAATATATTCATCAAAAATGAGTATGGCAATTGCAGACACCTACCTGCATGGCGAGCATCGCACTGATAAAGCACATGTCTTGTGCATATGTCATGTGAAAGATTTTTATGTATTTTTTTAAAGAGATTATATGGGATGTTGAATTTGAATTGGGTAAGATAAGTTACCTACTTAATAAGGCAAAATAAATTACCTGTCAACGTCCAGGTAATGTATGCTGTGCTCCCTCCCAAATTCCATGAGAATCTTATCTTTCTGTTTACGAGTTCCAGTTTGATAAAATCACTGTTGATAGTACTCGGCAAATGAAAAAGAACTGAATCTTGAGAATTTTCAGAAGTCAGAGAAATTGTAGCAGACAGACGAGTTGTTGTAGAGGGGGCCAAATTAGTCAGACGATAAGACCTGAGACAACCTTTTTCGAATGAAGATGTTAATGGTATGTGAATCTGAAACAAAAGATTCACAATGATGATAATTTTGTAGAGAAAGTGCATTTGTAGCTTCATATAATTTAACCTTTCCCATATGGTGCTAAAATTGAAAAGTGCGTTCCGATATTGTAAACTCAGTGCACTTGCACACAAAACTTGCAGATTTCTTTGATTTTCATGTAGGATAAATACAAACTTGCTTTTGAATCATTGACAGTATATGTAAGTGTTTAGAAATGGTTGAACGATCAACTCTCATTGATTCTGCAAGTTTATCTTTCGTTTGACATGGGTCTTCATCAAGTAACGCAACTCAACATAAACTTTCCGCAAATGCTGTTTTGTTGGTACGTAATTCGACTTATGCTAAAAAAATCTGTTGTGTACATTTGGGCAAAATTACTTATGTATACTGAAAACCAAAGCCACATAGTGATAGTGCTTTGACATGAATATAGTAACAATATACCCCAGTGGGATATATGACAAGTTATGCCCTCTCATAGGAATCCTTCAGAATTAAGGAACAGTCCTAATATTTTATTGAATACATAAATATATTACGGAGTAACACCTAAAGTTTGAACTCTGTATTAGATATATTTACCGAGATTATGTTAAATTACATTATTTTAAATTATCACATGTAAGATTACGTAATGCAATTCTTGAACTTACCCCATCAGCAGCATGTTTAGCTCTCTGTATTTGATCCCTAAGCCGTTGCATCTTTTCCGCTAAAGTTGAATTTGCTTTTGCCACTTCTGCTTCCCTGAGTTGTACGGCGTCCATGAGACTCAGTGCAAGTTCACTCGCTCGTCTTATATTTCCCCTGAGGAGTGACACTGTGAACAGTCAATTATTGAAAAAGGATTGCAAAACAAAATAAATGTTATAAAAACATTTTTTGCAAATTTTTGTGTAAATTACATTTTGAGTAAATCACAAAATGTACTTTTTTTTCAGAAAATTAATGTAAAAATAAATTAATGTTGTAAATATATGACCTCACTGGACGACGTTTTGGATCCTATTGCAAGGACCATCATCAGGGACAATGTATAACATATCATCCCTGCAATGGGATCCAAAATGTCGGCCAGTGAGGTCAGATATAGACGGCAGAATATACCAGAAAACTACACACAGAAGATTCTGAATGGCCGTGAAAACCTGAGAATTATGAATTATGTAACTATATACATATGTGATTAAAGAAAAATTGACATTTGGAAAAAGATAATGAATGAAAGTACAATAATTAAAACAAGGCTGTGCCAAATAACTATACTTTTTGGAGTGAGACCTTTTATTTTTTTCCCTAGCAGGCAAATATTTATTTCCAATACCTTCCATGACCTAGACTCGGTTTTGCAATAGGCACGTGGAGGCTCAGGAGCAATTCAGAAATTAGGTCACTATTACAACAACCTTTCATAACCAGTACCATCCGATCTAGCCGACTAGCTTGGATAGGATATTTATGTCGGGCAAGCAGCGACAGAGCCATTAAAAGAACACACGGGGCCGGAGTAAGCCAACTGAGAAAAAATGCTGGGAAGACCCAGATAGCACCTCACGGACAATATACTGGTTGTTCTGGAGAAGCTAGAGGGGAAGGAGGAATGGGAGCAGAAGGCAATGGATCGGAACAGGTGGAAAGGCACTATCCATAAGGCTAGAGAGTTACACGGCTACCAGAAGAAGGACGCCTTCCATGTTCCACCAAACATTCAGATCAAAATCAGGTTATGGAGTAATAAGTAAAACAATATATCGGTATAGACGTACCATTATAACTTGGCGTGCGAGGGAGGGCGTCCCTATCGCTTAACAGAAGTTGTCAGGGTGTAAATTTATTACACAATACATAATGTACAGAATGTCCGGTGACCGGTGTCGTATTAAATTCAGAAATTTGGTCGGGCAGCACTAAAAAAACCATGCAGTAATGGCGGCCGTTCTACCTGTCAAACTGTCAGACGGTAATATCAGTCCATTATTTGCTTTTTCAGCTTCACAAAACTTTAATAATTCATTGGCAATTGTTCTTGCACCATCCCGGACTGTTTAGGATGTTTTGGACATAATAATTCAGTGTATATTGGTAATCAAGATGTCGCAGATCGCGCTCAAAGACAAGAATGAACTGAATGACAGGGCGAGGGGTTACCGCCGGGTGCGGGCGGAGCGGGCGGGGCGGGTTTTAGTTCAAAATTTGCCGCACGCCAAGTTACGTTGGGCAAGCAATAGCAGAATATTCCTGATCTAAGTCACGGCCATAATTACATTTTTGAGCATGTCCTTGAGATGAGTACTCATGAAAACGGTGCTATATAAATTGTCCAATTATTATTATTTTTATTTATCCTCTTATTTTCATTTATATAATTAATTTTACTTATCAACAAATCATTATTTAAAAAATCGGTACTCCAGTAATAAAATATGATTTCATTATAAAATTATTATTTATATTACTGACCATTTTCTTCCGCCCCTCCAATCTTATCATCACCATTGCTTTGTAAGTCTTGTAACTTCATCCTCAGCTTGTATAGTGCATCCTTGTGAATACTGTCCGCTTCCTTATAGAGCGCCCTCATATTTTCATACACCCTGTCTGATTTATTATTTGCAATAGCCAGATGTTCGTCCACACTTATTGTACTCAAGTTGCTGGTGAGAATATAGAGATCCTTATCCTTCCATGCAATGCCTCTGATCGCTACTCTTATTCTCTCAACCTTTTGTTTTGACTTTTCCAATTCCGCAAACATTTCTAAAATAAAATTAAAAACATTATTATTAAACTGTGCACCAATTTTAACATCCTTAGTGCTCTCGCATCTCAGAGATAAGCAGTAAAGGTCAGTACTGCTGAGTTGAGTAAATTAAAAATTCTCATTAGCAGTTTTTAGCAACATCAATTTTTTTAATGTTTTGAATTACGTATTACTGATAGTAATTCTATATAATTATATGTAGGTATGGTAATTATAGGTAGGTAAGTAAAATTATTTATAATTATAATGTAGTTTTACATAAGTAATGTAAATTTATCAGTTAACCTATCTAAAAGTAATGTACATACAGTAAAACCTCGTTAATTCGAAATTCAAGGGACCCGAAAAATAAATTTCGAATTAAAAAATCTTTTTTCCATTTTCGTCACATCTGGATGGTGGCCATATTCAAAATGTTTAGTTATACATACATGAATTTATGGAACGCTTCTTCAATCTTCACACGAGTTTAATTTTTGATTCCGCCTTTTTTCCGGCTCAAACCAACAATAAATACGTGAAACAAAAAGATAAGTCATTAATAACATCTTACAAAGAAAATTAAATATTTTAATAACACAAACACAGTTATTATGGAAAAGATCGAACTAAAGACAAATTTAAAAATATGAAAAACAATTTAAAACGCGTTTAGGTATGAGAATTAGCTCAAACGCCGCCCGCCGCAAACTAAATTATCCACGCATATCAAGGCAGCCAACTGAAGAAAGCATACACAGGATTCTCCAATTTTAGGGATCGCGACACAATACGTATAGAAAAGGGGCATTCCATAAGGTACCGTGAATTGATTGCAAATACGCCAAGAATCGTAAAATTCACGAAAAAGCCATTAATTTTGTGAAAAATTTCTGTTTTTCATATTTCAAGAAGTCATTTCGAAAACGCAATGTTTATTACGCTTAAACAAAGATCGCCACATTTCAAAGTACCCGATATTGACATATTTGTTGTTCTCACTTGTGAAAAAAATCAAAATATTTTTTCAATTTCGTCAAATTTCAAAAAAATTTAGAATTACGCGAACTAAAATGTATTGATTTATGGCGCAAGGGGCTAAAAAATATTTCGAATTACGAATTACCGGGGTTTTCGAATTATCGGGGCTATTTTACTATGAAATTCACATTTTGGGACTTGCAAGTTTTAAAAATTTCGAATTATGGCGAATTTCGAATTATCGGGGTTCGAATTAATGGGGTTTTACTGCATTTTGGTAGTAAGACATTGAAGTCTTAAATTCACAAAAGATATAAAGCTTTTACGCCAAACTCTCAACATATACATGCCTACATATATGTGCCCGCAATAACGTTTCCACCTATTTGTCTAAAATGTTTTACAATGTTATCGCAAACAACATACAATTTGCCTAATGTGTCATCAAGACTTTCATTGGATATTTTTATTTATTATTCAGATTATAAATAATATGTTTTTTATGTTATGTTATGTATGTATGTTATGACAATGACAAGTTATGACAATATCATCAAGACCAACGGGAGCACAGCTTAGAGGGAATTTGGAAACAAAATTTTTATCTGTGGATACGCATCCTAAAACATTCACTAATATTTTAAGATTACCTTTCACTTTGAGGCTCTGTTGCTTTCCTTTATCTAAGTATCGGATGGAACTGTCTTTAGAATTGATTGACATTTCAAGAAGAGGCATATTGTCACCACTGGCTGCCTCTTTAGCAAGCTCCGCCGCTTCAAGTGCTTGAGTGGATGCTTCTTTTGCTGCAATTTCTTTGTTTTCTGCATTTCTTGTACAATGTCTTTATACGCAGACGATGCAGTAACAGCAGAATCTGCACTCAATCTTGTCTCGGTAAATAAGCTGAAAACAAAGATTAATAAATAAAATAATTTAATGCAACAAATACAAGTGATTTAATAATAATACGTATGTCTATTGAAGAATGTACCCACTTTTTCAATGAAAGTGCTAAAGAGCTAAGATTGTTGGCATGTTTCAAAGCAGGTTCTATATATTTATCTTGATATTCAGGATTAATTCTAAATAAAATTCCTTCGTTTTCATCTGTCTCCTTTGTGAGATGTTCCAAGAGCGGGCCCAGAGATTTCAAATTTAATATGTCATCTTCACATTCCTGCAGCAGGACAGTTGATTCTTGATTCAAGTGTTGGTCTTGTAACTTTAAAATTTCTTTGAATATTGCTTCACTTTGTGCATTTTTTTCAATTATATTATTGTATGTGTTTTTGAATCTTTTGATGGCTGATTCCACATTGTCTATAGCATCCCATGTGGTCTCTTTAAATTCGATGATTTCATCAGTTTTATTGTGCCATGTGTCAAACCTTTCTTTAATTCTTTTTATTTTATTTTCATGATCTTTCAATTTGTAAATATACTCAGAAATTTTTGTAGATTGTGGATTAGCCTGGAAACAGAATGTATAAATGAAATATATAATTTTATAATACAACTGAGTTCATATTATTTTATTAATTTTTTTATTTTTATGTAGGACATTGTGATTATATTTCATTCAAATAATAAATGCAACATTATGACCATCAAAGACTATAAAATGAAACATGTGTGAAAGGAAAAATGGGGTGAGTGGAAAAAATCCAGTATGACAAGAAAAAACAAATAATATTTATTCTGATTTATTAAAAAATTTAGTTTTATTAAGAATTTAGACCTCCTGAAAATATTAAAATTTTAACTTGGCAATTATTCCTTTTACACGGATAATGTGTACCTACCTAGATAATACACATACAGTAAATTATGTGTAGGTCATAGACGTTATCGTACGTCTATGGTGTAGGTACATTATATAAATTATCTTTAGAAGTTTTTCAACTTCCAATAAAACTATACATTTGGAACCGCTTTGAATAAATTAACAAATCCACAAATGAAGCATTGATCTCGGAGATTGACACTCAAAGTCAGAGTGCATCATTTTTGCATTAGTCATTCATCTTAATATACAAAACAAAAAAAAATCTCAAGACAAGTTTCACAAGCATATTCGCGCCATAATAGAGTTAGTATGTGAAATATGTCTTATAGGTATATATGATGTATAATATCTATGTACATAAATAATTTTGTTACTGACCTTATCAAATATATCATTCGCATTCTTCATATAATGAGACAAATCTAATTCTTTTATTTTTTTCAGCATATGCCGGGCTTCTTTCACCGCTTTATTTACATTCAAGTGCCTGTCAGAGCGGCTAAAATATTCCAGCTCATTAATTTTATTTTCCAGCTTCTTACGCAGACTCATCACATTGTCGAATACCATGTTTGCATCTTGCCTGAGTTTGCAAGCCTCTACAGCTGTATCATTCCACACCCTGTCCAGTGAAGAACTTTGCTGATGCAGTTCTTCACTTCTTTGCCTCATATCGTTGAAAGAATTTTCTGGTAAGGCTAGTATTCCTTGGATGCTTGTTATTGTACGCTCTAGCTCTAATTTTACATTGTTCGTTTTATTGGATAGTTTGTACATTGCTATCCAAGGCTTCGGGATGGATGTATTTTTAATATGATCTGTATCCCTTGTAAGTTCATACGACATTAGTTCTATTGTGTCGAGTAATGTTTGACTGCAGTTATCGCAAGCTACAAAAAAGAGTGTTAACACATATAAAATTGTGTTACATTTTTAATATATGTGGAATGTTATTCTTTCAATATTCCTTGGTTGCTAACAACCACCTAAATAATTATGACAGATTTAGGGAAACAAAATAAAAACGAAGTACCATAAAAATAAAACTAACTTGGTGTTACTAGTGGAAACAAAAATCTAAACAACCAACTTTATATGCTAGATAAAATAGTAAAGATATTTATCTTAACTATAATACATTCATTAATTCAGTCAAAATCTGGAGGATTCAAGCAATTCTGTCAACATTTAATTAATATTAAAAAAAATCTTATCTTCAAAAATGTAGAATAAATCAATTCATTATCTACGATTATCTTCCTATTTCTCCAAGTGAAGGAGGCTTTGTACGCAAATTGAAAAATTAGCATGTGTGGTCAAAACCACCTTAGGCCCTCAAATGACTATGAGTAATATTTTTTAGAAGTGAATTTCGCGACTTTCGTTGTTGTAAGCCTTTGTTAATAAGCTATTTTTATATTTCGTAAAATCTACACATATTTTACAAAGAAAACAAAAGGTAAAACAATTGTCTTCACTATTGTATTTTAAGCAAAACGGTATTAATATGCAAATTTTTATTTTACACCTTAAAAATAATTGATAAGAAAGAATTGACTGTATTTATTGTACTATTTATAAGTAGAAAATTAAAACTCACGAGTGCACAGGGATCCTTCCAAAAAGTGTCTCGGTGTTACACAAGTGTCACAGCGCATACCCGTCACATGCGGTAGACATGGGCACTGCCCCGTAGTGGGGTGGCAAGGGGGAGAAGTGTGACCTCGTCCGCCCCCTACTACACCCCCTGCATCACACTCGCATTGTCGACACCTGCCATCATGCCCCAGCCACCAACCCACAGCACAAACTGAACAATCTGTCCCAGAATATCCTGGAAAATTAATATATAAATTATTACTCGGGTTAAATTTAACCAGGAGAGGCAGGACCTTGTTTTTGAGCCTGTCCAAATTATGATAGTTTATTAATAATTAATAAAGTAGCTTTGCATTTTATTTATTAACTAACCAACCTGTTTCGGAAAAATGCCCCCGTCAGCCCTGGCGGGGACTATTGCCCAATAGTTAAAAAAAATCAATATAATTTTGTGTATATGGTTTTATTAATCATGTCAAGATTCAATTAAAATTATCTGTAATTCTCAAATTCCTAGTACCAATTGGTAAAAAATATGTTAACCTATCAGTATCAAGTATAATGAAGGTTTTCGGAAGGGTTGCTAATTAGTTTGAAGACTGAAATGTAATCTTAGAATTAATTAGTTAGAAAATTAATCTTAGAATAGAACTTGCATTTGAATTCAGCTGGTAATTTAACTGCCCTTTCCCTAGTTGATAAATGATAAATGAGCCCACTACCGGCAAAATACTGCAAGCCCGTATCCCATTCGTGACTGCAAACAATATTAATTGTAAACTCGGGACATATTTTGTCTGCTGTTCAGTTCCGGCGGTAACACGATGTTCACGGATACGTTTCGTAGCCAAAAGCTGATTGCCGAATGTTCCGAACAACAACGAGAAACGGCCACTACTAAAATATTCACGAAATCTGTAAAATAAAAATCTCCCTGGCTCTCGATCTCAGGTCTCCCGCATGACAGGCGGGAATAATAACCACTACACTGCCGAGGAATTACGCGAGACATGTAAAAATTTAAATTTAAATTGGATTGATATAAAACAAGGATTAAAATTAAATACAATGATATTCATTCAAAAAATATTAAACGACAAAATGCCAACATATTTTTAAAATAAGATCAAATATAACACAGAGATACATGGACATAATACAAGAAACGCAAACAAAATAAGTATTCCAAATAGAAAAAAGACAAAAACACAAAACTATATTTATTACAAGGGAATAAATGAGTATAATAACCTGCAAATAATGTATAATAAACAACTATGTTTCATTAACTAAATAAAGATAAATAAATAAATAAAATAATAAAAACTGTTTACAAAAGTTAATGTTTTTATATAAGTAAGGGTCATATCAATGTTATTAATATTTTCGAAGTATGCTAAACGTTGGTGATTAGAAAACAGGGCTAAGTTAGTGGTCCACTGGAATGAGGCTCGAAGCCCGTCCACTAGATCACTAGGCAAGTGTCCTAATACTAGAACAACATATCGTATAATATTAATTAATTAATCCCCTGGACCTAAGAAAAAACAAATTCTATCACAAAGCCTCTTCACAAAAAAATTGTATGAATGAATGAGAGAAAGCGAGGAAGAGTACTTCGCACGCGTACATTGTTAGTACACTGTGTGGATCGTCATATAACTTTAGCGAACCTTCTAGAACATCCTCCTTCCAGAACTTTCAAGAAATTTATCCAATGTACAGGAACCTTCTAGGCACACCGACACATTCCGCCATTCAGTTTAGAACCTTATAGAACTTTCGGGAATTTTCTAGAACCTTCTCCTTCCAGAACATTCTAGAGCAGGTTTTTCCGAAACCTAAACTTACCAACACAGTCGGCGCGCCTATTTTAAAACAATCTGAAGCGTTTCCCATAACAAAACAATGTGCTAGAAAGCACATTTTCGTCACCCACTCCCACCCACGCACAGCCACCCCCACCAAACTCGCATATTTTCGATATGACACCAAGGGCTATCCACCACCATAACCACCGGTGGGTTGTTGTGGCAGGTTGTGGAGAAAACTTGGGGAAACACGGGTTCTTTATATATATTGATTGGTCTGAAATCAATTTACATTGTAACTATAGTATTTATTCCTAACTTTTAGTGTTTTCCAACATTCCAAATGCTTTTTGATTTTACCATATATTAATTTATGTTTTTATATTACGTTGTCTTTTATAATGTCTATCTTGCATTATTATTTTTTCTTTCTCCTTTTTTCTCCTATATAGGTACTCGTAAACGTCATAATGGCCTAGCCTAAGTAGTAAATTGCCAAATTAAGTATATTCCGAATATATTTTGTGTGAACAAATAATGAAAAAGATAAAATAATAATTTTAAGTTAAGCAAGTTAATAAATGATCATTGATTGATATGAACATTTTTTTTAAAAACTTCAACAGGCCAAAATGCCCAATTCACTGGTCACAAAAACACTGATTATAGAAGACTATTTCAAAATCTGTCATCCTGCCTATTCCATAACATTATTTCAATATAATTAAGTTGTAGAATTAAAGCTACTGATACACATGCTTATTAGTGGCACGTGAGCATGTGCAGTATCGACCTTGTTTAGCGCTTGCTTATTAGTGGCATGTGTGTACGCACATTGCTAGTAATGAGCATGCCACTGTCATTCACCACGAGAAGAGGTATCTTTGGAGCATGCGTAAACAGGCTTGCTTATTACGAGCATGCTTATGTCATTCGCGGACTTCGCGACTAGTATTATCAATGCGATCTTCTCAGTCTGCGACAGATGAAACAAATATGACGCGTTGGGGAGATGATAAAACATTACTTTTCGTGACTTATTATAGGAATCACGAATGTCTGTGGAATACTCGGTCACCGTTGTGTAAAAATAATATAGCGAGAAATAATGTTTATGAAACTTTATTAAAAGGCATGAATGATTCAAATCTTACAATAAAAATTATAAAAACTAAAATCAAAAATGTGCGGATGGAAACTCGGGAACTGTTTTGATTTATTGGTTCACTTGAATTTTCTATTTCAGTTTGCAGAGTTTCCATTTTGAACAAGAGCGTCTCTATTCTATGACAAGAGCATGCCACTAATAAGCATGTGTGTTTGATTGTTAGATAAGAGCATGCTTATTTATGAGCAAGTATGTACAGTTGTTAGGGCATGCTTATTAGTGGCATGCTAATGAGCATGCCACTAATTAGCTTGTATATCTGTACCTTTAAATCTGAGAACATCCTGAATAAAACATTGTTTTCTTTTAATTTTCTCTCGTCATAAACACTGTATTATGTTGTATTACAATATTCATAAATATATGAAAATCAGTCTTTGCCCGGATAAAACTTTATTGTGTTCTTTTAATTTTCTCGTGTTTTCCCGATAATTCCACAACATTTTAATATAATTTATCAATATCAGCTATGAAGAACCATGGTGGAAGATGTGCTCATCATCCACCTCGTTATTGCGAGCGCAATCAGCAATCGTGGGCTGCTGATGGAGGTAGTGGCCTGGCAATGGTCCATCACTTCTGCCTATTTCCCGGGAAACGTCAGTGATGGACACCAGACAAACACGTAACAATTTGCAAAAAGGTCAGTAATTTAGCCGCCGATCCAACACCGCTGTGAGGGCTGGGTTGGCTCTTTGCACTTCCTTGCGCGATTTAATGTTTGCTATTGGTATTCTGAAGATGGGTGGCAAAGATGGATAGGGTTTCTCTGTTTCTGTTTACGAATAACGATACAATGCGAACCGTTTACAGCGATAACCTCAATAATGTCATTGCTTTGGTGTTTTATTGAACTAACCCCATACAGGCTTTTACATGAAAATGTGTAGTGAATAGAATGGATAGGGTAAACCTTTGCGTGTATCTAATAGTGTATCAGAAAAAATATGCATGTACAAGGGGACCCGCCTTTAACATGCGGGCTCCGATGGGAGTTCGATGTATGCAAGAAATTATGTCGCTACTTACGTATCTGAGTTGTGTTCTTGAAAAGACATTATATTATTATATATAAAATCCCAGTGTCTTTTTGTGTATCAAAGGTGGGAAAATTGGAGCAGTGTGTCTATTTCCTCTGAAGTTGTACATATTAGGTCCTTACATATGAAATTGGCGTTTAGTATGGGAGGAACATAAAGCCGACTTTTTTTTATTATAATATATTTATTTAATCAAAGTATGTACCATTGCTAACTATGCACTTTTGCCATCTCATAGGTAGTTCATCGATCCCTTTACTAAAAAAACCATTCGGACGGGAATCAGTAAAATCTTTGAATTCGGTTTGGACTGCCCCATCGGAGTTGAATTTTTTCCTTTGCAAGAAGTTATCCAAATTTCGAAAAAAATGGTAATCTGTTGGGGCAAGGTCCGGAGAGTACGGTGGATGTCTTAGACATTCCAATTGAAGCTCCTCTAATTTGGCAGCCGTCTGTTGTGCACTGTGTGGTCTAGCGTTATCATGAAGCAGCAGTGGCCTAGAGCGATTAACCAGCCTCGGTTGTTTAGCAGCTAGCTTTTCCATTATGGTTTGCAGTTGCTGACAATAGACATCTGCCGTAATCGTCTGGCCAGATTTAAGAAAGCTGTAGTGAACGACACCAGCACTAGTCCACCAAACGCTCACAAGTAACTTTTTGGGAGTCAATTTTCGCTTGGGGCATGGTTTGGCTGGTTCGGCAGGGTTCAGCCATTGCGATGAGCGCTTCCGATTATCGTACAGGATCCACTTTTCATCACAGGTAATGATTCGATTTAAAATCCCTTCATTATTGTGCCGGTTGAGTAATGCAACGCAGCAGTCAACGCGCGTTTGTTGATTTGCTTCACTCAATTCGTGAGGTACCCACCTTTCAAGCTTTTTCACCTTACCAATTTGCTTCAAGTGGATTAAAACAGTTTTATCACTAACACCGCAGCCTGCAGCTAACTCGGATGTGGTTTGCGATGGATCCGCTTCCACAATAGCCTTCAATTCTTCATTATCAACTTTGGTCTCCGGCCGTCCACGGGGCTTGTTCTGCAGGTCGAAATTTCCAGAACGAAAACGTTGGAACCAAAAACGCACTGTGTTTTCTTTTGCGGCACCGTCGCCATACACATCATTAATCCTTCGAGCCGTTTCTGCAGCACTGGTGCCACGGTGGAACTCGTACTCGTAAATAACGCGATATTTCAAGTTTTTCATTTTGTAAACTGAGTGACGCAAAGAAAAAAACAATTGAGGAAAAAACAAATGAATTATAATTTTCAAAACACAAATACATGAGTAAATAGCTGTATAAATTTGGATTTGGAATTCCTAACCAAAGAGAAGATATTTGAGATCAAATTTGCCAGTACGGCAAAACGCCAATTTCATATGTAAGGACCTAATATGTACCTATACTTGTCAAAACAGTAAACAAACGAGCATAGACAATAGTGTCGTGAATTTAAAACTTCTATTATATTAAATAACACATTCTTATTGTGAAGTTGCAATTCCAGAACAAAGTTCTGTGAGTTTTTAAAACCAAATTTATTAATCAATTAGAAAGACATACAGAAAAATCTAATCAAGGAAAAAATATTTGGAATCGGACCCGGATGTCATATATATCCGGGAAAGGTGCGTTACCATCACGCTACATGAGCCTCGTACATTTTTGACAATAGCTAAGCCTGTAACGCCTATAGAATTCGATAAACCATAAAGTAAAAAGTATTATGTGAGGCGTAGAAACGTTCAACCTGCTTAGATGTTTTCTACAAAATTATTATCGCGTAGTAGCAGTAGTATTAAAATAATGTATAATGCGATCATACCACATGGGTGTTTTAACCTATATTCTTTTGTGCCAAGGATTTATACGTTTAAAGCGACAGAAAATAGTTTTTTTTTTAGTTCAAGCTTTCATTTAACATTGATGGTTATGATGTGAGTTAGGAAAATATTAAATTTATAAAACAAACTAAAGTACTTAGAGCTTGGACATAAAGATTTTGTATTAAGCTGTCAAAATCCGTATATGACTCATTTTTAGCATTTTGTGAGTTGGACGCTTTCTGCATAAATGCGTCCGTTTATGTTTTGTCATTTGCACTGCCCCACTAAAAATTAGTATCTCCATTTAAAAAAATACTCAGTTAATCGAGGAAACGTGAATGTAGCAATCTGTATCATTCAAATTAATATTTATTTATTTATTTCGCTCAGTAAAAAGATATTGAATTAATAGGGATAAAAAAGGTTATTTTATTATTATTTGAGGTATTTTTATACAGTTGAAACCTTAAAACTGCAAATAAACTACATGTTGCATGCCCTAATAGCAAATTAAAAACCGCTTGTACCTATTTTTTATATTTTGATGGAAATAGGAAAACAAGCTTACTAGAAAGGAAGTATCCAAAACCACAAAATATAAATAAACGAGCGAGCCTTACAGTAGTCGCATATGATGTGTAACATTTAACATCTCACAATTAAACATATCAATTTAGCATTTGTTTAAATGCAATCAAACCAATTAAACAAAATTTTAAATAGCTAATACCTATATATTTATTAATTAGTAAATACTAGTAAAGAAAACGTATGTGCATTTATTTATTATTGAATTTTGCCGACAAGGTAGGTACCGTATACGCATTTTTATTTAGAAATGTGTTTGGTCAATTATATGTTTTTATTTATTTTTATAGATAGCGGTAGTGTGCCGCCTTACATATTGTAGGAAAACTTTGAATAAATGTTTAAAAATAATCAAATACATTACATAAAATTTGAGAATGTAAGTCATTAATGGTAGTTATTGTTTACATTAATGTACAAAAAAAAAGTATTTATTAGATAGTTTCGAAGATGTAAGCCAAAATATATCAAAGTTACAACATTCACACGCTTGACGCCAGCCTTGCAACGTATATACAAAATCAGAAGCATTGGCTGGTAGGGTGCGTCTTCGTTGTGATGGTACTTGCTGGACATTGATTTGTTATAAACGATGATTTTTTTTTCATCGCGCGTGCTCCTCGCCCGTTCATTGGTTAAGGCTGGACATTCACTGCAAATGCATATTTCGGTGTTTTTTTACGAAAATGTGGGTTTATATTATTCATTTATATCAGAAAGTATACTCTAGACTGCAATTTCTAAGGCAATAACTTAGATAGAACCTTTTTTATTATATAAAAGTAATAAACTAGACATTATTTATAATAATTAATAAAATATAAGCATTAATCGACAGGCCGCGGTCAAAAAATCGTTTTTAGTGTCCTAGGCGGCGCTAATTTTCAATGAACATTTATATGCACGCATAATATGTTTTTTATACTCGTAAATTATACTTCATTATCTAGAATCCATACTAAGTAAATTAAAATATTCAATATTAATAAAGTTATAATGTTTTAAATTTTCAAGAAATTTTTACGTTTTTTATTGATTTTAAAACGCTTTTTATGTATACAGGGTTATTTGGAAAACATTAATAACCTCGCAGGGCTATATTTTTGCCTTGATTACGAGTCGAAAATGTTCAAGCTATTATGACCTAATATCAATAGTTGTGGAGATACGCGACATCAAAGTTTGCATTTTTTTTCAATATTTCCGACTTATTTTTTGTAAAACGTTGGACTATCATAACAGTAACTTATATCGAATATGAAAAATTCATTCTCTTTAATACAAGTCAAATAAAATAATAAAAACATTCGAATTCCAATTGGAAATTTTTCAGGGTTTTTGTCATTTTATTTGACTGTATCGAAATAAATGAATTTTTCGTAATCGATATAAGTTACTGTAATGATAGTCCAACATTTAACAAAAAATAAGTCAGAAATATTGAAAAAATGCAAACTTTGATGTCGCATATCTCCATTACTATTGATATTAGGTCATGATAGCTTGAACATTTTCGACTCATAATCAAGGCAGGAATATAGTCCTGCGAGGTTATTAATTTTTTACAAATAACCATGTATAAAGAGATGATTTTAAACAGTATCTATATATTAATTGCCCTAACCAATGTCGTTTCTGCATACTGATAATTTCTGTTGCCAGTTTAAAAAAAAACATTTTAGAGTACATTAAAAAGATTAAAAAATATAGGAATACGAACAAACTTGATATACCAGAGTAGGGGGGTGGGGTCTGAGGTGATATAAAATTACGGTGTGATAAACCGGCCGGGAGATCTAAGATCTACGTATGCCGGCGGTTACGCCCTCCCCTAGGTACAATCAAAACGTCAGGTGACTGACTGGGACACTGATATCTCGAGGCGGGTGAAGGGATATAAAAATAATAAAATCGAAACAATTTTACAAGTTTCTATATTGAGCAAAGTAGCAAATGATCTACATAAAACGAGGCAAAGTGGTAGTCAGTTTACAATTTAAATGAATCTTAATCTAGAGAGGCAAACAAAATAGAAAACAACAAAAAGGCAAGGCACATACAGAGTCTGATCTTAAAGCTAAAGCGGGTGGTGACGAGAACCCTTTTTGGTAGAACTAGGCGAGCGGGAGAAAAAGTCTTTAAGCTGGGGTAAACCTGTTTGCGGAGAACGTGAAGGATGTCTTCTTCGTGCCGCTTCTTTCGGTCGGCGGCGGCTTCTACTGGTCCTCCTCTGTGGATGCAGGTTTCTTCTACGGCTTCTGGCGTCGTCGGGGTACTCGTGCAGTCGTCGGCAGAGCGTCGGTTCTCCGTCGCGGTGGTACACTGCGGCGTCACGGCGGCACTGATACTTCGGCGTTTGCGGCGGTGCGTCACAGCACTCGGTAGCGAATGGCGGTCGTTACCGTTCGAACTTTCGCTCCTCCAGGAGTTACTAGAGTGATCGGCGATGCTGTTGTTACGGGCACCGCTAGAATCTCTAGCTACTCCACACTCTCGACTTCTCAACTCCTCCACACTCAACTGCCTTCTTGGCGGCTGGCTTCGCCTTATATTCTCTCCCCGGCGACCCAGGGTGTGGTCGCGGGGGCTCGAGGGGAAGCCTCCAGCTCCTCGTTGGTCTTTCGCCGATTGGCTCCTTCGATGTCCGCCTCCGTCGTTCATTCGTCTCCCTCGGTCCCTCCCAGGTCCCGATTGACGCTATTGGTTACCGAACCCAATGTTGCCTCCGTTCCGCCCCCTATTGTTCTCCCAGTTTGCGGCTAATTTCGATGCTTTTCTGGTATGTAGGCCTAAACACTTTGTTATTTCACGAACGCTTTGTTCACTGTTCATATCCCTATCCCGTCACCAAAAAAACATTGCAAAATGAATTAAACTTAAGGAAAATATTACAGTACAAATTGGCAAAGGCGGAAAATTGAAAACACAAATTCGCATCAACACTTATTACCCAAAAATAAAACTGCTTACATATACATACTTAATTAAATCGACACGCCAGATAGACATATTTTTATCGACCAGTTATTTCTACCATTATTGACTAATTACATGGGATTGACGTAGGGTTTCATTAGATCACAGTAAAATTCCTTGAGTATGCATTACAATATTAATCTTATTATTAAGTCGTCGGTTTGATTCTTACAGTAGGCCTCTCAATATTTAACGTATTTATACATTACATCATTACAGGTCAATCCTTATCATTAACATTGATTATCCTCTTCGATACATCCACAAAATTATTATTATTTCTTTTTTTTTTTATATGATAAACCGAACGGTATTTAAAATTTACCACTACGCATATTCTCTTCCTTTCTTTTTCTTTTTAATTTTTTTTTTTTAACAATGACAAAATGTACTTGATACTTGGTTTTATTTTTAATTTTAGCTTAAATAAAACAAGCTATCATACTTCTTAGTTGGACCAAACATAATTGTCAATATGTGACATAGAGATACAAAACAAAGGGCTAAAATTATACAGACATCGTGGCATTTCTTAGTGAATCAATTAACATAAAAACTTATTTACATGGGATACATGCTTCAAGCGGGTCCCCTAATGTTAATGTTCTGTATACATCTTTGTAATTTCTTTTGGGATTACAAAGTACATGAATTTGCATCAACGCCACTTGCCCAAAAGGAATGCTTACATGTACTAACATAATCAAATTCGATAAACATTTTTTTTTACAAGAAATTATGTTAAACCTTATTACTAGAAGAAAAATTAAGAAAACTTGGCGTAAATTAATTAATGTAACATTATTTACACCTAAATAATGAAAATTCTTACTTCAATATGTAAACTGGATTGAATGCAAAACATTTTTTTCAGGACTTTCATTATACTAATCATTATCTTATCGAATCAGCTTTCTTCCACCCCTGGTATAAGAATATAAGAAAAGAATAAAAATAGAGAACACTAAAAAAAATTATAAAAGCCAGATTCCACCAGGCAGACAATTGAAAATTTTCCAAACAAGAATTATTTTGAAACACTACCAATAACGGAAGTTAATTACACACAATTAATTACCTTCAGAATTTTCGTTATGTTTTTTTTTTTTTAAACGGACAAATACCAAAGTGAATGGTGTATCGTAAAGAGTGAAATTAATTATTTGAGTTTTAGTATTACTAGATTAAAACAACTATTTTAAAACAGACCGACAAATAATCTTGCTTAAACGAGTAATCAAAACAATAATTGCATGTTTACAGATAGGTTATATTCCTACAATTTACAAATTTGTATAAAAAAAACACAATATTGGGAGCTTGAATAACTAATGACAAATTAACATTATTCTTAAAAATAATTAAAACTCACAAATTAACATTATTCAACTAGGTGTAATACCTGAAAACGTAAGACATGAAAGCCTTGATCTAAAGTAATATTACTGTTTATTCCAACACGGCATTTACTTATTTGCAATTAACACTTTGACTGCTGAACGATTTTCTTCGACATCATCTCGGTGCTGAAAATTTAGCCAATATTTAAAATTCTTAAGAGAATGATTTTGGGGATAATTCATTGTCATTTACCCCCATAAACCCATTAGTTCTCTCCAGGCGGTCAGCACCGCCGTAAACACACCACTGTTTTTTCAATGACAAATGTCGTGTAGTGCGTTTACACTCGCCCAAAAATATATCTGGTCAATATTATTCACCAAAATAATTATTTTTCAAAAATTATTATTATTGCATATCTTATCTTATTCAGATATTTTACAATTCAGACACTGTCTACTGTGTAGGGAGTAAAGGATAACAGTAGTGTTCCATTAGACTTTTTCATAAAAATTGTTACCGATATTAATATTTTCATACATATAAAAAAATACATCAACCGTTCTCACAAAAGCGATCTAGAGTAGAAGCTATAATTATTTTTAGGCAGGAATAATTCAAACAAGCTGACGTTGGCTATTAATGAAACTATACTTTCCTAGATTTTGTACTAAAGACACTAACCGAATAAAACGAAAGCGAAGCAAATTATTTTGAAAAAAATGTGCACAATAAATGTAAAGATCCATTTTATTTTCGCCCTGAATGCCTGACCAACCAGATTTTTTTATTTTATTATTTGTTTACCATTTACATTTACAGTGTTATGTAAAACTGCACAGAACTTTTACAGTATGGTTTAGAACAATGTTTTCATACATTTTTAAATATGAACTGCTTCAGTTTGAAATGTCAGGATTATGTATTATATTTTCTATAATTTTTTGTTTTTTATCACTAATCCTAAAATCCTATGCCTTTGAGAAACATTATAATATATCATATTTATTTACAGAAGTTTGCAGGAAGTGCGCACAAATTATCCTTGAAAAATATTACACTAGAAAGTTTATTCTACACAAATATAAAAAATATAACTGACTCAAAAATTTTTGGGTCCGTTATTTTTATATACGACGTAAAAATTATCTTTACTCTTAGAAGACTCTTACAAATGAATTTTTAAAAAAACACTGAAAATTGCTGTATTATGGAAAAGTTCTCATTACACAAGAAAAGTGTTTTTCCGTAAAAATTGGAAAATATAATACTTACATAAAAATAGTATAATAACAATCAAAAATATAAAAAAACAGCACGCAAAAATTTCTGTGTGAACGAACTTTATGTTCATAAACGGAAGGAACGCAAAAAAAGCGAAAGAAATTGACCCAACTATACGATGTATTGTCTAGCACCAACCCTCAGGTATAGAACGCCGATAGGCGTTTTCAGCACACAGCGAATGTTTTTGAGAACGCCTATAGGCGTTTTCAGCACTGGACGTGTTAATTAAACTGTTTTGTTTCAACCCCGTGTGCTAAAATTCATTCTGCAGACGGATTTCAAAAGACTAAAAAGTTGGAATCTTATATCTCGTCAACCGTGTTACATCCTTTTCACGAGATAATATTCTATAACATTGGGTTATCAATATCAAACATCGTCGGCAATAATACAATCAAGTTTTTTTCCTTTTATTACGATCAATACATTAACATTATTATTTACCACTTTGCCTTTGCTTTTGCATATAACTTATACGATCCTACATTTCGCGGATAGTGTCGCCATGTGTGGACTCGGTATGTCAGCGCTTTCTAAAACATCTCTATTGTCTGTCGAGGACAATAGTAAGTTTACTGCGACGACTTTCGGAATTATTATCTTGTTTTTCTAAAAAATGTCTTTCCCAAAACAATGGCGACTTCTCTAACAAAACGCAGCTTTCTAAACCGTTGTCCCATGTGTTCGCATTTGGCCAAGATGTTCTTTCTATTGTTTAATCGGGGTTAGAGATATACGTCCCGCTGCAAGAAAAGGTTTCCCGTTCTTTACCCTTCCAAGATGTTACTTAAGAACAAAAGGTTGCGAACGTATTGTCCATCCTAACAAAAGGCCGTGCACTCTTAATGTCTTCGGCGATGCCCAACGCCCTCGGCATCCCTAACTTTCTAATTTCATTGTTTCGTATTATTTTTATGGTGGGCTATCCTAAGGGCGATCGTCCGTCGCAATGTTATTTTTTTAAACAATAGGTCACATATTTCGTCCTCGGACAAAAGATCGAACATGCCGGGGCTGTTCTGGCTGTGACCACATGGCGCGTGATTTTCGAAGCATGGGCGCTTTGATCTCGGTATTGCCCTAGGACAAAATTAATAACCTGGTTCGCGTCATATTCCGGTACATCAAACTGATATCAAAAAACATCCAAATCCAAATTATCGAAAATTAAAATATCGGAATTTATAGATTTTTTAAAATATTTTCGTGGAATCCGTGTATTCAAAACAGCCAACGTAATTGCAGTCAACGAATTTTTGTGCTGGTCATACCACAGAATGACGCTTTATGACATTGACAGTAAGTATACGTTTACGCTTTTCTTTTTATTGTTTTTGCATTAATCTTGCTTCAATAAACGTTCAAAACATTTATTTATTAAACATTTATTACGCTTTATATTTTATTTAAACTGCAAAGTGAACTTAACCTTAGATTCATAAACGTCTCTCATATAACCTCAAAAGTCTCACAGCGCGTGGCGCCAATGTCATTTTATGTGTCATTTTCTCCGTATTTATACATAAATATTATTATTTTTCAGAATTCCGATAGAAGACTCAACATCACAAACCGGCAATTTGATAATGCGATTCGAGTTCACAATATGAAAGAAGAAATGCCAGACGTAGAGTGTCAAACATAACAGAAGAGGAATGTGAAAGAAGGAATGCTGACCAGCGGGAACGTAAAAATGCTAGGCAAAGAGTGTATGCTGAAGGAAGAAATGCGAAATCTTATTTTAAATGTGCAGTACAACTGTGCTAATGCATTTGCATTTTTCGGAGTGCAAATAAGTGACATACCAGGTGTAGGCCCGTATTGTTTAAAAATTTCAGGTGAAGTATATCATAGAACGTCTAGAAGTTTGCAGAGTGATGGAGAGGTGCCGGCATATGCGCAACTATATGTTTACGATGCGGATGAAGCAGTCAGGGTACGTATGAGCCATCCGTCTAACCTTAGATGTCAACAAAATATAATGGAAACTATTGATAATGTCATCCGTCGTGTAAGTCCATATGCTCTCCAATACAAAAGGTTGAAAGAAGCGGTTGAGGAAGAAGAATCTATAGTTGCAGAGCACGGGGGCCAGATGCGGAATATTCAACTACTCTTTACGCGTTCTTCGTTAGATGACCAAAGAAGGTATAATGCTCCATCTAATAATAATGAAGTCGCCATTGTGTATGTAGCAGATTACGAAGGTAGGTTACCGCCAAACGTAGATTTTGCTGTTCACCCTAAGAATGTAGGAGGTCTCCAGCGTATTAATATGTTATCAAAACATTTAGATCCGATGGTTTTTCCATTGTTATTTCCATCAGGTGAATTTGGTTGGACTCTACAGCCTTAAATAATACAACATTAACTGCATGGTTTAAACTTAACCAACAAGATAATGAGGCATGTAATATTAAGTATCAGGATTTAACTAATTTCTATGTTTTTTCTAGCAATAAGCAGTGGAAGAAGAGGCAATGTGGCGGGGACAAGATTATTGGTCGCATGTCCCCCGTTTCTCCTAGAAATATAGAATTATACCATTTAAGACTTATTCTTTTACAAGTGACTGGCGCTACGTCCTTTGAATCTTTGCGGACTATTAATGGTTGTCTACTTCCTACATTTCGTGATGCAGTACGAGAATTAGGACTCATCGATGATATTGGAGAATGGCAGCGTTGCATGGCTGAAGCTTCAACGTATATGATGCCCAAAGCTCTTCGTGACCTATTTGTCTTATTAATGATTCATTGCCTCCCACCAGATCCGTTGCAGCTGTGGAACGATTTCAAAGATTTGATGTCAGAAGACTTTAGTCGTCAAGGTGCTACTGCAGAAATTGCACAAAATTGTTCCCTTTTGTATATTCAAAAGGCATTAATAAATGAAAATTCTTCATGCACATCACAGGGTTTGCCGGGACCAGATTACAGCAATACTTATAATGAAGTGGTTGATATTAATTTAGCATTAGAAAGTTCTTTAGGGTTAGAGATGGCTGGAAAACTCAATCGAGAACAACATTGTGCTTTCGACAGTATATTAAGTAAAAAATTTCAGATGTACCTGAAACAAAAAAATGTTTCTTTATTGACGGTCCTGGTGGCACAGGTAAAACGTTCCTTTATAAGACTATTATACATACTTGAAGAGGAAGATCTAAGAAAGTTTTATCTGTTGCTTGGACAAGAATATCAGCAATTTTATTACCAGGTGGACGTACATGTCACATGGCTTTTAATTTACTTCTTGATTTATAGAATAACACAACATGCAGAGTGACATCCAAGAACCGTGCAATTATAAGTGCAGCTGATGTTATCATCTGGGATGAAGCACCGATGGCGCCAGTTATAGCTTTAGATATAATTGAACGTACTCTGCGCGATATAATGGGTAATAATGATATTTTTAGCAATAAAGTAATCATTTTGGGCGGCGACTAGACAAATTCTACCAGTTTCTCGAAGGGCTTCTCGCGGTCAGTTAGTAGCGACATCTATTAAAAATAGCCAACATTGGAAAAATTTTACTATTTTCAATTTGAAAACTAATGTCCCCGCTTTAGAAGGTGAAAATTCATTTACACAGTGGCTTTTAGATTTAGGCGATGGAAAGCTGCCTCCTGTGGAAGGAAAGTATGCGTCATCAGTGCTTATTCCAAATGAAAGTGTAAGTCAAAATGTTGTTCAAAGTTCAATATATAATGAAGTACATTCTATAGCGGATGTTCCCCTAATAAGTAAACGAGCGATACTGTTTCCCAAGAATGAACATGCTCGATTGATTAACGAAGATGTACTCGGGCGTTTGGAAGGTCCAATCTTTACATTTTATTATGTGGATAGTATTAAAGATGATAGTCGTGAAATGGACTACAAAATGATATATTTTTAAAATACATTCATTTATCAATAATCATTAAACTAAAATGCTATGTAATTTATTAATAAATAAGACGCTGTAATTTTAGCGAAAAAAATAAATACAAAGAAGAATTCGATAGCTGTTTCATTTTTTGTATGTCACTGACAGCTACCATAGACAGTAAAACCTGATTTTTTCACTGAAATTTTGTCTGTCACTGACAGCTACCATAGACACTAAAACCTGATTTTCTTCTCCTCAATGTTGATGAATTCATTATTTTTAAACCAGCCAAACTTAAAAACTCAGAGTTGACAGCATCACAATATTATACAGTAACTGTCAATAAACAAAAAAAGAATTAACGCTTACTTCAGAATACGGCCAATTATCAAATTCTATTAACTTTGTAACAGTAAGGAAATCAATTGTGTTTGTTGCAGAGCAAACACAATTGGCCGCGGGACGACCGTCATTGGCCGCGAAGCGGCCACAATAGCAAAGATGGAAATTTCACAATAGCAAAGATGGATGAAAGCGGCTGACGTAGGCATAGGTAAACAATTGTGTTTGCTGCACAGCAAACACAATTGGCCGCGCAGCGGCCATGGCTGACCGCGGAGCGGCCGTCATTGGCCGCGAAGCGGCCACAATAGCCGCCCGCAGGGCCTAGCAGTAAGCAATCGGCTTCGCCGATTGCTTTCCTGCTAGTTTATTATATTTATAGAGATGTTAAAGGTTATTAGAAGCAATGTGTAGTAGTTACGCATCATAGGGAAGAGAGGGTAATTACATACAACTTTCTTTTGAATTATCTACTACTATAATTAATCTGCATGAAGATATTCTATATCAGAATACCACTATTGTGATTCTCTCTAATTTGTAAAAGCAAATTAACTTTTGCATTTAATGTTTAAGTAATTTCATTGTCTGGCTGGGACAAATGATTGTTATTTTCGCCTTCAAAATTAAATAAAACACTTTCTGGAGTTGCCAAAATTTGAGTGTACAAAATGCTTATCGGACTTTAGTGTATAAATTGCTTACATATGCGTCTGATACATGGGCCTTGACTAAATTGATTGAGTGTCGGAACTGAATATTTTTGGATGTAACATTTTAAGGCGTATTTTTGGCCTGATTTTAGAAAATGTTGTTTTAGTATTTACAGTGATATTAAATTAAAGTTAAATCATATTTTTTATTATATCATTTTCAGAACCGGGACCTCTGCCATCTTGGAACACGCCGGCAACACGACCGAGTTTGTCTTCCGTGTCCCAGAAGCCCGCCGCCGTGTCCTCTGCATCTTCAAATCAAAATGCGAAGAAGCCGCTGGGAGTCAGCCGATTCCCGGCAGACAACGAAAGCAACAGGATGAAGGACCGGGCCAAAGCGGAAGTCAGCCCGATGAGCAACTTCCAGAGGCAAGGTTCCCAATCGGAAGACTTCAGAGAGAGCGCGGGCGGCTCAAATTATAGGATGGATGATCAGAGTTCCGCCGCCACTCACTTCCCAGCGATGAGGACAAATGACATGCCGCAGGTCAACTCGGCCATAAATGATTTTGACATGTTAAGCCGTCATAAGGAGTCCAACAAACAGCCTCTGTCCAGGTATTTGAACAGTCTTCGGTTTTGTGATGATGGTGATTAAATATTTACTATTAATTTTAATTAACCGGTCGTATGTCGCGCAATTTCGCGCACGATTGCTGTTTTTTAGACACTTTTTGTGATGGTTATACTCATGTAAAAATCAACAATAATCGCTAAGAAGTTGCAGTTTCTGGTTTCTCAATATACAGACTTCAATAATTACTTATAGTTTAATAATTACTTGTACGATAACTACTGATTCATTAATTATGA
This sequence comes from Agrypnia vestita, assembly GCA_016648135.1. Classification (NCBI taxonomy): domain Eukaryota; kingdom Metazoa; phylum Arthropoda; class Insecta; order Trichoptera; family Phryganeidae; genus Agrypnia; species Agrypnia vestita. Next base: position 458,453 of record JADDOH010000012.1, read on the forward strand.
AAATAAGTAACGAAATTTACTGTCAAAAATGTACGCACATGTTTATCGAATAAAACCATGGAAGTAATAACACTAAAGATATTGTTTTTCAATATTTTCGTTCTAAATATATCAAAGAATATAAAAATATTTAATTTTAACACTTTTTCATTTAAAAATAACACTTTTTTATTTTTAACAGATAAATAACACAATTAATGTGTGGTTCGAAGACAACATTTCGAATGGTTTTTTTGTCCGGTTTGCACGGTAAATGAGGTTACTTGACAAATAGAACGCGTTCAATCATTCAAAAACTTGAGATATAACCAATGATAAGCTTTAAAAACCCATAAACTAAAATAAAATAGGCCGAATTTGCATATGTGTCTAGGGAGCGCAGATCTGCGCTCTGGCACCCGACCGGTTAAACGTCTTTCTATTAACCACTTAACTAGTAATGCTACCGTTTACCGGTTTCGATACTACTGTGTCTTCATCAGGATGGACGCAAACTAACTATCCATTATCTATCCTAGCAAACAGATCAATTTTTGAATGGGGGCGTGGCTACAGCTATGGCGGGGGTAATTGAGAAGTGGACGCCGAAATGGGGAATATATCAAGTAACGGACTATTCATAAAATTTATCTGGTTGTTAATTATATTGGCTTTAGTGTTCAACAACTGATGTTTTTGTTACATTTTTTTTATGAAAAGAAAATTATATTGAAACTGCTGTCATTTGCAAAAAAATATTTTTTTTATATGCTACAGCGTATATCACATCATTTAACAAGAAAATAATTCACTATTTCATTTCACTCAAAAGAGAAGGATGTTTTTGGTAAAGCACGTAACTCTGCCATTTTGAAATTTAAATATTTTTTTCTTGAAAAATATTAATCGTATGCTCTAAACAATGATAATAAAATGAATTATGTATGTCTACTATTTATGTCAAAAAAATAAAATTGAATCAAACATACTAATTTCGTTGTCAGACAGACAGAGTTTGTAATTTCCTGTAATATCCGTAATTTCATTCGAATTCACGGCTAAAAAATGAAATTACACAGGCGTGAACCTCCGCGCAACGCGGAATGCAATCAATGTTGCCACCACCGCATATCCACTACCCATTAAAAATATAAGTTAAAAATATAAGTTAATAAATATATAAACTAGAGCTTAGGAGATATTCTTCCGCTGTGACCCAATCCCATCATCTCTGTACAATTTTATACTCCGTGACCAGAGCCAAATTCTATGGGGGGGTTTTTCATGATGCATGAAACTGTTTTTTTTTATTTATTATTATTTATTGTAGTACGTATTTGAATATTTAATTTTTCACAGACCCTCAACGTCAAAGGGGGCAATAAAGAAATACCAAGCTCCCCAGCCCCCCAATGGGGGGAAAAAACAACGGGAGATCAAACCAAAGAGTCCGCCCGACTTGAACGAAGATCCCCGCATCAATCACACCGTGAAAAACCCTCCACCGTTCTCCCACATCCGCGACGTGCCCTTGTGCAACGCCCTTCTGCGGGAACAGAACCAAGAGAGGCAGCGGCAGGAGCAGACGGTGTACAATCTGGAGCACGGCCTCCCGCCCGTCCTCAACCCCGCCGAGAAACTGGAGAAACTGCGCAAGATGAGCGCCCTGCAGAACATGGACTTTGATGACCCAGAACGGAATAAAGTCAAGCAGAAGAAGGAGCGAAACGAAGAAGTAAAATGCGACTTCGCCTTCACGCCGATGACGCCGGAGGAGATGAACAAAAGACTGCACAGAAGAAATACGCAAGCGGATCAGAGAAACGGTCTTCCGCACAATCAGGCCAAGAATACGAGGCAAAGCTCCGAGCATCACTACGAGAGCGTGGATTACTCGCCGTGGGCCAACCCTCAAGCGAGCGTTGCGGAAGGGAGCAGTCCCGGGGCCGCCACGCCACAGCCAGTCGACAGGTTTACGGAGATCAAGAATGATCTCCGAGTGCTGAGGAAGGAATTGAAAGATCTTAAAAATACGCTACAATGTAATGAATTCTCTAAGCAAATAGTTAACAAAGTAGTTAAACGCCAGTCGGACATTGAAAATAGAAATAAAACAGTTAAAGATATTACGGAAAAACCTTTATCAACAGCCTTTTTACCATATATAAGAGGGACAACAGATAAACTCAGCCGTCTACTTAGAAAATATAACATAAGAACGATATTTAGGACTGAAAATAAAATATCTAGCCTTCTACGCAGTGTAAAAGACAAAATACACCTAGAGTCCCATGGTGTATACGAAATACCATGTGGATCGTGCGACCAGACATATGTTGGAAAAAGCAACAGAAAGATATCTGCTAGGGTTGCTGAACATAGAGTTGATATGACCAACAAAAAACTAACATCGTCGCTTGTCCAACACACGCTCGAAGAAGGCCACAGCATAGACTTTAATAATACACGAATAATAGCGAACGTCCAAAACGAAACAGTAAGGATATTTAGAGAAGCTATAGAGATATATAAAAGAATAAATATTATCAACAATAGAGATGATGGTATACGTCTCCCAACGGCATGGAAAAGCATTCTATTCAACAGTAGATTTCTTAGTAAAAATAAAAATAATATATTAGCGCGCAAAAATCAATTAAATATAACCACCGACACAATAGAAGCAACATCAAGTACAAAGCGCATCACAAGGAGCCAAACAAACGCCATTAAGGCCAACAACGGCCGGGAACACCCATTATTTAATACAAAATTCCCGAAAATCATTAAGGCCAATAATGACCACAGTACCCAAATTTAGACTTTAACTTACCAGACCTCACTTGGTAATAAGCTTCCGATACGAACGGACGTCTTCGCACTGCCCCTCGTGACGGAAATTTATTAACAAGCAACCTGAAGATGCCTGTTGTGATTCAGGCGAAACGTCGGTTGACGAATGGTCCTTCTGAGGACCAGATTTTGACGCGGGTTACCCCCCAAGAAATCAATACTAACATATATATATATATATATATGTCACTGACAATCACATCCATTACTACTAGTGCATGCTTGTTGGTACAGTGATCATGACGCTTGCGTAGTAATCTAGTGGTCAGTGGTTCGAGTCACATTTCAGGATAAAAGCAATATAATTTTTTCTTCATAACACGGGCTTTTAATATAAGTATTTTCATTACTTTTTAATTTAAATTAATGAATTTATTTTGCTGAATGAAGATGATAATTTCATTAAAACATTTAATTGGCTGTTTTGTCTAGCTAGGCAGCTGCGATATCAAATTACTATAAAAAATGCAAGGGTTGGGTTGTATTCCATCAGTAGTAACCGTAGTTACCCAAATTAATTATATTTATATTTTATAACCCAAACCCATATTTAAAAAAAGGACAAAAATACATACAAATATTATTAAAAGTACCTACCTACATTTTATTAGGATATTAAATAGATATTTATATTAGTTTTGTTAAGTTATTTTACTTGACATCGGGCTTGGATAGTTAAGATTAGCAAGGCAGCCTCTAGCATGTTACTTAGATCTTCTTCGTTCTATAACCTATTCCACCCACATCTTTCTGTATTCTATCCAGACATTGAAATCTATCAGCAATATTTCGAAAGTACGCCTTTTTTCTGTTTCAAAAAAGGTTAGATTCTTCAACGGTGGTTGCAGTTAATATAACCAAGTAATTTGAGACGCTATGCTCACAATGTGGCTTTCTATATATAAATATTTTAAAATTCATAATTTTATTAATGTTACTAATGTTACAAAATTAAATAATTAATATAATTTACAAAAAAATTTCATTATGACTTTATTTATTATTAATTTACCATAAGTGTATTGTGTAATTCTATTATATTCAAAATGTTCATAAGATTTTATACTTACTTGTTCTTCTACTACTGTCACTTTAGGACCACTTTTAACGACCTGTTCTGTTAAAATATAAAATAAATACGTTATATAAAAAAATCGATAAATCGATCGTAAAACATACAGCTTTTATTTTATTTTCAAATAGAAACGCGTGCACGGAGTACATTTCATATTTATATTCTTACTACTTTCAACTTAAACTGAACGCTTGGGCTATGCGATCTCCTGTGACAAGGCTTGACCCCCCGACCTCTCGATCACTAGGCGGGTGTCTTACCACTAGACAATCAAGCTAGTTATCACTGAAACTCAAACCCTGAAAATTCTCTTTCCAGGAAAATAATACACAAATGTTGAAAAGTCACCTCCACATCGAATAATCTAACTTATATATTATTTCTTCTATTACCTATAGAGAGACATGCTTTTTTTTCCAAAAAAATATTATTACATTTTTAAGTTTGCAATTCATATCAAAAACCTTTTATAAGTACATTGGTAATTCATTACGCCGGTAAGAAAATGATCACGTGTTTGACTCCCGGTGATTTTTGATAATTCGTTCTACACATCTTTATATTTGATTTTATTTAAATATCATATAACCATGGGTCAACTATTCGGGTTGGAAGAAACTCTATAAACCCGTCAGACGTGCTGGCTGAGTTTCCAGCGCTTTTGTTCCAAGTTTGTTAGCTGAACTGATGAACTGAAGGAACTTGAACTGCTCTTAGCTGCATCGCATTAACCACGATTACACTCTTGCAAGAACACTGCAACTCTTGGATGTTTATTAAAGAGCAAGCTTGTACTTTGCAGAAACAAGGTAGAAATAAGAGATTCCTCTACAATAATTGTAAATAGCATCTTAGAGACGTATTTCTTTGTTATTATAGCTCGTAAAATCACTCTGATAGGTTTGTGGTGTGTAGTCCAGAATGTTTTCACCAACGCGGTGCGTCCAGCTAACGCATCGGGTGAGTCGCGTGAACGCACCCGGCGGACACTGCGCCTTGCCTCACTAACACTAACATTAAAAAAATGTACGGAATTAGTGTCAAAATGCACCCTTTTGCACCACGAATAATTTAATATAATGCTTTTCATAAAATTTTGGTAAAATTAAAATGAATGAAATGTAAAAATGAGTGAAGAGTAAAATTAATATGTGATGTAATTAATAAAAATTAAATTTGTTTTCACCACTTTTGTATTGAAAAATATCAACATGTTTCAGAGCCCAGGGGAAAGAAGTTAGAGTTAAGGAGTTCCTTAACACTAACTTCAAAATTTCTACACGTTTTTCCTATACAAAAATAATAATTTTGAAGTTTGGATTAAGGAACAGTAAAGGTGTTTAAGTAACAATAATTATTCCGAATTTTCTAACCATATTTTGGCTACGGATCATTCTTTTGATCTTGTTTACAAAATTATACAGAATCACAGTTTGATAAATTATACATTTTTGGAAATAAATGTTAATGGTTAATTGAATATTAAAATTAACCAAGTCCTTTTTACAAATAGTTATCATTTGAATTTATTTTCATGTTAGTAGATACTTCATTATTAGTCATTTTCCATATATAATCTTTTTATTATGATTGTCTATACTTCGATTTTTGAATTTAAATTGTTAGTATACAATCGTATTCTGGCGAAGGGGCCATGGGCTCTGAAACATGTTGATATTTTTCAATATAAAAGTGGTGAAAACAAAGTTCATTTTTATTAATTATCTTAATAATGCCATCACACAATTATTTTGCTCTTTCTGAAGCAGTAAAATAAGTAAGTTTACAGAATTTAAGAAATACTTATTTTTAGTGGATTTTAGGTATAGGTACTACGCACAATTAAATTAAATAATATGCCAAGAAATACATTACGCTTCGTATTTATTAAGTTCATTAATTTATTCAAAAGATACGCCACGTAAAATTTTGGGACAGTATTGTATCAACTGAACAAAGTCTTTCAATTTAAAACATATTTAAACGATAACAACCTGGCTGAAAATTATAAAATTTAAATATAATATAGATTTTAAAAAACAGTAATTTTTTTATTTATTTATAGATATCAGGTGGTTCAAACAATGCCATAGTCTCCCCAGGAAGCAGTTCATTTTTTTCGCTAAGGTAATTTTATTAAACCGGATGTTATTGGATCAGATAAATTATGGAATATAATCGAATGAAAACATAATGGGACAGACTGGTTGACTCATGCAGAAGCAGCATAAAACAGGGGAACATGGAAACACCTTGTCGAGTCTTTGGGCACTAGGACAAGGGGATGAAGATAATGATGAACCGAATTTGTTTATATTCTTGAACTTTTTTGAGAATGATTCAGCCTGAACATCTTCTGCCCTTATTGATGTACGGCTTCATCAATTTCTTCACAAACCAATCACCTAAACGCTCACTATTTGGTCTATTATCATCTTTTCCAAGGTAAAAAAACGTATTCATTACATAATTTTCATCTTTGTCTACGTCGAAACAATGATGGGACAAAAATGGGACAAGCGACACATCTAGATATATCTTATTTCTTTTAATAAACTATTCCTGTTATAAAATTGAAATGAAAACATTTTTAATTATATAAATACATAAAATTACTAAACGTCAAAAAGTTTCACCGACCTAAATAAAAAAACAAAAAAGTTATAGACGATCAAACTTGTGGATGGGACAAAAATGGGACGGCGGCGCTTCTAGTGTTAGAGGAAATCGGACGTATAGCTACTTATTTATTTAATTAAATTGGATTACAACTTGTTTAAATAAATTCCGAGCAACAGAAAGTATCGTCTAATCTTAATCAACCATGCTGCCTGCTTACATCTCACCCAGACACAATCCACTCAATACACTTTGCGGTACACTAAAGCACAGGGCATGGTAAAACTTGGGTAAGCCAGGATCCATCAGATCATCCATCATCTTAATATCCATAAAATAAAACATTCATAAAACTAACAAAAAAGTAGTATAATGTTCTTCCCCAAAAACCCGTCGATTCTTCCATGTAGGCAATGTATAGTGGATACAAATAGTAAAGTAACAAATAAATAAAAAAGTAATTTTGGAATTTACTGAAAATAAGATTTAAGTGAAATTTCATGAGAATTACATGGGAATTAAGCCTGCGTGTGAACCCAGGGAACTATGTAAAATACGTACGCGAATTAAGTGTTAAAAATATCTAACTTTTATTAATGAAAGATTTCGTAAAATTATTATTTAATTATCTATTTATTACGTATTTTATTAGATTTCGTAAAACAATAAAAAATATTATGCTGAAAAAACATAATATTACGCGCATTACTAAAGCTAAGACCAAATATGAAATAAAATAAGGTAAAGAGTTTAGAATTATATAATTGATAAAAATGTACTTATTTTCAGCGCTTATATATGGAAAATATGAACATGTTTCAGGGCCAATGGTCCCTTCGTCAGGACATAATTTATACTAGAACAAATAAATAAAAACTCGAAGTAGGTATATATAATAAAAAAATAAAAATTAAATATATGAATTTAATAATAATCAAGTACTATTATGAAAATAAATTTAAAAGATAACAATTGGTAAAAGGGACCAGGTTTTTTATAATATTAAATTTACTGTTAATCCTTTTTCTTATTTCTAAAATTTCTAATTTATTAAACTACAATTCTGTTTAATTTGTCTGCAAAATTTGTAAACTTTATTAAGTTGTTAAGTGATGCGCTTTGTACTTGATGTTGCTTCTATTGTGTCGGTGGTTATATTTAATTGATTTTTGCGCGCTAATATATTATTTTTATTTTTACTAAGATATCTACTGTTGAATAGAATGCTTTTCCATGCCGTTGGGAGACGTATACCATCATCTCTATTGTTGATAATATTTATTCTTTTATATATCTCTATAGCTTCTCTAAATATCCTTACTGTTTCGTTTTGGACGTTCGCTATTATTCGTGTATTATTAAAGTCTATGCTGTGGCCTTCTTCGAGCGTGTGTTGGACAAGCGACGAGGTTAGTTTTTTGTTGGTCATATCAACTCTATGTTCAGCAACCCTAGCAGATATCTTTCTGTTGCTTTTTCCAACATATGTCTGGTCGCACGATCCACATGGTATTTCGTATACACCATGGGACTCTAGGTGTATTTTGTCTTTTACACTGCGTAGAAGGCTAGATATTTTGTTTTCAGTCCTAAATATCGTTCTTATGTTATATTTTCTTAGTAGACGGCTGAGTTTATCTGTTGTCCCTCTTACATATGGTAAAAAGGCTGTTGATAAAGGTTTTTCCGTAATATCTTTAACTGTTTTATTTCTATTTTCAATGTCCGACTGGCGTTTAACTACTTTGTTAACTATTTGTTTAGAGAATCCATTACATTGTAGCGTATTTTTAAGATGGTTTATTTCTTCATTACGATGGTCGGAGTCGGATATTTTTATTGCTCTTGACACCAATGTATTTGCAACTGACGCAATTTGCGCCGGGTGATGATTAGAAGATGCATGGAGATACCTGTCTGTGTGCGTAGCCTTAAAAGATAACGGCAGTCTCGGCCACACTGTTTACAGAAAGGCTACGCACACAGACAGGTATCTCCATGCATCTTCTAATCATCACCCGGCGCAAATTGCGTCAGTTGCAAATACATTGGTGTCAAGAGCAATAAAAATATCCGACTCCGACCATCGTAATGAAGAAATAAACCATCTTAAAAATACGCTACAATGTAATGGATTCTCTAAACAAATAGTTAACAAAGTAGTTAAACGCAAGTCGGACATTGAAAATAGAAATAAAACAGTTAAAGATATTACGGAAAAACCTTTATCAACAGCCTTTTTACCATATATAAGAGGGACAACAGATAAACTCAGCCGTCTACTTAGAAAATATAACATATGAACGATATTTAGGACCGAAAACAAAGTATCTAGCCTTCTACGCAGTGTAAAAGACAAAATATACCTAGAGTCCCATGGTGAATACGAAAGTGCGACAAGACGTATGTTGGAAAAAGCAACAGAAAGATATCTGCTAGGGTTGCTGAACATAGAGTTTATATGACCAACAAAAAACTAACATCGTCGCTTGTTCAACACACGCTCGAAGAAGGCCAAAGCATAGGCTTTAATAAATACACGAATAATAGCGAACGTCCAAAATGAAACAGTAAGGATATTTAGAGAAGCTATAGAAATATATAAAAGAATAAATATTATCAACAATAGAGATGATGGTATACGTCTCCCAATGGCATGAAAAAACATTTTATTCAACAGTAGATTTCATAGTAAACATAATATATTAACGCGCAAAAATCAATTAAATATAACCACCGACACAATGGAAGCAACATCGGGTACAAAGCGCATCACAAGGAGCCAGACAAATGCCATTTAGGCCAACAACGGCCGAGAACACCCAATATTTAATACGAAATTCCCATAACCCATTAAGGCCAATAATGACCAAAGTACCCAAATTTAGATTTTGAATTACCAGACCTCACTTGGTAATAAGCTTCCGATACGAACGGACGTGCTCGCACTGCCCCTCGTGACGGAAATTTATTAACAAGCAACCTGAAGATGCCTGTTGTGATTCAGGCGAAACGTCGGTTGACGAATGGTCCTTCTGAGGACCAGATTTTGACGCGGGTTACCCCCAAAGAAATCAATACTAACATTTCTAACACCCGTGAAAACCTTCATTATAACATATATATATATATATATATATATAAAGAAAGCACATTTTTATTTTGACGTTGCAATTTCAGAAAAATTTCTATGCTGTTGAAGCAAATTTATGAATCAATTAGAAAAAGACCTAAGAAAAATCAAATCAACGAAAAAATATTTTAGCTACTACCGGGATTCGAACCAACCACGGACCTCCACTCTATCTAGGAGCGGTGCGATATCCAGTTTCTCCATGGCAGCCTAGTACATTGACGTAAATTTTTCAACTTTATAAATAGTCAATTTATTAATTGATTATTATTTCTGTGTTATTTTATCTGTGTTTTTTTATGTGTGTCCTTTTCTAACTGATTCATACATTTTTACAAAAATTATTTATTATGTCAGTTTTATTAATTGATTATTTTTTCTATTTTTTTTAGCGTGTCGTTTTCTAACAAAAATTATTTATTATCTGTCAGTATTATGATTTTTGGAGATGAATGTCGATTTCATAACTTGTATTCAAATCGAGAAGATTATACTATATTGTACTAATAATTATTACGAAAATATACTTCCAAATGTTCTTAGTTATTGTAATAAATAATTTGAGGATTCGCTCTCATATTTAAATACGACTCGGAAGAATATTATATTTTTTCTGAAGCAATCAGACTTGTATGGTAATAATATGTAAATGTAAAAATCTCGGACGTAGCAAAGATTACCATTCCCTCCTCATACTTCTTGTGTTCTTTCAGAATCTCTTTGTTTGTTTGAAATATTGGCTGGTCGTGTTCTGGGTTGGCAGCCGTCCAAGCATCCACTGTATCCCATACAGAGCTGAGCTAATCAGAATGTCATGAATCAAAGTTACGCAGTGGAAATAAAACTCAAATTGGCCCGGCAACAGCGGGGCCTGTACCTCTGCGCACACAAGTCTCTGATTGATTGACTTTCGAACTGCGCCCGAAATGGATCGCTCACTTGTTTTGTCTATTGAATAAATCCTTTGAATGATCACTCTATCATGAAGAATAAGAGATTTGAAAGATATAGATAAATTGGCACATTTAGATTACACCCAATTCCAAATTCACGTTGCAAATTACATCCAATGCAATTTATGTCTTAACTGTGAAGTACTGTGAAGTAAATACAAAAATGAAAAATTTAGTTACCTACTGGCACGAGTATCTAAAAAAACTTTCTCGAAGTTTCCGAAACAACCTGGAATATTCCAGAACGATTTGGAAATATCTAGAATGCACAAAATTATCCCAGAAAATTCGAGAGAAAATATTTCATATAGATTGTGTAGCAGAGGACACGATCTGATAGCAGCGAAAAATCGCTGTCAGACGAACGGGCGAGTGCTAGCGAATCCATAGAAACAACGAAAAATAAGCGAACATGAAAAACATCTAAAGATATCTTGTGCTGGCACGTGGAGTGTATTATATCTATGAGTGCGCGTGTAATACATTAGACATTAGATGTTTCAGCAGAGGCAGAATAAGTAGATGATACCTGGTGTAAATTAGACTCACAACTTACTGTGGTAGTTTATTGACACACTTTTACAAAGGTGGCGTTGAATACACAATACTGCAATGGCTACGACGATCGGCGCAAAAGTGACGTACTTCTTGGCCACCGGGACCTGGCTAACCGCATCGAGCCCGTGATTGGTGGGTGCCGGCTCGGTGCGTACGGCTAGAGACGCGACGGTCTGAACCACCATAGAACCAGCGAATAAAGAGTACCTACGTGTAGAATATTCTAGGGCAAAATTGTCCAAATTACGAAGTAGTGTTCCAGTTGAGTCTATGTCAAGTGATTGTGTATTAAATAAGAGTTTAGCTCGTTTTAAGTGTTACCAACCCGTGACAATACTTTATCAAAATAAATAATGTTCTTTTCATTTAAACTTTTGTACATAATATATTTTAATTTTTTTGTACGTAAAATATTAAAGTGTTTGTTTGTCTACATCCTCGCTGGATAATTACCAGCAGAATTTATTAAAAATGTGCAGTGTCGCAGAAATTGATAAAAATATTTTTTTCCAAGGTTGCTATTTAAAAGATTGCTATATCTCCATAACTATTAGAAATTGGGCATTATTGCTTGGAAATTTTGAACTTGTAACTAGACTGGAATCTATGTGTAAAATATCGTGGACTAGCTCTGTTATACCCTGTATAGTTTTTCTATGGACGGTGATTATGATGACATTTTCGAATTAATTTGAAATATATTTATCCTTTCTCGTACGTTTCAAATTTCGAACAAAAAAATGGACGGTTGACACGCTGCCTCGCAATCTCGGGATATTTATTCTTTCACAACGAAATTTCACTCTTTGATATTAAAATATTATTTGAAAGGAAAATTTCCCCGTTACGTACCAAAAATCCATTATCCATTAATCGACAGACGTGATGGGAAGACCTTTCAGCTAGATGGGGACATTTGTTTTTTGCCTGCTTCGAAATGGGTAGCAGAAATATTTTTAAGTGGTCCCGTATTAAATGACTACACTCAATATGAGTGATCTTAAAATTTAAAATCCTTTTGGCGCTGGCCTCAATAATCAGACGGAATATTTTTCTTGTCCAATTTGATTTGTGATTTAGCGGAGTTACGATTTTTCAAAATGTTTGAAGATTTACAATTTTTTAACAATACCTATTGTGTAAAGCTGATTCATTCGGAATTTTTACCAAATCAATTTTTCATGTAATTTCGTAAGTCTCCTACTTCTTGGTAGCATTTTTTCCGAAACTTGATCTATTTAATTTTTTTTTAATTTTCTTCAGCTATCTTATTCTTCCACCACTGGTTAAGAATGTATTGTACCAAAGGACATCACCCAAATCGACGGCTCCTACATATAATATCGTAACCCACAGATCGTCGATTTTTAGTTATTTGTGTATTTCATATGTATTTAATTATATCTTTATTTCCAAGAAAGAAAAAAATATATTTTGCAATAAATAACGTTTTTTTCGGACGTATTTTATCGTATCTCAAACAATCACATTTTTTTACTAAGTATACTATCGTGTGTAACACTTACGATAACATACGTTGGAAAATAACATAAGATAATTATCGTATGTAACACTTACGATAATATGCGTGAGAAAATAACATAAGATAATTATCGTATGTAACACTTACGATAATATGCGTGAGAAAATAACATAAGAAAATTATCATATGTAACACTTACGTTATTTTACGTCGCGTCTTTTCCGAAGTAAAGTGTTGTAAGTCATTTATACGATATTTTACGTCGCGTCTTTTCCGAAGTATAATATCGTATGTGCACTTCTACAAAAACCTTTAATAATTTCGACTTTTTTGTGATTATTTATGAAACTACAGTATAAAGTAAAATATTGAAATGAAATTTCAAAAAAATTGGACAATAATTAGATTTATACCGGACGAAAATATGTTCAAATCCTTCTCCTGTAAAATTGAATTTTGTGGGTTACGATATTATACGTAGGAGCCGTCGAAATATTTTTCATGATTTTTCATTATTGCACAGTTTAATTGTTTGTTTATTACGATTTGATTGTTATTCAACGTTAAAATGTAAAATGGTTTCTTTTTTTTCTAAAACATGTAGGTGTAATTTAAATAATATATATATTATATATATTATATAAATATATATGAAGGATTATTTTCTAGGATAACCCGCGTATTGTAATAATCCTTCATCTTTTACCCGCGAAAATCTTAATATTAACATATATATATATGTACAAATAATATAATCAATATTTAAAATGGATTCAATAAAAGTTTTAAAAAATTTCAGAGAACTTCATCAGAAACGAGTGCTTTCTTTAAAACGGATGAATATCTTTTGAATTTCAAGAACTTTACATTTTGGTTACGGTATGTCAACACCATCCACTAACCAGGATTACAAATGTAATTCAAGTCGTACAAATATTTAAAACTTATTGAGTGAATGTATGAAACCCATTTTCATGCTGGAAAATACCTGGAAAAATATTAGCGACTCATCACAATGCACGAAGAAAACTCTGAAGTAACTGAACCACTTGCGATATTTTAAAATAAATGTCTGGAAAATGGGTGTATAAAAATTTCCAATACTTTTCATTGGAAATATCCGTTACCATCGTGAAATCGAATCAATAATTGATTGGCCAGAGTTCGACGAACCGGGGCTCCGCGTGATTCGCGATCGAAGGAAAAATTAACTCTGAAACGTAGCGACATATCGGAATCACTTCGAAGGAAAAATTTGATTTGATTTTTGAAAAAGATTTTCCTCCAAAGGGTGAGGTAAAATTGTACAACCTCATTCTTTATTTTTATCAAAGAAATGATTAATGTTATCAGAAATAAATGAATATTGAATTTTGTTATAGCAATATCCAGGCTGCATAGTTATTTTTTAATTTTAAAATATTTAAAAAAATATTTTTTGATACGATGAATGAAAGTTTACTTACCCGCAAGTTCAAAAAATGTGAATATCTAATGGGGCAACGAAAAAATAAAAATTACAAAAAGGATTTTATAAATAAATTTAAAACCATCTTTGCAGTCCTTTAAGACATACTCAAGAATCAGATCCCGAGATCTCGGTGTAGTTTACATAATTGATGTCATTAACTTATACGAACACTTCTGTGATGCAGCCACTGCGTCCAGGAGTTGAGACCAGAGGTGCGACTCAACCGTATATTTAATGGTGTTTAGTCGATAACCTTCAAACTAATCTGAGGGTGTGTCCGAAAAATTTAAAGTATGTGTCTCAGACAGATCGCAGACAGTCGATCACGAATCTTTAGTTACAACAAAATTAAGGCATTATTGCGCTTTGGATTACTTGGATTGGATACAGAATTATCTCAAAATTAATATTTATCCAGAACTGCTCGAAGCCTTGACATGTTGATTTTAATTAATAATAAACCCTCGTTGTGTGCTTGTTCTAGTTGCAGCTACGATTACCTCGAAATCTGGGAACCCGCGGCCTCTAACCAGAGTTCTTCATCGCCGTCTGCAACTGCAGATCCCTCCTCACCTAAAAGAAGACTGTGCGGAGACTGGAGCTCGCGTCTCAAGCTGCTGAGACACGTCTCCAAAGGGCCGAGACTTAACCTGAGATTCGTCTCGGACTACTCACACCACTACACCGGATTCAAAGCCACACTCACCATGGAGAACGGTGAGTCACCATTCCTTAAGACTTATTTCTCTTCTTTTTCTTATGCCCTATCTGTTCAACGGACGATAGTTATCGTGTTGACTGTGAGCATTTCATTTACTGCGGCCCAAATAGCTCTGCAATAGACTGGCCAAACTACTGCCTTAGTTTTTTCAGCCATAATGTATTTCTTCTTACATTGTCACGATTTCCGGCAATCTAGATACAAGATCTCGTACCTACTTTTCTAGATCACATGACCGAGATATTGAAGTTTTCGGATTTTTGTTGTTTTAATTGCTTTTTTATTATTCAAAATATCTTCACTCTTAACTCTGTCCACATCTCGAATGCTTCAAGTCGCTTTATTAATTCTTCGGTAAGCATTCATGCTTTCATTCCATAAAATATCTAATATTGAGAACAGGTAGCATCTGAAATAATCCTCGTTTGGAAATAATGGATTGCGAATCGAAGGTTGAGATCATCAAAGACTTATGTTGTAGTTTTTAATAATAAACCGGTATCATTACTAGCTGCAAAATCTATGTATAATATATTTCATGAGAAGGACTGCAGATATTACTAGCACAGTCCCTTCTAATATATGAAAAGTTTTCAGATTTGGAACATAATAGGTATATATACCTACAACTTTAAAAAATTTGATGATTACGAGGAAATTTGTGAACGTTGCATTGTATTGCATCATTTAAGCTAGCTCATACAGGTCGTAAGCTCTGGGCCATCCTATAAGACTTCTAAAAATCTTATGAATAGGTTTGTATCTGTGAGATTTCTATAATTTATATTCAATTTCTTTGTCTTGTATATTTATCGTCTTTTGTCGTACAGTAAACAAAGATATTGAGAGACAAGTAGATGGAATAGATACACGATTCTCGTGATGTATCCCCACGGGAACCTCACAATAGAAACCCGACGTGATACGTAGGCAATAGAGAATGATCACAAAAGATGTAGCGAAATGTAACAAATTTTGAAGGAGACTTACATCAAATCCAAAGCCTAGGGCCTCGGCGAGAATATATCATGTGGACGTAAGATGTATGGATGTGTAAAAGAGAAACATCTACGTTACCATTATCGCGACTGGAAAATAATGATGGTTACGGTATATCGCGATGGTTTCATTGTCAATTTAGATATTCCCTATCTTGTAACCCAAAATTGCAAGTTGAATAGATGTGAAATTGTTAAATATTACCCCCAATATTAAGAAACCATTCGACATTCATCTTGGATCAAATGATTGAAGGATTTTTCCAACATATAATTTGCATTAAATTATTAAACACGGATTATTGCCACATACTCTGATATCAGGATGAAACCAAATAAGGATTTTTTTTCATACAATATACAGGCGCCGACAGCAAAAGACTTCAAAAGAAAAAATAAAACAATTCACAAAATTCTTTAATGTTCATAGGTCATAAAATCTTTAATAGCCTGCCTATATAAAACCATATATATAATATATATAAATGAAAACTATATAAAACACAGAAAATATAGAGGAGTTTAAACTGGAGTGCAAAAAGTTTACAATAAGGACTGTAGATTATTAAATACATTAAATTTTAATGTAAATTATGTATTAGCCCATACGTCATATGTATGGAACTAAAGTATTAAATAAAAGTGAAAGTAAAGAAATAAATGAAAATAAAATCAATTTTAATGATTAATTTTGAAAACACATATCTCCATTTCAAATCGGCATTTTATAAGAAAAATTTGACGCTCATTGCACTTCTAAGTAAATCTCTTGTCACGTGCAACATAAAGAATTTTTGTACAATTTCGTTTAATTTAATAATAATCTTTTAACCTTAAATCAAACCAGTTATCTGTTCAATTACATTTTATAAGTTCAATTTTACCCGTAACTTACACAAAAATCATCGACGTACAAATATGGGAATCTATAGTTTAACAAGGTGAAGAAAATAAAGGCATTTGTATTTTGCATTTGCATCGAGTATTTTGACATATGAAAAAAAAATTTTTTTTTAAATGTAATCATACTAAGATTATTAATAATAATTAAAATAAAATTAATTTAATGGTCAATGTCCATGAAATAAAACGTGATGAGATAAATCTTTAGAATCATGTATAAGTTTAAATATTTTTCTGGACATTAACTCAAAGTTGAGATTGATTTGTAGAAAATGATAAAAATTCATGCATGTGTACACGATGTTCGATTTCGTTCGAGGTTGAATTTGTGCGTACAAACGTCATCTAGAAATATATAAACCAACAACAAGGTATTCTGAGAAGTATGACAAACAGAATGTCGATTTTAACAATTTCTGAGGAGATTCAAAATAACCAAACTGACGAACTGAACATGTTAACATGACAGACTTGAAGCGTACACGGCGACGACAAAAGCCGAGAGTTAGTTCCGTAGAATATCATGAGAACAAAATCGTAAAAATCTCACTATAGGACGATTTTTTCGTAATGGCACTCCAAGAATGTGTTGCATACCGATACATACATACATACCAGGCGCGTGCAGTGGGAACATTGAAGCATGACTTTTTGAAAACGTATATAATGGAAAAAAAATAGAAATCAAATATTTATGCAACAGATTTTTATGATATATCAAAATATGAATACTATGACATCAATTGTGATAGAAATATTACGAAATATATGTTGTATTCCGATTTTTTTTCCAAATAATTGGTTACGTAAAAGTCATGCTGCGATGTTCCCACTGCACGCCCCTGATACATACATAATTGCGGACCTGTCTGTATTGTATAGTTTAATTAACGTAAGTATGAATATATCAGCAATCAGTACGCGCCAAATCCTCATCTTCGGAACCTTAACACATTTCAAAAGCTTCATAGTAACAACGTCGGTCAAAACTATTACTAACATCTTCAGTTTATACCTATAACCAGTTGTATCGTCAGTATGTGGATGGGGCTGATGTGTTTAGCAGTTAATTAAACGAATTTTAGAAAAAAGTCGTCACAGTATACACACCCTCCATTAGCTGCTCCTAATACATTCATGCACGAATTCAAAGTCAATACTTAGATAATTTAAAGGTTAAGGTACGCCTTCATGCCCGAATTCAAAATCAATTCTTAGATAATTTAAAGGTTAGGTAAGGTACGCCTTAAAAGCGTAATTTTCAGTACATTTTTTAAGGCGTACAAATTTACACTTTTAAGGCCTTTAACCCTAACCTTTAAATCATCTAAGTATTGACTCTGATTCGGGCCTCAGATACTTTCGGTTTCCAGATAGTTAATAACCACAATTTTTTGTGTGTACTTGCCGTATGACATTATTTTCAACATTCAACCTTCTTTTATTGTCTGTTTTGAGTAGATTTTTTAAAAATCATTTCTACTTTTCTAATGTGCATTTCTTTTATATATAAGTGCATACTCCAGGCATTTTTAATTGTAGAGTTGACATAACAATGTTTATTGCTTGTATTATCAACGTCCCTACATAATTAACTAACTATCACGACGTTTCCCAGAAGTGTAGGTAGAGAGGAAGGATAAAACGCCACACTCTTCTATCTTGGCACACCACTTTTGCTTCATCCACTTTCATACATCTTCTCATGCACGCTCTTCGGTTTTGTAGCTTCTAACAGGGCCACGTCTCTTTATGTGTCTGTATAATTAAAAAAATTTAATCATTTAAATAATATTCTTGCAACAGATTCTTCAGTGGCTGACTGTACAATGAAAAATCAAACCACACAGTCGATATACGATAGCGTAACTAATCTAGTACATAAATGATATTGAGAGATTGTGCGATTTAATAATAATTCTGTATTCCCAGCACTCGTGAAATACGTAATACGACACCTAATTTCGGTTTGAATAGTAATATCATTTTGATCAAAATTAATAAGCCCCCAATAATTGTATTTAGAGTGCCCGTAAGCAGGGGATGAGAGATGATAATGCTGCGTAATACGTTCAGGAACAAAGGTTGTAAAGCGAACTTAACAGTCAACAGGTAGGTACCTGTATGTTTGACATTTAAAGCCCTGAGCGGCGAGCAGCCCTCGCGCGCGCGCATCCAGCGTACATTAATATTTCAGCTCAAAGAACAAAATACGGCCCGGGCGAAACAAAACAGAGACGACGGTACGGTTTCATAATGGGATCTTGTGATCGCGCGCTTTCATTTTATATTAGAAAATATTCCGACATCTCTTTCTCTCGAATCCTTAACCCTCGCCATAATTATTTGTCAGAAAGAAGGAAATTAATTTAAATGGTAGAAGCATAGTATACTAAGAACAGTAAGATGTCTTCATACAAACTGGCCGCTACCCATTAGAATGTGTGCGTGCGTGCTCGGCGCCGTGTACGCACGCACTGTGACGCACACATTGACATAGAATATGGGGGCACAAGGCGGCGGCAGTAAGGGCCGTGCCTTCGGTGCCATTCGCGCTCGCAGCCGCCGCTTTAGAAAAAAAATGCGCTTCCTAATAAAAATGCCTTTTTATGTTTGTGGTGCTTTACTAAAAAGGTGTGTTGATTATCACAAAGACTGTGAGTTTTTAAAAGTCTACGTTGATGTTAATCGGCGTCTTGCAATTTAAGTGCAGAAACTAGGTATATTAATTATAGAAATTTTCGGGTTTCGTGTCTACCTTATGCGTCAGAATCTCAGACGCTACGAGTTAAAAGAAAGGGAGTAAAAATAAAGTGACAACCCTAGCGTCAATGCAAGAGTAGGCTAATAATTCGCCGACAGGCCGGAAATAAACTACTGTTCTGGGTATACTGTGGTAGAGGTCTCACGGAGAAGAAGATACAGTAGACTAAAGTTAATTTACTACGCCTTAAACATTTTTGAATCTTTGTAATTGGTTTATGCAATGTGCACTGTGCTCTAACATTTTAAAGATTGAAACTGCTTAGATTCCTTAGTATATAAATAAAATAAAAAGTATGTAAGTTATGAGTAAAACGTGTATGGAAGGCTTTATAATGTAGCCCAGGACTTACGACATGTATGAGCTGACTTAAATGATATATTTACACAATACAACGTTGACCAACTCCACCCAAGATATTATACATATTTATATTTCGTAGGTGGCAATGATACCTCTTTATTTTTAATGTGTATATAATATTCTTCCGAATTATATTATATTAAACAATAGAATGCGCCTGAAAATTAATATTTTCAAATATTTTACTCCTTTTATAGACCAATTTACACTTTTATCAATATTTTTACATATGTATGTGTTCTGAGTGGTGGACAATTGGATTTCGTCCGCAGAGGGATAATCATTAATTAAGATAAAATACAGAAGACTCACAGAGACGAAACTATTTATATGGGAAACGTGTACGAATATATTTATAGGGTGTCCCGGGGCTTACGACTTATTGTGATAATATGTGTTGTATAAAAAAATTTAACCATTTTTCTTCATAACCTGTCTTTTAATTTAAAAATTATGTCGTACTACAGGGATCTTAAATTTGACTTTTAATTATATACAAAATTCACATTAGCGATACGCGCAGTACGCAGTACTCCAAGGTTACCAAATCGGATAATAGACGTAGAAATTTGCGCCCATGTAAGAATGCACATTTTTTTTTTTTTTAAAAAATAGAGATGTGAACACGGAATACGTGTCACATCAATATTCTTACTATTTTCAAACTAAGCTAAACGCTTGTGCTATGAAAATAGGACTAACTTGCTGGTCTGGAGTGAGGTTCGAACCCGCAACCTTTGGATCACGAGGCCAGTGTCCTAACCACAAGACCAACAAGCTACTCACATATAGGAAGACAGTAAATTCACATAAAACTAGTTAAAAAAATGTTATTATTTGTGATGAATCAATTGCTTTCGATAGTATAATGTAATAATACTTCAAAGTAATTTCAAATTTGGCGTAAAACAGGTGATTTTTTATGAAAAGGGCTGCGAGGGGATGTCCGCCGCTCCCGATGGCGCGGAATTTGATTTTAAAACTGCGTCATTTGTTGACATATTTCATACTTTCGAATTTTTATTTTTACATATTAATGAAAGTGTTTTTTATAAAAAAAAACTTACTTTTAAATAACGCTTGAGGTATCAAAGTACACTAGTAAATACAATAAATTTAAAATCATTTCTTTATATTTTGAAAAATCGTTTTAAAATCATCAAAAAAGGTAATAAATTCTATAAAATTTTAGAATTTATATCTTTATTATTGGATATTTCTTAATTTATCTTCAACCTTTCATCTTTCCACTCGTATGAAAACATATTTTGCGTACATATAAATATTCTGAATCTAATGATTTTGATGAAGACACTGGCAACGAATTCCTTGGACGCGGCCTTTCGATCAATATTTATATTTTCTTATAATAATAATTCTTATAATACTATAATAAATAATGTTCAGTTTATTACTTGTGTATAGGAACGAAAGTTTTATTTAAGTTATTGTTCTTGAATATGTAGTCTAGCGTAAATATTCTGGTATAAATGAAAAATAAAAACCTACATTTTCGAAAAACACGCCTAAATATGCATTTGCAGTGAATATCTAGGCCTAACTATATCATAGATAATATCATTAGTAGATGTAATGTGTGCGTAATTTGAACAAAATCAGCAAAATAGTTTTTGAGATATCATCTCCAAAATTCTGAAAAAGGGAATTTCGCTAAAACGACTAAATAATAATATAATTCATTTTAAAATTCACCTGCCACGCTAGCTTCATGTTTCTATAATTCATACAATTTTTGGAGCTTTCAAAAGAGTTATGACTCAAATTATTTTCAAAAACGAAAAAAGGCGGGAAAAAATAAGGTGGTGTAACCCCCGTACGTTACACCCGTATTCCTTCATATTCCAATATGTCAGTACTAAAGTACAACGCCAATCAGATAAGCGTAATGCACGTCCATATTCTCATGTCAGATGCATCTATCTACCATTATGACACTCTTCAAGGTTTTCTTCAGCTCAAAATTTTGCCAGCGCTAGTCTCTCTTAGTGTGCTAAAACTTTGACGCTTAATGTGGCCAAAAATTGCCATATAGCGGAAACGGGAAAACTTGACCTAAATAAACTTTAAATATTTCCTAAAATACTCCCTGGGGCGTGCTACCCGTATGTAAAATAATCAAAGAACTGAAACGAATTTCTCGAAAAGTTAAACATTTTGCGAAAATTTACGTGCTCGGGATATGAAAACTTGTGTAATGTTTAGATTTTGTTAGAGGTCTCGTCTCAGAAAATCAGACACAAAATATTTTTTTTGAATTTAAAAAAAATTAGTTTTTAAATCTTTTACCTATATTAATTACACCGTTAATAAAAAAATGGATCTTGATCATTATATCCTTTTTCATTATTCTAATAAAATGCTACTAATGATTACATTAACAATATATTTGACAGTGCCTTTTTTTCAACATGAGAATTAAATTCTCTATTAAAAATGGGTAAGCGTAAATATTCTCATACTGTTAGGCAAATATCTGATATATAATTAACAAATTATGAACGTATATTTTAATTAAATAAATAACAATATTTAGCACTAATGTGGATTGTGAATTATGAAGCCGACCATTGTGGATTACGTCTTGAATACAAGATTAACGTTTTCTAATTAGTGTTCTTACCGACAGATTATACATCTAGACTGCGTACAGTAAATACCTAACACACAAATCCTTCATCAAATTTTGACGGGAGAAAATAATACGCTGAATCTTAAAATAGGCTAATATTTACACATTTTAAGAGCTCAAAAAATGCAAAATTCTCTATTCAAAATGTCCGTCACTAACACTACCAAAA
This sequence comes from Agrypnia vestita, assembly GCA_016648135.1. NCBI lineage: Eukaryota > Metazoa > Arthropoda > Insecta > Trichoptera > Phryganeidae > Agrypnia > Agrypnia vestita. The sequence continues at coordinate 481,145 of JADDOH010000012.1, forward strand.
CGCTACGCTGAATGGCGCTTTTGTATATTTTGCACAACGTGAACACCTTGATCAAAAATACCGTCACTAAAAGAATTATTTTTTTGTGAATAAAAAAATTGATATAAAAAGCTTTATGGTATAAAATAATTTTGTATTTTTGTTTAAATATCGCTTACACATTATAATTAATAATAATTAATGTAAAGCTTAAATTCAAACAAAAAAATCCGTAATTTTTGACGGGTTACAGCTAGTTATTAATAAATTCTGTAAAACCTGGTACGGTTCTAGCCAGATTTCCCCGATTTGTCCAGTTTTAGAGTCCCGCCGGGAACATTAAAATTATAATCATTAATTATTCTTGCTACCGCGTTCACGCCCCGCGATAATTTACAAAATGTAATTACAAGGTTGGTGCTTAGTGTCGATTATAACTTCTGGTTGTCAGTAATTGTGGGGGTCACGATAGAACGGCTGTAGGTTGCTACCCCGCCCTGGTTCAATAACATCATTAATATTATCGATTTGCTTATTTAAGGGTTACTTTTTATTCAACTTTTAAAACAATATTTCTTCCAGCACATTTTTAAAAACAATATCTTTACACATACACTTTAATGTCCCGCAGAAACGAACAAGAGCACCACGCCTTTTCCACTTAAATCATTGGAGAACAAACTACGGTAAAAACTGTATTATTAACAGAATTCTAGATACCTATGACACTGCCTTTGCAGATCTCGATATTTTAAATTTAAGTTATGAGCAGTTTACAAAATCCCTTACGTTTAAACTCGCGATATGACATTTTTCTTCCCACACATGTGAACACAAACACGACCACATAAAAACGCACACACACACGGATACATAAAAACACACAAATACACACACTCACACAAACTCACTATTTGGCATGTTTTTTCTTATTTTTTATCGATCCTGGTATAATATTATTGTATATATGTGTTTTCTTGTAATTGGCCCAAGACTCTGTGCATTAATTATTGGTTTTTTTCAAGATTGATTAATTATATGGCTGTAAGAAAACCAATAAATAAAATAAAAAAAATAAAAAAATGATATTATCAGTATGTTTAAGAATACAAATTCAGTTGGACATATTAAATCATCAGCGAAGATTCTAACCGCTATGCTAATTTTATCCGAGGAATGTGAAAAGTGAAATAGCAGTTTAGAAATACCATAAACTTTTTATTACCACTGGCTACATTTTTACATTTTTCACATTTGATGTTTTGAATATATAAATAATAAATTTAATGGGGTATATAGAAATAAATTACCAATATGAAATTTAGAAAAGCGCATTTATAGCCAGAGTGAAGTTTTAAAAATTGACATACTATTGATAGAATGCTTACTAAATATTCAAACATGTTTCTCAAGTTAAAAATAAATTTTAAACTGGAACTATTTACCAGAAAACCATTTTCAAACACGTTAACCTTAATTTTTTCAATTTCAGAGTGTTTATTTTGTTTCTTTACTCCTCAAATAAAATTTTGTATTATTGAACTTTTATGACAATTTGATACCACAGACTATGAGGGGTATAGTTTATACGGCAGAGCTTTGGCGTTGTATAAAAGAGATACGGGGATTTAAAATCGCGCTTCCAAAATGTCTTTCAAATAAGTTTTGAAGGCGCCTGATATATCGATTCCTATACTGTTAAAAATGAAAATAAAATACGAAATTTAACTAACGCGCTACTAATAACGCATTTTACTGCGTTATACATGACAATTTTTACGTAGGTATCCATCGAATAAAGACATGTTAAATGTTTAAAATGATATATGTATTGTCACGTGTCGTAGCTAGGGGGAATGAATGAAAACACTTGAAATTAATTAACGATTTATTAATTAATGATTAATTGATTATTCAATGTACAAAGTCACTAAAACGAATTTAACTTAACGTTTATCTTTCAATTACACAATTTCGCAATATATCACTTGTAATTGAACACTTTATCCTTGGTACCACGCATTTAACATACACTAGAACATTTCATCCAATTCTCGTACGTAGCATTTATTTATTTCGTCAATTAGGCACTCTGCTCGATTATTTCGCTTCGATTATCTCACGACTGACCGACCATCTTGGGCATCGTCTCGTGGCTCGCGAGTATTTCGCACTGAACGAAATGTCAAACACGACAACTAAGTCCCGCCGCGCGTGGTTCCGTATTCATAACCAAATACTGGCATTTTCATACTTTTTAAATTATTTGTGTTTCGGAGACGGTCCTCGTCGCTTCTCGGTTCTTCTTCCAGACATTTCTAGACGTTTTCTGAAGGTTGAAGATAATTGCAGACCGTTCTAGATCATACGACAGTGTTGTTCCAAGTAACATATACAAGGGGTTCGGACAGTGCGTAAATTCATTTTAGAATCTCGTTACAATATTAAGAGCAAACGTAATAAATAGCACGACTGCTCAGTATGGGAAAATTATTTGTTTTCCGACATATTCCTTTATATTAAATATTTAGACGTCTTTTGCAGCAGTGGATGCTCAGATTCCATTTATTTGAGAGAAGTCTGTCTCCATCTATCGTCAGACTCATAAAACGATTCGTAAAAGTCGACGGCTACATGAGGAAAATAGCTTTATTCATACAAAGCATAACGTACCCCCATACTCAAATTTTTCATCTAGTAGATGCTGAAAGCTAATAATGATCTTATACATAGGTATATGAATCAGAAATCTGTTTGTCCAGAGTAGCCAGAGTTCACGTGTCGTGAAATATGCACAACTTAATATTTGAAACTTGCACAGTTCAATCCGTCAGGTGAACGCAACTTTTTTCAGCTCGTAACGTTATTTCCATCGTGAGCTATTGAACTTTAATTTTTTTTAAATATACTCATCGTTCAAAAAATTAACCAAAACGCCTTAGTAATCGTTTCATATTTTTTAATTGTTTAAGAAAGGTGGTAGAAATCTACTGACAGACAAAAAACATCACATTTAGTTACTCGTGTTGAAATTTATTTCGACTGAGAGAGAAAAACTTATTTTTGCCGATATAGTTTTGCTTTATTCGTGAATGTTTATTTTTGAGATTTGGACTAAGGATTCGCCAATGTAAATCAATATTGCCAAGGCTATAAAAAATTAAACTCTGTTTCGAATTTTTGCACGATTTTAATAATTTTATTTCAATTGATATAAATTAACTTTGTTTAAACCACTTATTTATTGAAAAAAAATCAACATGTTTCGAAGCCAATGGCTTCTTCATCAGGAAAACTAAATTTGCTACATTTGAAGAAGAAATTTTATTTCATTTGTGTCAAAGTGAACGAATTTTTGATATTCGATGTAAATAACTTCCATAGAACGTTTTACAATACAAGATACGTCAGAAATATTTTGAAAAAATATACGATATTTCATGTTTGAAGTTGCTCACCTCCTTAACTGATGACATTTCACCCAACAAGGAGACTACTTCAAAGTTTTTGCTACTAGTTATGAGACATTCTCTTGAATTAAAATGAAATAAATATACGCAAAAATTCAAATCTCTAGGAAGCTAGACAGTAAAGCTAATATTATATAAAAAACTGGCATATCACTATGCATGTTCACATTTTGTATATTTGGAATTATATTCTCAAACAATATTTTTGCTACATAACTGCTGCTATGGAATCCCAATTCTAATAATTCGTTGTCTATTTGTCTGCCCGTCCGCGTAACTTCGTGTAACGTCTGTAACTTTTTATTATTTTTGTCGAATAATCTTTTTTTTTCGATAATTTTTTTTTTTAAATATGTTTTTTTAAATTTTGTTATCGAACAATTTTTTTTTTAAAATTTTTTTTTAAATAAAATAATTTTTTTATCAGTTACAGCTAGTTAATCATAAACCATCAATGAGTGGAATAAATCTATTTTTAAAATTAAAAAAATATTTTCATCGCAGTCTACAAAAAAACATTTAACTTAACAAAAGAGATGCGCGATGTAATTGTAAATCATAGATGTCTATGGTATTTAATTCCAAAATATGAAATGTAGGAAAGTATTAATAAAACATGCTTACAAAAATTTTTTTTTAAATAGCCCTCTTTTAAATAATAATATTTGTCTTTGGGCACGTTTCAGTTTTTTGCTTATTTTTTCCGCATTTTAATTAGCTGTTTTGTAAATACCGTAAATAATCCGCTGTTATCTCAATCTTTGAAGCAAAGGTAAAAGTAAATAAAATTAAAAGGAGACAAAATTTATTATTTGTTAATTCAGTTGAAATTTTTTTTTATACAGGGTGTCTCATAGCTAGTAGCAAAAACTTTTCAAGCGTATTTGAGTAATAATAGTCGAAGATTTTCAAGCAACCATGACTAATAGTTATGGCGATACGCAATATCAAAGTCTGCATTTTTTTTACAATATTTCTGACTTATTTTTTACAAAACGTTAAAATGTCATTACAGTAACTTATATGTAAAAAAATGTAAAAAAAATCATTTGTTTCAATGCAAGTTAAATAAAATAATGAAAATCCTGCATTACGTCCTAATAAAATTGGAAGGATTTTATCATTTTATATGACTTGTATTAAAGGGAATGAATTTTTCATATTATGTATAAGTTACTGCAATGATAACATTTTACAAAAAATAAGTAAGAAATATTTTTTTAAATGCCAACTTTAATGTCGCATATCCATTAATTATTGATTTTGGTCATGGTTGTTTGGACATTTTCGACTCATAATTAAAGCAGGAATCTATCTACCTGTAAAGTTAAGTGCTATGTTATACCTGTTATAATTATAACATAGGTAGTAACTAAGTTAGGTACGAATAGTTATCTCTTTGAGATTAATCAGGGCACAATTTTTCTTAATAACAATAAAAATTATAAGTGAAACAGGAAATGTCTATAGTGTTCATGGTGGTAAGTAAAACTTCAGTAATTACGTACCAATTTTTGTTTTAATATTTTTCCGTTTGAAACGGTAGCGTAACTTTTTGTACTGTTTTTAACTAAACCCCCGAGAATTTAATTCCAGTCGATCTGATAATAACATTTTTAATTGGATTGCGTTGATTGGTTCGTGAAAACATCTATTGAAATGTTTACGGGTCCAATACGTTTTCCGCTTTCCTGTGTACCACAGGCAATTCGATAAATTCTAAGCGTCTTTTTGTCCAAATTTGAGTTGTGTTAAAAAATATTGAAAGAAAAATATATTTATTAAAGATATTACGTAGTGATGTTTGGAGATTTAAAAAAACACATTTATTTATAGATTATTGATTTTAAAAAAAAAACAAACACTCCAGATTTGATTTGTGTATCTTGATAGAGAAATATATTTATTAAAGATATTAGGTAGTGATGTTTGGAGATTTAAAATAACATCTGAATAACATACGAGTATAATAATTGTGATCAGAATCCTGTGAGGTTATTAATGTTTTTCAAATAACCCTGTATAACTAACAAATAAACATTATGTTTAAAATGCCTGGCCATAAATTTAATGTTTTAAATATTAAAAATGTTAATAATAATTAATTTTTAAATTTATATTTTGTCCACTTCAATTTCCTGTGGCAATTTATTAAACATCTTCAATGTCTTTACATATTTCGTAAAGATTTAAGATTTAGGCTTCCTTCTGAATGACCTTCTCATTCTAGCGCTTGTATCATGTTCATTTGCTAAATGCTAAATTTTTCCTATAAATTCTGGCGATAGGTATATTTCCTGTGAATTCTTTAATAATAAATGCGATAACATTTAAATATTTTCTCGTTTTAGCAGGGGTTGGATTTAAATGAAATACCTACTTACATTTAATTAATACTTTTATTTATAAACAGAGATATAAGACATAAACTTAACTTATTTAACTTTCTGTCACTGGAGAATCTTCTACACTTAGATACTCTTCTATTTCGCGCCGTTTCTATCACTCGCTTGTCCATTGTCTTCACTTCTATGTTCAATTTGCAACGGTTCTGTCGATAACATTAGACTCGACGCGATGGCGCTGTCGAATTCTGGAACTTACCCGTAAATTTCAATGTTCCGTTCTGCCAATTTCGACGTGTTTCTAATCTATTCTAAAACATCCAGAGTGTTGGGAAATCCTCAATTATGTGCAATCTCTTTTGTTTCACATGACAATATATCACTTGTTTGAACTGTACCGATCCGTGTGTACGGGGTTGCGCTCTTAAATAATCAAGAGAATATCTGACTACGACTTGATGCCGTGAGCAAGAGAGCAGAGATTCTGAGGACATCACCAGACAGGACAAGTGGACTGAGTACTTTGGTCCTAGCCGATTGGAACAGGGAAATATTGTGAACAAATGGATTTATCTGCCGAGTCACCCGCGATTGTGTCACCCAACATTTGAACTCTCCCCGACGTAAACGCGAGTGTAAAGAACGAAGTCTTCTTAATTGCATTATAAAGGTTAATATTTTTTGCTATTTAAAATCTCAAGTGCTCCTTAATTCTAAATCAAAATTTCTTCAAGTTTTACCTTTATGAAAATGATTGCAATCATTAACAATAAATTTATAAACCGCCGATTTCTTAAAATATCATCCTATCCTTATTTTTACACATGTATAAAATAATACACTTATTTTTATTAGTATCGAAAACTGGTTGTAAAAAATTTGGAATGTTTTTAATTATTCAATTTGAAATATAGGAGCAACGAAACATGTTGATAACTCAATAAGTAGTGGTTTTATACAGTATTTTCTTTTTATCATATAAATATCACCAAAAATTTTCTAAACTATTATTGTAGAAGTAAATTTAATATCATAAATCGACGAGATTTTCATTAACGGGCTCTTGTGCCATCCCTTTGTTTATTTCCAGTGGCAAAGTCATGCATAGTTCTATGCTTTTACCTCTTGACCCCCCATTATATACAAATTCAGATGTGTCCAAGCGGTGCCTATATGCAATTCCATTAGTGCCTTGGCGGGACAGCGTAAAGCCATTTAAACAGCTATCTAAGCATATGCCATGAATCACTTTTGCGACCACTCCCTTTGGTACAATATGTAAACATTCTGTGAATTAATTCTCTATTGAAGCGATCACTAAAAGGATGATTGTAAAACTTAATTCACTCTGCTTGAGTTTAATTTAATTTTGTATCTCAAGGAAATATATATATTCTATTCCAGCACTTTAAGAGGGAACTAACCTGCTAAGGAAAATAAACCCCAACGGAAAAAACATGTTTCTCGAAGTTTGGGCGGGACTTATATTTAAGGCGTCAAAGTTCTCGCGGATATCCTCAATGCTGAAGCAGCTGCATTGGCTTCGCCTGCCGGAGTGTATAAATTTCAAACTCTCTCTGATGGTGTACGAAAGTCTTTAAAGAAATGCACCACAGTATTTGAAGAACCTCTGTATCACGGACAATATCACTGGACGGCGGCTTACACCGCGTCAGCCAAATTAGAGGCACTCTGCGAGCTGGTAGTACCAAGAAGACCTGGAGCCACCAAGTTTGCGGAACGTACTTTCAACATTGCGGGCACAGCTATGTGGAATCAGCTGCTTCCAGTGTTAATTAATTTTTAAGTACTATTATTATTATTTATTTTTATCATTATATGGTACTTACTTTATTATATTTCTTTGATTTTGTTATTTACACTTCTATTATTTTGGGTTCCTTTTATTTTTTATGTTATTTTCCTTATATATTTTTTTTTCTTTCTTATTAGTATGTTACTGTTTTATTTCTATGTATTTTATGTTTTATAATTATGTATTATGTTTTTCAATAAAGACAAATCTTAAGGCGGGGACAGAGAATGGTTTTGTTCGAGCGGCCGTGCCGCTTCGCAACGGTTTATACGACCGGTGCGGAGCAGCACGGTCCTGCATGTTAGTTGAAAAAAATGTCAACCTGGAGACGATTGAGTAGGACCGATATGGAAGCTTTTGCTCTTAAAACGGTCCTGGGTAAGCGGTGGGTACCATTCACTGCTTCCAGTTTTGCAATCCATGGAAAACCAAGAATATGTCAAGACTAAAAACTCACTTCTTCAAGATGTCACATCTGTAAAGCGCCCTTGAAGCGTCTTTTATACAAATATGGCAATATAAAAATGATCACAAACATAGAGATAATCATGGTGGTTGGTCGTAGGACCATATATAATCTAGTCAACTAGTTTTGGTTGGTCTCAACCTTCACCAGGACAATTATAATGTAGACCTGTCAGTCTATATTACACTTATCCTGATGAACGTTGAGACTAAACGAAAATAGTTGACAAGTATATAGTAATAAGTGGTTTAAAACTAACTATTTAATTTTATTTAAAATTACAATACAAAGTTTTCGTCGGATTTATCAATCTCTTTTGAATGTTTAACCCTTTTCGTGTTGATTCTTTAAAGCGTAGGTATACTTATAATAAATTAATTTTTAATTATAATTAAAAAGCATAAAATCTGTTTGAAGCAGCAAAAACTCTCAAACAGTGTTCTACAATAGCGTCGTGATTTAAGCACAGCTTATTTTGTCAAGATTTCTATACCATCGCAACTATTTTTAGCGTAACGTATGACATAACCGCAGAATGGATGACTATTAAGACCCTGATTTTATTTTCCATAATAGACTGATATATATACATTTAATTTCCGTGATAGTATTTCATAAACTATTAGTTTATCTAAGTTTTATTGAGTTTTATCTATAAAATCTCCTTTATCTTGTTCTCTGCTCCATAAAATATAAATAGTGTTCTGAATTTGCTTCCCTTTATCTTCTTATTTAATGCAATAACATATATGAATTCAATGTAAGTTTGTCGTGTATATGTTTTTCGTACACCATGTAAATAAATTAAATTGAATTGAGATACTTCTTTAATTCTGTCATTAACATTCATGTTTATCTTCTTTGTCTAGTACACATGTCTGCTTGCTTATGTATAATTAATTTGCGTAGTTAATCTCGCTTATCTGGTTTACATTTAGGTTCCTCGTTACCGTGGAGCTCTGTGGGTGGTTTAATAACTAATCCTGATTCAATATCGTTTCAGTGATTAGCTACGTCTCTGTTGTCACTTTCATTGTCTTCTTGTTATTTCAAGGCGTTGCTAGTTTGGGGGTTGTTGTGTGTGTTAGCTACTGATTGTAGTGTGAGCAATAAATAGTCAAAATGATTAATTTAAAGGTTTGATTGTGCCAGTAAAACATATCGTCACGGAATCGTGTCTACGGGAGGCAATTGAAACACTATAAACAACTTAAACTTTTATTTATTACACAAAGTCACAGGTCACGAATTTAATCGGAGCACCATTCTTAAATTCACACTATTTTTTAAGTATTTCACACAGATTCGCACTAATTCATCTCACTAGAATCTTCACTGCACTTTTGTCTATTGCTAAGTAGATCTGCTCCGTTTCGCACGTAAGTACCCACTCTCTCCGAATATCTGACGGTTGGTGACACTGAGAGGCCGCACGGTTCACTTTTATCTGTGTTTTCTCAAAAATGTCACAACATCTCTCTCTCGCGCGCGCCCATCGTTACTTTTACAAAAAAAACATGCTTTCGCCAATGTTCGAGAACGTTTTACTCTCCAGTTTTTTCGAGAATAGTGTAGTTGATACTAGATTCATGTAGATTGTTGTTACTTTTTATTTTTTAGTATTTTTTTATTTATTTTTTATTTTTTTATTTATTAGAGACAAACAGGATAATAGGTACGTAATACTCTGATAATAAAACATTATAAGTGAAGACTATGCCCAGTAACTCAATTACAAGTGTCTTCGGCACGCTCTAGTAACGTGTATTTTTTCATTTAAGTATATTTTACAAGTACACTTATGTGTATTGTATATTTAGTGTTTGAATGTAGTGCAAATAGTATTTAATAAATAATTGATTTAATGGATCTGTAGATTTATAGATTTAACTTTTCATAATAGTTTCAAAATTGACTGGCTTGTAGTATTTTTTATAAAAAATATAGATATCTTATTACCACCGGTAACGTCTGTATTGGTTTAGGAAATAGATAAATTTTCAACCATAGGCGGCGCGGCGGTAGTAAAAATATATGAAACAAGATGTGCAAATAAAACTATAACAATTTCTAAATATTTTATAGGTGTGGTACTTAGTCTTTCATGGGTGGAATTGGTGAACATTACGTTGTGTAAAGTGATCACTCAAGCCAGCTATACGATAGATCGTAAGCCCTATGGACACCCAAAAAGACTTTCATACCTACGTTCCTACATAAAAAAGTAGCTACGTCTCTATGAGACATCTTTTATACGTCTTGATAAAGGAAAAGTAACTAAAAATTTACCAAAGAGCGCTAAACCCTCGCTTTATGTATAACAATAATATTTTATTTAATGACCAAATCTACACATTGTATCATTATAGTATACATCAATTATAATACATGTGTATATCACATATATACAAATATATCAATTCTCTATGTAACAATGTCTGTCATTAACGCTTCCAGATGGCGCAAATGATTCTGAGGTACGAGTGTATGTTAAACAACAATGAGGTATAAAAAACAAAAAAAAATCATAATTCTATATATAATAATGTGATGAATTGTCATTGTAATTGTTTATCATGCAAAGCTCTATAAAATATGTCTATAAAGTGTATTAAACCTTAATTTTTAACTTCTCACATAACTAATCAATTAATACGTTGCTCGTTATATCGAAGGTCCCTACGGATATGCAAAAATCAGCAAAAATTCGATTTTCGTTTTACTGTCTTACACCAACCGATTTTTTTTTTTAAATTTGAAGTAAATAAAAATTTTAATTAATTTTTAAATATGACAGCTGTTTCGGCTTACTAGGACATTATCAAACAGTCCACATAATTTAAAATAGTACAGAGATAAAATGATTTGGCAGATTCTACAGTAGGTATACGTAGGAACCGTTGATATTATCTATATCGACTGCCCGTGAACCTTGCATCAATGTTGACGTTTCTCCCTCGGTATAAAGACAATTTATTATTGTGGAATCTCCAGTTATATTCCAGATACGTGGTGGGCTATTCATTGCAGTAAACTCGATAACACGTAAACATAACGAAGCTTCTTTGTACGTTTTACGACGCTCGTTCGCTAGATGTCACACTCTCATTACATTTTCTGGATACGTATACACAGAAGCACTTCGCACTTGTATTATTAAATTGAGTAGGTACTTCAGATATTTGATCTCATTAATACATCAAAGGGACGTGATTTCTTGTAAAAATCAAGAAAATGGGACGGGAGTGTCTAGACTAGGGAACGATTACTCTTTAAATCTTTCAATCTGAATATTTCATTTCAAATTTTGTATTTATTATATTTTTCACAATATCAAATAATCAAATTTTTATGACACAAACGAAATATTTTAATAAAATCTCATTTTTATTAAGTTTTAATTTTAACACAGTTTTCTGATATTTCAAAACAATTGAGATTAAGTAATTAATTAATTAAAAATCTATGTAAAAGCGAAAGTAGCAATATCCCACTAAGGTATTTATGAATTCCTAACCAAAGAGAAGATATTTGAGATCAAATTTGCCACTACGGCAAAACGCCAATTTCATATGTAACGACCTAATATACAACTTATTGGTTATATTAATAGGTTTTTAAAAACAATTTTCACCTCAGTTTTACTTTTATATACGTGTATAAGTAAATATTTATCTTTTTAATATGGATATTACTGTGTTTGCTATCAAATAGTGGACATTGCTCCATTTTCTATTTAAATAATTTGATATTGCTATCGCTTTGGGCCCTCGACCCTACTAGGACAAGGAGGTGAAGATAATGATGATGACGATTGCTGTCTTTGCTTTGATTTCTAAAATGGGCATCAACTCTCACCTTAATATGACGCGACCATTTTGTCACGGGACACATTCTTGGGCGTTGATTGATTAAAGTGGATATTGCTGCCTTTGCTATTTACTCATCGAGGATATTGCTATCTTTGTTTTTAAAAGATATTTGAAAATATGATTTTAGAAGGAATAAAGCTACACTTCGCATAAAAATCCAAATTCAGTCGAACGTCCAAACCATAAAGTATACCGAAGACTTTTAATCAACAAAAGATAACATTTTGACAGAAGACCGTTTTACATGTGTCCGTGTACCCGAACTGGGCGAGGCTTGTAGCCTTTAAATTACATTAAAAATAATAAATTTTGCAAGCTACCCTATAGTTCATCCAGAAGCTGCGGGAATTTATCAATTATAACTTGAATATCAATCTTCTAAGGCTGTGAACATCTCGAATGCATTTATCTGAGATGAGAAGAAAATGGAGTAACTTTTCAATTTCCTTATAGATATTTTGCCTTGCATAATTTCACGAATAAGTTAACTGCCTTATATTACAATTTTGCTTGGATAAGTTTATTTTCTCAGTAGAATCTGAATAATATAATTATAACGAACCCAGTGGAAGAGGGTTATTTCCATCATGTTAAAATAAAATGACGGTTTCCTTTATTTTTATAACACAATAATACGTGAAGATATTTGCAGAAAGCATGACCTTTGAGTGTTCTATTGTATGATTCGTTTACCTGGATTTGGTTTTTTTTTTCCTGCGTTTTTCGAAACTTTCTTCTGCGTAATACAGTGCACGCACGTGCATCGGGGATCCGAGAATAACCCAGGTAAATAATAAGCCCAGTTACAATATACGTTGTCTTTTTCAATATTTTTTCATTGCAATTACCTACTTATTGTCTATTGTTTCAAAAAATATTATTTAATATTTAAATAGTTCGCATTGATTCTAAACAAAGAAAAAATTGAATTTATTATAACCATTAGTTAGATATTAATTATATATTAAATAAATCGATACTACATAAGTAGACGAGATAATGCGTCAACATTTGTTCTTATCAATACTTATCTGATAGTGTTTAAATCACTCTGCAATCTGCTAAGTTCAAATCACCGGTCGGGCCAGATCCAAGATTGACTGCGCAAGAAATAGCCGACACACTTAGGACCGCTCGGTCGACAGTGTAAAGGCATCTTGAAATTGGAAAAGTGGCCAACAGAAAAAGCGTCATACTGCGATATGCTAATGCCAGACCTCATGCGGCTAAAACAAACTAAAAATATTTAAGCAGCTTGACTGGGATCCACCATACTTACCCTTTATTGCGCCATTGCATTAACACTAACTTGTTTAGATCTATAGAACATTCCTTTAGAAATATTAATTAATACATACGTCAGTTATGTTCAAATAATATTTTGTATCATAGCCAGAATATTTTTATAAAAGTTAAATCAAAATTTATATAATATCGTAGATAATGACGATATATGAGGGGAATAAAAGCAATCCAAAAAATGAAGAAAAATGTTTTGAATGCAATGTACTAAATTTGAGATTTTTAGGAAATATAGCACTATCTCTTCCAAAATCATTTTTCCAAAGCACTATTTAAAAAAAGAGTAATATTCTCGCAGCAAAGGCAGCAATATCTACTTCAACCAATCAATCCCTAAGGATGTGTCCCGTGAAAATAGCAAATGCAGCATTATGCACTATTTCGTAAAAAGTACGGCAATTTCCATATTTACAAAATAAATATTTATTTATACACGTATTTCACACTGAGGGGCAATTGTTTTCATTTTTTTTTTAAAAAGACACAGGTGGTTTGGCCAACGTTGGATAAAGGAAATAGAGACGGATTGTTGCGGCTGGATTGGACGTCAGTCAGATGACGATCCACCAATACTTGTCCCTTATTAATCCTTTTTTCCGATTAAATTGCCACTCTGTTTACCTTACATTATTTACGCCTAACGACATCTATTGTCATGTATGGACTCTACCGCATAATTAATTAATTTCCTACCGCACTTGTTAGTTGTCTTCCGCTGAAGAGACCGCATCTATTGTTATAATTCGGTTTTGGACCACCGCTCACGAAGTATCATATTATAAACCCGCATCGACATTTTGTCATACTCGTATAGCCGCCACTTTTTTAGTTGCTTTCATCTTTGCATTGTTATCAATTAATCGGCGATCGACGGGATTGTTTTGTCTGCAGCATTGGAGAGGACCATCAAAGGAAAAGGCATTCCTGCCCCTTATACCCGCACCCGTCACTTCAAAGGTCGGATTTTCAATCTCATGCGAGATCACGGTCCATGTCTAATTCTTTGTTTTCTATTTCATCTCGTATTTACCAACCATCGACTCGCCTTGAATCCCCGCAAAGAACGCTTTTCTCCATCGAGCGAAATCTCATCGATAAACAAACCAATATATAAATTTTAACGCACGCATTTTTAATATACCGCAACAACAACAGGTTTCAAAGATTCCAGAGAAATTTTCTTGATTCATGACAGAAAATCTCTCAGAAAATCATTTTTAAACTCCTCATCCACGGAATTTATTGAAAAACCAGCTGGTCGTACCCGGCGTTACACGGGTTAAGGATTAAGTAAAAAATAAGTTTGTGAGGGAAAACAAAAAGTCCAACTGTTCTCTAAAAAACAATGTTTCCATCTAATGTTAACATAAGTTATTGTAACATATCTGTAATACTTAGATATATGGTATGGTAGACTTTTTTGTAGATATTAATGTCCTCTATAAAACTGTAGTACATTACTTTGCTCTATTGGCAATAATTTCCGCAGCGTACGCAATATAAGTTTTTTTTTCGTAATTTTTTCACACGTTGGGTTACATTATCGAAGTTTTCATTTGACAGATCCCTAACATTTTTGAAAATATTTTATAGCCAATGTTCATCAGGGATAATTTAGGATTCTAAATGTGAAAGAAATTTTCAAATCGGTCCAGTAGTTTCGGAGCCTATTCAATTCAAACACACAATCAAATCTTTCCTCTTTATAATATTAGTATAGAAAACACATGTGTGTTAAATTTTAAAATAATTAATTACTTATGTGTACTCTTTATATATAAAATACGCGTCTCCGATGGCGTAACCGTTATCTCAGAGATATCCCAAAGACAAAAATTTCACCCTTCAAGCATGCTTCGTGGGATTTGACCTCTCGACTTTGGAGATCTAACAAACCGTACTAACCAGTTCGACAAAATTATACATAGACCTCGCATTGTTACATACATTTTCGTAAGTGAGGCGAGCCCCTGAATACGAATTGATCGTGATTATATTCCGGCTGTGAATAAATTCTCTACCCCCGATTAGAAAGGGAAGCTATTCAGATTTCCGAGCTTTCAAAACAGTTTCAATAGCAGGAGTGTATCTGAACGGCCATTCATTTGGGGACTTGTTTAGAATAATTTACGTATCTAATCGTAATAATAATGTATTGAAACATTTTCAATACAACCAATAATCTAATTTCCCTTTACCTGAAGACGAATGGTAGTTGTTTAATTTAAATATTAGGTCCTTATCTATGAAAATTTCCGATTTCTTATACTGGCTAGTTAAAAGTTCGATATCTTGCATTTGATTTGGAATTAAAAAAATATAATTTATGTTCTATTAAAGCTATGGCATTACTTTTTCAAAATTATTTATTCATTTGTTTTCCCGCCGATTATTTATATATATATATATATATATAATATATAATATATATATATATTTTTTTTTTTTAAATAGAGATGTGATGACGGAATACGTGTCACATCAATATTCTTACTATTTTCAAACTAAGTTAAACGCTTGTGCTATAAAAATAGGATTAACTTGCTAGTCTGGAGTGAGGTTCGAACCCGCGACCTTTGGATCACGAGGCGAGTGTCCTAACTACAAGACCAACAAGCTACTATATATATCGCTGTGTCAGCGACCATAGAGAAAATAAAAAT
Organism: Agrypnia vestita; assembly: GCA_016648135.1. Taxonomy (NCBI): domain Eukaryota; kingdom Metazoa; phylum Arthropoda; class Insecta; order Trichoptera; family Phryganeidae; genus Agrypnia; species Agrypnia vestita. The sequence continues at coordinate 497,058 of JADDOH010000012.1, forward strand.
TCGTATTATTTTCCTTAGATGAGTTTTGTCGTGGCACTGCTTCCTAGATATCTGTACCCATGTGATTTATTCATGCAACATTTTTTTTTGTTAATAACTTATTTATTTACCCATAAAAATAAAAGCGAAAGAAATGACCACCACCCAAACATAAATACACTTTGCTGTACGTTGAAATGACTCTTTTTATATCTCATTTGAGAATTTCGCGAACGCCGCACCGAAGAGCAAACTATGAAATATAATTTCATAGTTATAATCCCCAAGGGAATCCACTAAACCTGTTATATACGCGGGTGAATATATTCACTTGGAAGCGCGCGTACGGTACGGTGGTCATGTGTGTGTGAGTATTATACTGTGTCACGAAATACACAATGACACTGAGTAATGAATGTGGTACTAGGGTAAAATATAAAACACAAATATATTGTCTCGTATAAAACAATATGCAATGAACGTTCGCAATTTTTTAGTTGCAGATGACTTCGGGTCGGAGATGTTCAAGCGCTATGTGGAAAATTTAACAGTTAGCTTTCTATTATTTTAACAGAGGATGGTTAAGAGAGGAGCATGATCGATGTATGCAACATTTCGTCAAGGCAGAGGAATAATGGTATTGGGTAAATATTTTCCTCGGGATACTAGAGTGCAGCTCATTTATATCATTTCATTTTCACTTCGGCATTTCTTGGAAACACGATAATTAATATATACTTATAAATATAAGATGATATCGACGGTAGAAAGCCAAAAGGGCGATAGTGATTATTCGGACTTTACGTGAGAAAAAATAATGTTTTTTCAATCTGATTTTGTGAATATTTCTTGTATTATTAAACTATTTCCATATTTGTTTATCCAAAACACATCGTTTAATAATAAAATAAACTTTTTTTTGCTCTCCTGTAGTGTTCTAAATTATCACTACCACCCTTTTGGCTTTCTAACCTCGATATGTAGCAAGCCTCTCTGCCACTGCTTACCTCTCTAGGTATTACCTGTTCTGAGATAGGTAGCCTTTTTTGATCATTATATCACCTTAGTTCAATGACTAATATTTAATTTGAAAGTAAGTTCGTACCGTAAAAATCATAAAAAAAATGAATATGTATGTTAAAATATGAAAGTAACATGCAAGAAAAAATATTGGGCAAAGCATTTGAAGTAGCTAAGACATGGGTGTCTATGTCTAAAATGTAACTAATCCGGCATTCAGAAGCACCCACATTTTAACCAGTGGTGGAAGAGTTTGGTGAGAAGGAAGCGGCAGGTGTCTATGTTTAGCGCAATATCCTTAATAGTAACTCTAAAATTTTGTTTAGATTGGTTAAAGGCAAATTATGGTTAAAGGGAAAGTATACTAGTGGCGAGGGGATCCTCGATCACGAGGCCCGGCTACTGACATTAATTGATAAGCAGTTAAATATTTCATCTTTTGATGTAAAAAGTATCACCATAGATGAACAAGTAAAAAAAATCACGTGGCTTTTGTTAATAGTGTTAAAAAAATAGCATTTCTCATATTGCTTATAATAATGTTGTTAGCGTAGAATCACTGAAAGCTCTTACTAAATTTGAGCAATATTATTTAGAATCAAGGTGGTCAATCATATGGTGGTCAATAATGGGTGGAATTGGTGGTCGTTACATTGTGTACTTAAGCCAGCCATATGATCGTAAGCCCTATAAAGACTCAAAAACTTCCATACCTACTACAATCATAAAATCTAAAAGGCTCTTGAATGAACCACACGAATCACGTAATGACTAGGCAGTTATCGTAAAATCTCGAAAGATTTAAAAATACATTTATTTATCTATAGACTGTAAAAGCAAGGGGCGTCGCATTACGCATTAGTCTTCGATTGTTCTTTAACCAATCAACTAGTTGATTGGTTAGCGCTAACTTAGCAACTAGCGCGTATATTCTAGCGATAGTAAATAAAATAAATGCTTACCACGGCGAGAAGTTTTCCTACATGAAGTGATCGAAGCCATAAAAATAGCGTAAAATAGTGCTAATTAAGAAACAGTGAAATAATAAGTGTGTGGAATATTCTAGAAGCATTCTAAAATATTATCACGTGTCGTGGCTGCAGGAGGAATTTACGAAAAAGCTGGGATTTCATAATGGATTTATAGATTACTGAATAATTAATTATTCAAACGTTCAAAGTCGCTTATCACTATTAAATGTAACGCTTTTCTTTAAGCTAAACTGTTTCGCAAATTTATCACTCGTAAATAGACTTTTTATATTCGCTTTAACACTTTATTCACTGTTCAATAGAATATTCCATCAATTTCCGCACTTATTAATTTCGTTTCGGTTTATTTCGCTACGCAAGAACTTTCTAGAATCGCTGTTGAATTACCGCTCGCTTGGCACCACTGGTTTCTTGCAACTCGCCGCTACCGCTCGCTTGGCCAGTCTGATCCACCGCTCGCGGCTGCCTTCGCTTCTATTATTGCTGTCAACGCACACGGAAAAACAACTCACTCCTTACTCCTGTGTGTCGTATTTATATTGGCTAATGCCATTATCCAGTCGTTTCCAGTGTTTACTCGCAAGTTCTCGTAAATTCCAGATGTTCCTGGAAAGTTGCAGATGTCTCTCGAAAGTTGGAGGTAATTCCAGATCCTTCGGTAATATTGTGTCAACTGCAAACAACTGTCACTTGACAGAAGTGCGTGATTCTTTTTAGCCTCGTTCCACAGCCACGTGATTATATCTTGATTAAGTGACATTACTTGAATATTATGATTAAAAAAATTGCATATTTATCTGGATTAAATTCGAATGAATTAAATCGAAAAAATAACGGTATGGAATTATTATAATTTTGATTAAGATTTGAACAGATGTGTGTCTATACATACACGAGCATATTATAGCAAAATAGGTATATTTATGTACAATTGTACATATCAGTTCTTCACGTGCAGGTATATTACTCCTTATTTGATTAGTTGTGCAACTTATTATTTACATGGCATATTTCAAAACTCTTACCTAGCTTTACCTGTTAGCACTGTTTACCTGTCGTAAACTAAAAGAGTTTTTTCCGAGGATTTGTATTGTAGCATTTTATCTCGGTGTTTATTTCCAGTATTTTCTAACAGCAACTGATGTCATCCAAAACATTAAAATAAAATATTCTTTGGAATGATTAACCATTACTTACTTATATTTTTAGATATCTATAAGCATGACTAGATCGTTTCTTAAATGGTTCATACATAGATTTTTATAAGCATTACTGGCGGTTCATAAATGAGTTACAGTGCTAACTCCGATGTATGGAAAAATATAATTGAAATAGACTTAACGCGGTGGAAATGCGCTCGCGAAATCTTTGTTCGATGGAGTGAGGAATGAACAAATTAGAAGTGAATGTACCTAAGATAGAATAAAGTAAGTATTGCCGAGATGGTTTGGTTATGTGAAAAGTTTGGGCGAGAAAGGGATGATAAAAATTCGAAGAGCGTGCATGTGAAGTTGTACTAATGTTGTCGAGGCATGTGGTGTGCCAGTTCTCTGTTTACCCCTATCGAAGAAATGGCGTGATGGTTAGTTAGTTTGTAATATTTTTTATAGAGTTGCTACCTGTCTAATGCGGTTTATATTTTTCTAAATCAGGTTTTCGCATTTGAGTTAAGTGTTTACTTTATGATTGCCAAAGAATTAATAGTGTGATTAAAAAATTTCAATATATTTATTGATAAAATTAAATATAGGTTCTATTACTTTATTATTAAAATGCAATCAATTCATTTGGCTTTCATTACATTTTTATTATATCTATTCACAAATCATAAAAATCTAAACAAAACTAATAATTGTTATAATTGAAGTCGAAAAAAAAATATTTTTACAGAATATTTTTTGAGTTTGTCCAAACTTTTCGCCAGATTTTGTCCCAGGAACATCATTAACCAAGATATATTTTAGAATATATTTTATATTTTTTATATGAAAGTAGGTATGGAAGTCTTTGGGTGTTTAGTGGGCTGGCTCACTTTATGTTATTAAGTGATCAATTTACACTTTTACTTTGTGTTATTATTTTTTCGTTTTTATGTTGTTATTATGTTTTACTTTGTGTTATTATTAAGTAATCATTTTACTTGTTTACACATTTAACGTTCATACCTATAATATATTTTGAATTTTTTTTTACTCACCAAGAAAAGACCAAATTATTTTGAAAATAAGTGCACATGTTTATATTTTATTTCATTTTTATCATGAAGTTACAATGAATTTATTTTAAAAACGAAAAAAAAATCTTTTGAAATTTCTGATCATCATTTTTTTCTGTCAATGTTTTTCTGAAAGATTGAAGTAATTCCAGCATTGAAAGAAAAAGAAATCAGAAACTAAAACAACAATAATAATTTCAGTACACAGTTCAGTAGTAAAAAATGGCGGAATATTTCCGAAACATGAAACATTTATTTTAATACGGTCTATTAAAATTGGATGGCGACAAAAAATGAAAAAGAATACCCTTAAAATATATTTGAAAAGAGGAATACTGATCTAGATTTTAAGAGAGATTTTTTTTTGTGAATACCTTCTAGTGTATTGGACTTTTTTACTCTGGTTGGCAGTTGTCATACTGAGTGTTTGTGTACAAGATATTGGATTTAAATAATAAGATTGAAATATGTTAACATTATCGTAAATATTTTATAATTATTATTTATATAAGCATAATTTAATTTTATGAGGAGTTTGATGTAATATGGTTTTAATTATAATTACTAGGAATTTTTTTAAATTTAATTTGTAAACAGTGTACAAAGTACTTACCTTATTTTTATAAATCCTACTGCTTTACACAATTTAATAATAATTTAAGAGACAACTTAAGTTTTGATATCAAAGTAGGATTGGTTATTGATCAAAATATATCTACCATCCCTTATCCCAAAAGCCAAGTTGATTTTATTAAATCACCCAAATTACATCAAAGAGTTTTATGTGAAAACTTATTCCAAAATTTATCATTTTTTAATACAGTTCAGAACGATTATTTATTCGTAATCGTAAAATTAATTATTCATGTTATAATTATTAATAATTCGTAAAATGGTTTAACAAATTTTTGTTTAAAAAATTTTTATAATTATAGTATAATTTTGGATTTTTAGAAATTTTAATGGTTTTTTCAAATTGGAATCAATACACATAAGTAATGAGCCCGAGAAGTGCAGTAAGTACGAAACCTGATTCAATAAGAAAGGGAGTATAATAAAAACTTGTTTTTTATGGGTTAGTTTTTTTTATTATTATTTAAATTGGTAATAATTATATTTTCTTAAGTAATTCTAATTTATTATAGGTATTAACCACAGAAATTTGTAACATTTCTTATTCCAACTATTCCCTTACTGTCACAAAATGTTATATAATCTAATTCTATAATAATTAGAACTACGACTCTTTCACGTATTATTAACGATCTTTTGACAATCAGCATATAAAAAATAAAAATAAAGCTTATTCGTCCGCCGTAGGGCTAACAATTGCTTAAATATCAGTTATAACGACACATCGTGATTGGTTGAAATCTTAATGTCTTGTTTGTGGGTCAGTAATTCCCCAGCGTGTGTATTCCAGGGTTTCATTTAACAGCAACCAATTGGGTCAAACTTATAGGCGTCGGGATCTCTGGGGCTATAAATCAAATAGAGTTTGCTAACTTGGTTGCAGTCAAATCCTACGGAAACTTTAAGATGGCTCGAGTCGATTTGAAATCGCGAACACGTAAATCGATTACGTTTCTGAAATAGCAATTAGAAAACTAACTTAATAAGTCATGATGTATTCCCGCTCTTCAAAAAGTTCAGCTTACAAAGTTTTATTGAAAAGGCGTCATATTTCTGTTGACAGCAAACTCGTTCACTGTAAATATATTTTTGTTTGTGTAAGAAATTATATTAATCATTTTGTAAATTAATTACAGAAATATTTGCCATACCAACATTGATTAACGAGGCAGGCTCGTATTGCCCAGGACCGAAGATAGATATTTTCTTGTCTTCTTTGTCTACAGGATTTCTCATATACCTCGAAGGATTCTTCTGTTAAGGAGATATTTACTTACAAAATATATCTATTCCGAAGTCAGGAATTCTTTTCACGAAAATGGCGCTATATTTTAGACAATAATAGCCTGGTATTGTAAGCGTAATTCACCACTTTTTCTTATAGCTTAATCTTATATTTTGTATCAAATTGTTTATGGGATGTTATCAACTAAGTAGTATTCATTAGGTTTCATATGTTTTAAATAACTTTTCTTTCTTAAACGACATAATTACTTAATCAATCAGAGTAGCTTGTTGGCCTTGTGGTTAGGATTCTTACCTCGTTATCCAAAGGTTGCGGGTTCAAACTTAATCCAGACCAGCAAGTTAGTCCTATTTTCATATAACAAGCGTTGAGTTTAGTTTGAAAATAGTAAGAATATTGATGTGACGCGTATTCCGTGTTCGCATCTCTATTTTAAAAAAAATAATAAATAACCAAACCAACGATAACTGAAAAATATTGCTGAGACTTTGATTTTTTTTGTATTCATTTTAAAATAATAATATCTTTTAGTCAAATTTATTGCAGTTAAAAAGTTGACAACTATGTAATAAGAGGTGAAAAACATTCAGAAAAATATTTTTTTTTAAAACGGTCTTAAAACGGTCGTAAATTGTAAGAAAATTAACTGAACGATTTGAAAATAATTTTTAATAATTAAAGATAATCGTTTACTGTATAATATTTTTGAAAAAAAAATCATATCACATATCCATACCATTATATAAAGCCTTATTCCAAATTTCTGGTTTCAGTAATTTAATAGAGACCCAGCGTATTTAAGAAAGTTGAAGTTTGTGCCTTTATTAAAAAGCTGAAATCAGGAGTATTGAATAAGATTTTTTTTTTTTTTTACATTTTAATTTTAAAATAATAAAATAAAAACTTTCATTTCAATGAAGTATTCAATACACTGTCAAAAATCAAGATGCCATATTATTTCTTCCATATTTATCAACAATTCAGAAAAAGTGCATTGAGGTCTAGATTTTTTTTTATAAATGTTTTTTAAAGAACACATAGAGAAAATTAATGATGACGGAGAAATGAGTCAAAGCGAATATTTATTATCATTTTTTTTTCTAAGTTTGATTTTATAATTTTAAAAAATGTACTAAGAATACTCTTAGATAAAGTCTTGCTTTAGTAGGTTGAGACCTAGTGTTAAAATATTAATGTTCGCTATTAAACTATTATTGATTGATCTATATATCATATTTTATTATAGATGTCTCATACAGACGAAGCTATTTTTATATGGGGAAGTTAGTATCAGTCTTTTTTGGGTCCGTATAGGGCATACAACCTATCGTACGGTTCGCTTAAGTGAGTACTTTACACAATGTAACGTTCATCAATTCCACCCATGATAGACTATGTATATATATATATATATATATATATACTATATATAGACTACCACATCTATCAAAGTCGTATAAATGTAAAATTTACACAACTTGTTTCTTATGTGAGGTGTATTTTTACCACCGCCACCTGTGGTTGATATTTGTCATCTCCATATACCAGTATAGATGTTGCCGTTGGTAATGAGGTACCTATTTTTTATTAAAATTTTTAAAGTAATATTATTTTTATATGTAAACGACTAACTAATTTGGATTACCTTTTGTGATTGCTCCGTGAAGTCAAAATAAGTAAGTGTCGCGAACACAGGGGCTGGAAGCGCACCCTCGGATTCCGACCAGCTGTGGTCGGGGCGGGTGCTTATCTGCACCTGATGGTGAGGACACTTCATCACGTCTTATAGCCCATTACCGGCGCCGCGTTCGAGAGCGAGTACAATAGCGTAGAAGATGACTAATGAATGACCTTTGAAAAAGAAGTCAATTTCGTTACCATTTCTAAATAACCTTAAAACATAAATTAAATTACATGTTACATAATTGGACACAGTTATACAGAAAGCGACCAACCCAAAAAACATGGTATTGAGAAAATGGCTTCTAAAAATTTGAATGTACAAAAACTTAATACGTAGATATTTAAATCATTATTACATATTTTTTTGAAGGGGTTCATTTATATTTTTTTATGGTTTTTTAATGTAATTATAAGAAAAAAACATTCATTTATTATTATTCTTTCTACAAACAATACCTACTATGAGGCATATATACCACATGGATATTTTGAATTAATATTTTTGTTTGCCTTTCAAATCACTTTGACATTTTATGAGTTAATTTAAATACGATGGCCGTGATGTGGGATAGAAAAATACTGAATTTACAAAAAACTGTAGCCCTTAGACCTTGGACGATTTCAGCACATAAAGATATTGTAGTGAGCTGTGCAAAACGGTATAATAACACATTTTTATCATTTTGAGGGTTGATCGCTTTCTGAATTACTACGTACAATTATCTTGCCGTTTTAACTATCTAGTATATATATAGTAATATGTCATTATATACGGTAAAATTCTAGTGTAGCAGGCAAGGCGTCAAATTAATTTAGTGTTTACTTTGCTGCTGAGACCCTCAACAACAACGAAACATGCTTATATATTTTTGTAAGTACTATAAAAAGTTATCACCTATGAAGGGGAAATAACTAAATCTAAAATCTAAATTGGGCTAGAAAATTAAAATCCGCTTTGATCTCAATGATCTTTTCGGCGAAGGAACGAGTAGCAAAATGACATGCCGAGAGTGGTTTGTTCGCTTTAAATTCAAAGTTGGTGATGCCAGCTCAGATGATAAGTCAGCAAAGGGTCAATCATCCGGCGGCTGTGGAAGAGAATGAAAGTTGCCCCACCAGGACACTGGACCCTGGACATTCTTCACCGGCAGAATCGACCGTCTTCCAATCAATTGGGGAGCAGTTATTGACATTGATGATGACTACCTCCAAATGATATTGGACATCTTTTTTTTGAGTTCTTTTTCGTTTTTGGATGTGTAATAGTATAAGAGGTATAAAATCAAAGGCAACAATATCTAAAAATATTTTGAATGCAGTCACTAATAAATTAAAATATACTAAATTCTAGATTTTATACATCTATCCCTTTCAGAATCATGTTTCTTATAAAATTATTGCCTATGTTTCCTATAAAATCTCGAATTTAGTACATTATAAATAAATAATCCTCTATGACTGCATTTTTTTGTTGTTGATATTGCTGGCTTTGCTTTTATCTCCCACATATAATGTATAAAATAATTTTCAAAAAACGGCTGATAATTATGATAATTATCATCGACCAGATATTCACAAAAAACATCTATCTACCAAAAATATATATAGTTTCCATTGGAAGTCGAATCCGGAACATTTTTCCAAATTTCGTTAATTATTATAAGCTTTGTTTTAAACTTTCAATTTTATTTTTCGACCCGCAACGTCATTTCTATAATGAGATATGAAGCTTTGAAATGCCATATTTTGTATTACATATTTTTAAAAAGATTTCGGCTTAGAAATATTCTTAAAAAATACATGGAGAAATTTTTTTTGAATGTCTTAAAACTTGCATTAAATAAATACTAATTTACGATGTCCTAAACTATATCAGAAAATGTATTTTCATCAATTTTTATGTAAAATTATGTAGATATTCATGAAATCTTCGAATTCTAATATTAGCCTGGAAAAAACAAATAATAAAAATACATAATTTTAGTGTAAATGATTCTCAATTTGCTATTTTACCGCCTAGTTTTACTTTTACATACAAATGCGACAAAAGAATTCACTTTGAAACTTTTTCTATCTAGATAAATACTTCGATATTATTTATAAATTAAATATATTTTTTTATTATTAAATTTTTATTATATTTAAATATAAAATGCAGCAATGCTCTATAGCACTTGAATTTCTTTATCAAAATCATAGTTTCCATGTAAGGTATGTTAAGTAAATATTTAACTCCAGCATGCAAAATTACCAAACAAATACTGCTGACTTTTACAAAAATTTGTGATGAAAAACCTACACAAGAAAATGGGAAAACGTTTCAGTTTCGCGCACCGAGTACGTCACGCTGGCTCAGGAGCGTCAGGGTGACGTCACGTCTTCTTAATATACATTCTTTGCGCACGACAGCGGAGACGTTATTGAATATTCTGGTTTTTGAACCGCCAAGACAAGCCACCGTATTAATTGGAAAACTTTCGGGATGTTCAACTATTCGACACATCTCTGGAACACAACAAAGTTCGTAATTCGAAGATCACTGGGGTGTACATAAGTTCAATTTATCGCATTGATTCGCATTTTCTTTTTATTTTGAGGCAGAATTCCGGTGTCGAAGACAATTCAGAAAATGTTAATGTTTTATCGTATGCCGTAAATGCTGAAACGGGAAAGCTAGTGGCAGATGCTTTAGAAATGTGGTCCTGGTGTCGATGCTCCGCATGCCGTAAAAAGCCTGCAGGACAAATACTTCAGTCAGAGAAGAATAAAACATTGAGCAGCATCTCTATCCTTAACTCTTCATATACGTCATCATAAATTCATTTTTGGCTAAAATTACTACACTTTTGTTCAAACATCATTTTCCTTCGTTCCTAAAAATTTTGTGCTTCATCAAATACATAATTCCTCAAGTAACAATGTCTGTCACTAACACTACAACAGCCTTAACTCGTGGCCGAAATAATATACAACATAACGCTACCGATTTGCGCCGTTTACACGATATTCACGATACATACTACGATTTTTCGATATTTTTTTAACGCTTCAACACGCCAGGAGGCCCAATCACAGAAGCGAAACATATCAGAAAACACCCAGGCTTGAGTATATCACGTATATTAAAATTGTGACCTCACCGGGAATCGAACCCAGAGCCCTCGGTGTGGGAAGCCAGTTTCATACCCACTGCGCTATTTAATTAAAAAAATGAATTAAATTTTTTTAACTTAAAACTGAAGCAAATCAAGCGTAATTTCAGGAATTAGAGATGGTGAGGTCATTAATATTGTTATGTCTGTATCGATCAAGGTATAACTAATAACGAATTAATGTAAAGCTATAATTGTAACGTTGTTGGATTAGAGTTAATACATTACACACCTTATATTAACAGAAATAATATTTGTTATCATATCTTGAGTACACTGTAATTTCACATTCAATTTTTTGAACCAAAGAATGACTTGTCATATTTAAAAAAACATAAGGACACCAGGGATGAATCCTTTAAGATGCTTTACAATTTTTTAAATTCAGCCAAACATTTTTTTTCAGCAATCTTGTTATGGTGGTCAAGTAAGTTCTACGTTGTGAAATCAAATGAAAAAGTTCCCTCGCTTCAGGAATTGATAAAAGGTAGTACTTGCGTGTAATCGATAAGCGAATGCAATGACAGCGCAATGAATTTTACCTCAGAAAATAATTGCTTTAAGAGGAGACAATGATTTAAAACTGCAACTTACGATTTTCCAAATTCAATTTAAGCAAGTTATCGATGTTATTCATGATTATTTATTTATTTTATATTATTCAAAATAAACTATTAAGTAATTAGTGGCGTGGAAAAATCATCATTGATTCTTTATTAATTAATTATCTTTTTTCAATGCTTTTTTTCTCTATCTTGATACCAGCTTCATTACAACAACATACAACTATTTGAAAAATAAATAATGCTTTGATATTTACCAAATACCATTGAATTCTAAACCTACATATTCACCCTTACCACGCGCGTTTTCAGGGTTTAAAAACACCACATTATCTAAATACAATATTATAATTATTTACTTTTTAACATCCCAGTTACTCTACTCAACTCTACCTAGAGTTATCAATCACTTTTATGAGATCATATTCAGAAACAGCAACCTAGATATATTTTGCATGACCCAGGCATGGTTTAAAAGCAAAATATTGATAATCTTAGGTGACCGTCATTCGATTGTGTAATATATATGTCTTTTTACTATGGACTTCGTTATATTTTGTCACACTGATGACCATTTGTGAGATCATCTTGTATCTGATGATTTACAACACATTTCTTAATTGTATATACAGTAGAATTTCCACTCTATAATAATTTATTGATTGTTAGTTGCCGAATGGTATGCATTTAATTGAATAGCAATCTGGCTTGCCAACATATTAGATAATCCTAATACTATTTAAAAAGTTCACGTGTCCCGCTATGAGCGCGGTCACGTAGAAAACGTTTTTCAACACATTATTTATCACAGCAGCCAAATCCACTGACGAAGAATTGTGAACACGGCGTAGAACTTTGACGTTAAAAAGTTCAACGAGCTTTTAGGGATTGAATGACGTTTAAACGTAATTAAAATTGTTTTTCCCCAAATTAAAAAAAAAATTTACCAATTTTTTTTATTTAAAGGATTACTAATTTAAAATATACCTAATCCGATATTTTATAGGAAATACTGCTCTATCCTTACAAAATCGTGTTTCTAAATCACTATTAAAAGCAAATGCAGCATTATCCACCTCATTATCCCCAAGGATGCGTCACGTGACAAAATGGTTTTATACTAATGTGAGAGTTGATGTCGCTTTAGACTGAAACATCATAGCCATGACAGAAATAACCAACTATATAAATAGTAAATGTCCAGATTTTGATAGCATACACCGCAGTATTCATATTTAATAGTCAAATATTATTTAACACTCGTATTTATAAGGAAAACTAGGTGTTGATCGTTTTTAAAAACTTGTTTCCTATAAAATATGTATGTTCCATTGAAATTTCCTTGTCACACGACAGGTTATTTGTATTTATCTCGGAAACACGTCAGTTGGATATTGCTGCCTTTGCTTTTATATCCCTCAAATATAAACTAGAATGTAGGTAAACATTGTATTCTGTAATAGTGCGTTATTTGTAATGAAAAAGCATATAATTTAACTTACATAATTTATTCAGTTTCAGTATTTCTATTATCACAAAAAGTTAACCAACAACCATCTAATGAAACGTGAAATTATTTTATAATGCAATGTATATTATATATTAATTAAAATTACATTTATGTTTCCGCAATTTTAAAATTTAAGACAATATGAACCTTACGTGATGGAATTTTTTTGATAATTTTCCCGAATTCAGCAACCGAAAATACATGGGAATTAACTCTTATTTCAAAGAAAAAAAAATGTCGCAGACCTGTGTAATTTATCTTTATATTTCCCGATTATTGTAGACAGTCTCATTTCTTGTCTTCAGTGTGTTATGTAATGTCGATCGCATTGTTGTGTTGCTGGTAATGCGATCTCGGTGCGCAGCGCCTCGAAGAGCAGTCGTCCCCAGCTCCGCTGTGTGGCTCCGCGTGGCCGCACAATTAGACGTGGTTTGTTCCGTTTCCGCTCCCTGCCCCCGGGGGATGGCGCCAGCATCTGTGGCCCTGGGCATCCGAGCCAATTACCGACAACAGCTACAGATTCGCTACAGGTTTCTCGAAACGCTCTTCTTGTTTGCCTGTGAGCCCGGAAGTGCTAGAAAAACGAATAGCAAAGATGAAATAGCTTCGATGCGAACTAAATCACAAAATTAACTTTAGGAGATTTTACATCTAAATATTACTATTTTTAAATGTAATATGTCCGGACAAGATTGTGACAAAATATTCAAATTATATATCTTTTTTTATAGAGACCTAACCTAGCCTATCTAACATAACCTAACATAACCGTAACTAGAATCCAATAGCTATTTTATTTAGTTTTCATAATAAGTATGTAGCGGATCTCATTTCGTTTTCATTATTATTAAATAAAATGAAAACATTACTCCGTTTTCAAAATCAGTATGATTTCAAATAGTAATACACTTTTTACTTATTAATATACCTAGATTATATAACTTCTTTGTTGTGATATTATTTATATATGTTTTTTAAATATTCTTATTAATTGACATTTAACTAATAATTAATAATTACTTAATGTAAAGTTGAAGTTAAATAATAAAAAGTCCGTCGTTGTTGATGGGCTAGTTATTATATAAAACTCAGCCCACTTTCCAATTACAAGTGTCTACGGCCTGCTCTGGCAACTTGCATATAAATATTTAGTGTATCAATATAGTATGATCATGAAAGAGTGCATTTTACTTGCTATCAGATAAAGGCACAAACACTTACCTAGGTACGGTAGTGCAGAAGCAACCACACATAATGGCAAATAATCTCGTTAAAAATAGGTTACAGAGATGCCTCCAAACACCCCTCAAATGTGACCTTAATCGCTCAACAACCTACTTCTTCCGCCATAATTGTACGCCTTTGAAGAGTGTTTTGATGGTGTACCTATGGTAACCACTTTCGAGAGAATGACGAAGAAGATTAACACTGCGAATGGCTACTTCCGGGGTTCGATGAAATGTGTTACAATGTATGTATATACGTGAAATATGCAAATGGTAAGCATTGAAGTAAGGCGCGACAGTGCAAAAATAAATCAATATATATATATATATTATATATATATATATTTATTTACTTGGGTATATTTATTAGGTTAACTATAAAAGATTTTCGATGAAATGTTACATATTAAGATTAAAAAGTGACTTACACAAGCGCGCATAATAGTCCATACCACGGCCGAGAAGAGAATGGAATTCTAAAGTTGATATGCGTTACAATGATCATTAAACTTCGTAATATATGATTTACATATAATGGATTTTATAGATACAACAACTCTCATTCGTCTTATACGATATCAATTTTTTTTCATAAAAATTGGTCTGGTAGATATCTAGGCTAAGTTTGTTAGCTAGCCTGATCCGCCATATTGGATCAAAATGGCCCCTTTTCAAAAATAGCAGGCTGTCTCTAAATAAAATTTTAGAAGTTATGAAAAATTATCACTCTTTTTAGTCATCTTAATTATAATAATTTTTGAAAAATAATATATTAAATTAACACAAAAGTTAACCCTATCATTAATCGACATATTCCTACATACAGTATCGGAGGGATATTTTTTAAATTTTATTATTAGTGATTATTATTAAATAGAGAATTAGGTTTTTTTGCTTCTTATACCTCATTATATTATATTACACCTCATTATTATTTTAGCCGTCTGGTAGCGTTACTGACGGACATTGTTACGTAGAGAATTATACTTTTTTGTACCTCATTTTATACACCGCGAAACAGCTGTGGATTTTTTTGCAAATATATTTGAATTTAATAATGATATAACCTAACATTGAACTTGTTCAAGTTCTTGAAGCCTCCCTATCTAGCCATTTTAGAGACAATATTTTAGACCAATGTTTTAGCTAAAATGAATAATATCCTATATTCAAGAACACTTAAATTTAAAATCAAATTAATTATTCAATTCGAAAGACATACAGAGAAATCAAATCCAAGAAAAAATATTTGACTGCTATCAGGATTGGAACCACGCATCTACTCCTATCCGGGTCAGGTGCGTTATCCAATTACGCTATAGCGGCCTTGTATATTTCCGTGAATATATCGACCTTATCTGTAAGTCTCATTTATTAATTGATTAACATTTATTATCCATTTTAAGAGCAATACACATTTTCTGGTACGGTAGGCACAAATTACTTTGTGTTACTGCCGCTAGAGGATGCCAGAATTAACCGTTTAATTCATTTTTTTTATTTTTTGACACATTTGATACAACACACATATATTATATTCAAGAACACATTTTTATTGTAATGATGCAATTTTTTTAGAACAAAGTTCTGTGAAATTTAAAACCAAATTAATTAATCAATTAGAAAGATATACAGAAAAATCAAATCCACGAAAAAATATTTTTCAGATTTTTTCGACTTTATCAAATAGTCGAAAAAAATATGATCAAAAACTTATTTTAAAATTTTCCAAAAAATTTCTGTGTATCCCGCATTGTCACCCTCATCATTGTTTTATAGAGAATTATGTTTTGTTTTTGCTTTTTATACCTCATTATTATTTTATACCTCATCATTATTTTCGCCTTTTGGTAGAGTTAATGATGAACATTGTTACATACCTCTTGATTTTATATTGGGTTATCTCAAAAGACGTGTGTACTTGAACAAACATGCTACAATAACCCAACTTAGTGCGAATATTCGTCAAGAGATAGCCTTAAAATACAGGGTATGTCGTATCTAGTAGAAAATACTTTGGAGGAGTCTTTTTCATTCAATTTTGAATAGAAAAGTCCACTGTTAGGGGGTTAAGCGAAATCAAAATTTGATTTTTTTCAATATTTCTGACCTACTTTATTTTAAACGTTGGAGTATTATGAAGGTAACTTATATTGACTATTAAAAATTCAATATATTTGATACAAGTAAAAAAATATTAAAACTATGCAAAAAATCTGGTTCAAATTTCTGCAGGTTTTATTCATTTTATTTTACTTATATCAGAGTGAATAAATTTTTATTTTTCAATATACGATAAACATTTACGATACTCTAACATTTAACAGAAGATAGGCCAGAAATATTGAAAAATGCAATCTTTGATTGTCGATGTCGCAAACCTCCTTAACTGTTGATATTTCACCCAAAGGGTAGAGTATTTTCTATTCGAAATTGAATGAAGAAGATTCTTTTGAAGTTTTAATCTACGAGACATCCTGTAAGGATACCTTTGATGATCGTAGTCAACTTCATCGTATCTTCAACGTATCACACATACTTCAACGTATCACACAACTTCAACGTATCGCACATAGATTGTTTCAAAACCAAATTCGAGGAATGCAAGCGAAGGGATGGTGGACATTTATAATAGACAACATTACTTTTGGGAGTAATAAATATTAATTATCACATGACCGCAAGCGCAAAACTAATGGCCCATCTTAATTTGAGTTTTAGATCAATAAAATTACCGGTTTAAGTGAGGCGAGTGAATAATCACTTTTAGTTACTTCCGAGAGAGCTTGTTAATACGGTTCATTTTGAAGTGGAATTCTCGAAGGAGCAGTACATACGTATGTGTTACGAAGAATACATCCTTCCTCTTTCGTATTTCATGAATTTTTTATTTATATTTCCGGGCAGACGAGGAGCTCTCTAGCAAGATTAACAACCTGCTAAGATGTGGCAATTTATTTTCGAACGTTAATGTTATTAAAACTTGCACCAGCGAGCTTCATTTACTAATTCCATTTAAGAGCATGACGAATGCACATTGTGAATGCAACGAACATACAAAAATATATATTTGCTGCATTACTCCTTTTCTTCTTGAGGAACATTCCTTTGCCGCTGTTGCTCCCTCCGCCGTTCCCTATTCTATTTCAAGTCCTGATTCAAAAGTGTTTTTTTTGTTTTTCTTCTTCTTCTTATTTTCTTTTTTATATATAAAGATTATTGAATTTTCCTTCTTCCAAAATTATACATCTTGAATATGTCAAATTTGTAATTTATGTAAAAATGTTCCATAAAGAATATATTTATTTATTTATTTACAAAAATTACGATAAGCTATATGCCGTCAAAAATGACATACTTCTACTATATATTTCAGCCATCAATTAAGACTGTGAAAATAGCTCTATCTAGATTAGCGTTGCGTCTTAATAAAGTTAGTGATTATTATTAAATAGAGAATTATGTTTTTTTGCTTCTTATACCTCATTATATTATATTACACCTCATTATTATTTTAGCCGTTACTGGCGGACATTGGTACGTAGAGAATTATATTTTTTTGTACCTCATTTTATACACCTCGTCATTATTTGAACTATATGCTAGCGTTAGTGACGGATGTTGTTACATAAAGAATTATACATTTTGATTAATGGTTAATAATACGAATGACATATACGATACAGAAATGCATGTTCTCATTAGTTTTAATTTTCATTAAGCTGAAATATTTAAAACATCTTAATCAGAGTATATCATTTAAAAAAATCATACAGTTAATGTTTTTATTTTATTTAATAATAATTTTCAAATCATACTAATTTTGAAAACGGTATAATGTTTTCATTATATTTTTTTAGTAACGATATCAGCTATTATACTTATGTTGAAATAAAATTGTTATAAATTCTAGGATGTTACGGACGGATAGACAACGAAATTATTATTATTGGATCTTTTACATAGGTTACGCGCAACAAGACGAATAATATCAGATTTATTCGGTTGAAGAGTCCCATTAAAATTTCTTACACTGATGTATATATTACCAAGTCTGAATTCTGCAGAATGGCGAGCTATATTCCGCATTGGTACAATAAAACAGTGTCGGCACTCTTGTGTTTCTAGTGGGTGCATGTATATTAATCATGTTTAAGAGTACAGGGCTATCAATCACAATATTATAAGAGAAAAATTAAGTGGGATATTTTTCGTCCGATAAGCTTTTTCAAATTAGTCATAGGTGACCAAAAAAATGTAGTGAATTTATCTGAATATTCAATCTAAAATTGATGTAATGCGATAATTTATGTTGGACACGTTCAATGGTGTAGATGATTATATTCAATGACACTCCTGACATCTCCGAAGTTTTCAGAAACCATTGACATACCGCAATAGAAAATACCCATACGCAACTAAGCTGTCAACTAGTTACCATTATCTGTAACCCCTTGTAATGAGATCAGCTGCTTAAACACCAGCCTGATCCCCTAAATGGCACATGAAGGCCACTGCTGGTTTCTAGGGCCCTAATTCAGAGTCAAAACTTTGGTTTAAAAGTTAAGGTAAGCCTTAAAAGTGTTATTATGTATTGAAAATTACCGAGTTAATTACTGATTAAATTATTGATTAAAAATTCTGTACTGAAAAGTAGATGGTTTAAAAGTTAAGTTAAGCCTTAAAAGTGTTATTCTGAAAATTACGCTTTTAAGGCATACCTTAACCTTTAAACAAGTTGAGGTAAACCTTAAAAGTATTAGTTTGTACTGAAAATTATGCTTTTAAGGCATACACAATTATTGACTCTGATTCGGGCCTAGATGTCTTAAATACTGGAAACAAGATGTATCCAGAGATGGCGTCACTAAAAATTATAACTGTTTATAAAAAATTATAATATAAAGAAAGATGACTTCTGTCCTGTCGATACCTTGTGAATTCGAGAATAAGTGTTCTCAGAGATGGCAGCACTTTCATAAGTATTACATAATATAAAAGTTACCAAAAACTGTCACTGGAATTTATTACCAGAATTTTTTACGCTTTCAATTCAAATATAAATATACACATGTTACTATAGACGTACCACTATTACTTGGCGTGCGAGGGAGGGCGTTCCTGTCGCGTAACACAAGTTGTCAGGGTGTAAATTTATTATACAATACATAATGTACAGAATATCCGGTGACCGGTGTCGTATTAAATATAGAAATTTGGTAGGGCAGCACTAAAGAAACCATGCAGTAATGGCGGCGTTTCTATCTGTCGAACTGTCAGACGGTAATATCGGTCTATTATTCGCTTTTTCAGCTTCGCAAAACTTTAATACTTCATTGGCAATTGTTCTAGCACCATCCCGGACTGTTTAGGATGTTTTGGACATAATAATTCAGTTCATATTGGTAATCAAGATGTCACAGCTCCCGACCAAATACAAAATTGAACTAAATGACAGGGCGAGGGGTTACCGCCGGGTGCGGGCGGGGCGGATTTTAGTTCCAAATTCCCCGCACGCCAAGTTATGTTGGGCAAGCAATATAAGGTATTTATTTAACATGTATTTACCTACCTCTCGAGTAGTTCACGGTTGTGTGACCTCGTATATGTGCCCACCCCGAAGTATATTATATGAATTTAGGTTGATGTATTCCTATCAATTTTATTGTGAAAAACGCGTCAAATTCGTTCTCTTTCTTTTTGGGTGGTCGCGTTTTTTTTTTCTTCCGTAAGATTTCGAAGCCAAGGGTAATTCTGCGAACGGTTTTGTCGTAAAAACACCCTCATGGTCGTAGCTGCACATGTTAGAAAGCTATAAATTTCTAAGGAGACGGGGTACATGATTTTTACCAAATTTTCTCCGAATCCGTGCTAAGGAAGCTATTAGTTTCTAAAACCAACATTTAACATTGTTCGTCAGGCCGTCCATTCATTGTAGAAAAATTTCGCCTTGCTTCCGTATATATGTCTTCAACGGCAATAAATCGTATTGACGTTGCCGGGGTGGTACAAAAGCCATATGTGCCGAGACGCGCATTCCATCTTTTGTTTGATTAGACTAATAATTAATAACAAGATATATATAAGAGCAGCAGATAATAAAAAGTTAGCTGGATTTCGATATTTTAATATATAATTATAGGTAGATATAGGTAGACAATGATTAGGATTCTTTTATCAACATTAAATGTACATAATTATAAAATTATCAATCAATTGTATTTAATCTAGTTGTAGTAAGGTATTTTTGCTAGTGATTAATATCATAGTTCGGGTGACCACCGAAAATAAGTTTAAAAATAAGGTATGCTAAGTTGTATTTTATCGTATAGAATTAGGTAATTGTATAGTTAATTACATAGTGTATAGTATGTACTTGTATGTTAGGTATATTAATAATAATTTGATGTTGTGTGTTGATAAATTAATTGTTAATGTAATTAATCTTATGTAAAAATTATTTATAAATTGTAGTAATTTTAAGATGATTATTTCTTGCTAATTAAGTAAAATAATATTAGGAGGCGTGACCGTAATTTAGGCCTAACGAATAAGAATTAAGGGTTGGACAGGAGGGAAGTGGCCAAAACGCTGAAATGTATAAAAACCCTGCGTGGCCACTCCCACAAGCAGTTGGGACTTGGAAGTTTAGTTGGGAGTTAGTAATTAGCACGGACAATAGTGAGACAGTAGTTAGTTGGAAGTGGAGTTGTGTTGTGAAATACGGCGTCGGCCGACAGTGAGAGATGACTGTCGGCCGACCATCAATTAAGTGAACCGCGGAAGGAGCGCCGAGAGGAAGAGAGACGAGAAGAAGAGAGACGGGAACCCGACTGGTCAGAGCGACAGTTGGGAGGACCACGCCGAGAAGCCCCAGCGGAGGAAGAAGACTCCCTGGAGAGCC
Organism: Agrypnia vestita; assembly: GCA_016648135.1. NCBI lineage: Eukaryota > Metazoa > Arthropoda > Insecta > Trichoptera > Phryganeidae > Agrypnia > Agrypnia vestita. Next base: position 518,181 of record JADDOH010000012.1, read on the forward strand.
GGGTGGTCTGACGTGATCTTGACTGTCAAGGCGACAGTCAAGCAGGCTGAGGAGGACGCCTGAAGTCCACCAACAGCGGCGTCAGGTGGATTGATGTAGCCTGACGTGGCCGCTGTTACGGACGAGGAAGAAGAGGACAAGGGCGGAGCCAAAGACCATTGGAGATGGTCAGCTGGTTATCAGGGCGATAACCAGCCCGCGGCCAGCGCAGAAGGAGACCAGCGTGAGATGGGCTTCACGCCATGCGTCACCTTCGGCGTCGCTGGAGCAGAAGCGCGAGGGAATCGCGCGGCGACGTCGCTCCGTGATGCGTACAGCGTCGCGTCGCCGGACCAGGACGTCGCCACGTTCACGACGGTAGAAAGGTAGAAATAAGGTTAGATAATAAGGTTAGATTTAACGATTAATTTCAAATTGCAATTATGTAAATATATGTACGATTCGAACTTGAATTTTTTCATTTAAATTTTCCCACCACTACTCCCTTAGTGATCATCGCTCCCCAAATTGTTTGATAGCACGTCAGAGCGGCGATCGTAGCCTGCCCTCTGAAAAGTGGGAAATGACCACGAGTGCGTATCAAGGTAATAAACGCTCCAAGGACCAGTCGTGCTTAATTACGTTACACATTTTAATTAAGCATAAAATGCATTCTCTATGTTGCTTGAATTACTTTAAAATAATGTCTTAAATTAAGTATTATTATTATTTTTGAGTATCGAATGTGAACATAGAATAAATATAACATTATTCGAAGCATCCATCAAATTTCGTTAAACAATCTTTCTCCCTACCCCTCTTTTTAATTAGTGAGAGAGATACATTAATTTATATTCATATATATTAAATTCCTTTATATACAAGGTATAACAGAGATAGTCCACAATACTTTACAGGTAATGAATTGAAAATATTCAAGCAATCATGACCTGTTAACCTGCATAATTCCATAACCATTGATACAGTTACACCTGTTACATTATTTAATATTTGATGTTCTTTTCATTATAAAATTAGAATTAGTGTAGAATCTTACCCTGTCTTATAACAAATGGAATTATTTATACTATTTATCGTACAATGCATCTATTTTACATCGAATTCATCTAAAATCGTTTTTGTTTTCCACTAAAATTTCCAAGCAAAAATATTTTTTTTAATATTTACCAAATTTCACAGATTTGATTGGCTCGGTAGGGGAGGGGTTAAAAGGCAAGGCAAGGGAGGGGTTAAAAGTTCAAGTTACTAAACTGCTGTGATTAGACATTTTTCATTAATGATATTTTCTCTCATAACTTACCTATATATCGTAAAAGCTGTAAACTCTTCGATCTTCTGCCTTACTCTGAGCAGCTTCCCGTCAACTGATAGGAAATATTAGGTATTACTAATTCTATAAATCTTATCATCAAAGTTCTGGGCATATCTTGGAGCTAACTTAATTCATATCAGACCGTAGATTCCTCACAAACTTTCTCAATTTTAAGCCATCCATTACAGGTATTCTCAATAAATATTGCCCAGAATTGTTGATAAGTACATTCTTCGTATATTTTTTTCGTAGGCGAAAAAATATTACAGCATCACTATTTATTTTGATTTGAAATGGGCGCAGTTAATTATATTTAAGATGATTTTTCACTTCTCTGATATATAAAATGAAAAACGATAAATAAAATGAGAAAAAACTCACCAAAATATATTTCAAATTTTCAAAAGATTTTCATCATTTTATTTGACCTGCGTACAAGCAAATAAATTTTTACTATTCGACATAAATTACTATCACGATCTCACGTGCAGTGAGAACAAAAAGCATATATTTTGAAAAGAAACCGAAATAAGAGAAATCGTAATATTTCTATCAGTATAAATATAATATGTCTTAGTCTCAGTATAAATAAAATGCCTTAGAGCTTCGTATCTGGAGAGAGCTGGCACTAGACCGAGATGAGTGGAGGAAGATTATTGAGGAGGCCAAGACCCACCAAGGGTTGCAGTGCCAAGAGTGATGATGATGATGAAATATAATAATTAACAATATATATAATATTCTTCAGATAAATATTTAATTTAGATTTTTTCCAAATATATGTTTAAATAAAAGTCATGCTTCTTATTCTCACTGTACGCCCCTGCATGATACATAGTCTAACGTTTGGTCAGAAATATTGAAAAAAACATGCAAAAATTAATATTTACTCATTATTATTTATCGTCACGCCATTTAAGCAGAGAGGATAGAGCGTCACACTCTCCTGTCTTGACACACAATTTTCATCTCATCCACATTCATACATCTTCGCATATAAGCTTGACGATTGTCCAGGCTCCTAACAGGACTAGTTCCTAACAGGACTATCTTTCAGTATCTGATTAATGTGGTTATATCAGATTTTCCGCGATCGTCATCTCTATCTGGTGCCGTCAACACTTGCGTCATATATTTTTCTTACCAATCTTTTCGCATTGATTCACTCAACATGTCCAAACCATCTGAGCGACCCTTTTTTGATTCTATTAATTCTTGATTCTATTAACATTTTTGATTTCTGATTCTATTAATAATATAACAATATTTTCTATAAAAAAAATGAGTGAAAAGGGTCCGATTTTTTACGGTAAGTTTAAAGATAATAATCTATACCTATAAAACTCAATGTCTGTCTGTCTGTCTGTTCTCTGTACAAATCCACACCGTTTGTCCGATTCGATTCAAATTTTGCATACTTATGCTTTGAGACTCAGCGGGTAACATAGGCGATATTTCCCCCTATTCTCATACCCCTTCCTCTCCCCCTGACATATTTTCGATGCAAATCTGTACCGTTTGACCAATCAGACTCAAAATTTGGAAACATTCTTTAGGACTCGGCGAGTAACATGGGCTATATTTCCTTCCTCCCCTTTTACCTTTTCTCCTTCCTCTGATATATTTTCGATGCAAATCTATACCGTTCGAATCAAACTTTTGTTTTCCCCCACAAATTTGTGTTCAACTTGATCCTTAACCCGTACAACGCCCGGTTCGAACAGCTAGTAATATCCATAATAATGAATATCCAACCAGTTAGTAAAGGTGGATAAAAAAAATTAAGAAAACAGTTGTTTGCGAAATCAGTTATACAAATAAATAAACTCTTGCGGCTATATAAATAAAATTGCACTATTTTCATTCGTTTTTCACTTCATTTATTAAATACATTTATCGCGAGAGATAAAACGAAAAACATTGAAAATTTCGCGCTCGCTTAAAAACAATTAATGAATCGAATGGAATGCAATTGAGAATTTGAATTGCAAGCGGATTGCAAGTCATTTGCACGTCCGAGCCCGCATTTTCCGGACTTTTCCTCCGGTTAGCGCTCGGGCAATCCCGACTCTAATTATTGGTCCCGCGGGAAAAAGATGTGCAGCCATTTTGAACGCCATTCACGAAGCACGGTGACATCTGTCGGCGCGCGGCGGGAGCGTCTCGTAAGTGGATGAGTTGCAATTTGCATTATTTACGGGGCTTAATGTCAACGGTTCCGTTGGAAAACGACACGAGTTCTGGCGATACAGTCGTAAATGCTGCAATGCGATACAATGGGGAAAACGAATGGATCGAAACAATTTTTATGAGTGTATCGTGAAATAAAATGGCTTATAAAAAGTTTTTAGTGCCTACAAAAAATGACAGGAGTAAGAGAATATAAAAGCTAGTATAATATAATTAAAAAGGTTTCTCAATATCCTAGATTTTACAGTGTCTCATAGCTAGTAGTAAAAAGTTAACAGGTGAAATCGTGCCTTGATAATGTGTTGAAAATGTTCGAGCAACCATGTCCTAATATCAATAGTTATGGACATATGCCATATCAAAGTTTGCATTTTTTTTTCAATATTTCTATCTTATTTTTTGCAAAAAGTTGAATTATTATTACAGAACCTTGTATTGATTATGAAAAATTCATTCGTGTTAATGCAAGTCGAATAAAATTAGAAAAACCTTGCAGAAATTAAAAAAAAAAATTTTTTATAGAGTTGTTATCATTTTATTTGTGTTGTTGAAGGGAATGAATTTTTCATATTCGATTTGTTAGTATAATGCAGGAGCGTGTAGTGAGAACAAGAAGCATGGCTTTTATTTAAACATACATAATTTGGAAAGAAAATCGAATTTGAATATTAAAATTAAATACATATTAAAATCCGAACAATTTGTTAATAATTATGATAGGAATATTACGAGGTACAGCCCTTATTTCGGTTTCTTTTCAAAATACCTATATGCTTAAAAAAACTTAATTTTCTTGTTTTCACTGCACTCCCCTCCTGTGATAATAGTTCAACTTTTAACAAAAAATAAATCAAATATATTGAAAAAAAATGCAAACATTGATATTGCATATCTCCATAACTTTTGATATTAGATCATGGTTGCTTGAACATTTCTTGTTCAAGCAAAGCAAAGAGTTTTTGCTGCTAGCTATGAAACACCATGTATATGATATATCATTAAGCAAAATCTACTTTTTTTACCTCCTCTAAACTGAGCCTACTATTTCGTATGGAACCAGGTAATTTATTTTTCAGCTTGGGAACAACACATTATTTCTAAGTTAGGTATTTAATTAATATTATATATTCCTGGTTTATTCCAGTCTACAGAAAATTGTTAACTTTTTTATAATTGTATGCTTTAAACTTTACAAAACGACGATCATTAATCCCAACACAACCATTAAGTTTTCACAGTAGCTTTTTCATACCTCGCGAACTTTGCGCTTGGAAATTAAACTTTCTTTGCGAAATTCGCAAGTCTGTCGGCTTATAATAAATTATATGAAACTTCTTAAGGCACAAACCGAGAGAATGCACTTTAGGTACATAAGGAAGATAAATATTTCAGGTTTATCTTTTGAGTTAACAGACTGAGACTATACCGGTTGTGTGGTCACCACTTTGAAGAATATTATGAACTAGCTGTCCTTAACCAGCGCTGCACGGGTTAAGGATTAAGTTTAAAATAAATTTGTGAGGGTAAACAAAGGTTCGATTCGAATAGTATAGATTTGCATCGAAAATATATAAGCGGAGGAGAAGGGTTAAAAGAATAGGGGAGAAATGTCGCGCATGTTACTCGCCGAGTCCTAACGAATAGTTTCCAAATTTTAAGATCCGATTGGAAGAAAGGTACAGATTTATCTAGAAAATATATCAGGGGAGGGGAAGGGTTAAAAGAATAGGTGGGGAATGTCGCATATATTACCGACCGAGTCCTTAAGAATAAGTTTCCAAATTTTGAGTCCGATCGGTCATACGGTACAGATTTGCATCGAAAATATGTCAGGGGAGGGGAAGGAGTATAAGAACAGAGAGAAATGTTGCCTATGTTACCCGCCGAGTCCTAAATCATAAGTATGCAAAATTTGAATCGAATCGGACAAACGGTGTGGATTTGTATAGAGAACAGACAGACAGACAGACAGTTTTATAGTATAGATATTGAGTTTTATAGGTACAGATAAGTCCGACTCTACGAACCCCTTATTTCAGTGTTCTATGAAGTGTTTCGCGACATACGCTTATTTTGATTGATCCGAGATAACAGATTTCAGTGAAAACTTTCCTTAGTTACAGTGTGTGATTTCGGTACCATGGTCGAGGAAGGAACGGCGTAGAACATCAATACAAGATACGTTCTGAGATATATGGCCGTAAACCAAGTATAGTAAAATGAATCATTTACTTTTGCCAATCAAATTCCATGGGATGCGTCACAAATTCAAAAAAATAATTTAAAAGTAACAAAACAGAAATTGTTTATTTGGTAACAAACACAGCAATTTATTTTAATTTCTCACTATTTAAAAGGAAAACAAAGACGACTATTCTTTTTAAAAACTCGTTTCCAATAAAATGTAGGTTTCATGGTTTCCAGAGAAATTTCCATGAGTAGTGTCATTTTTTTTGTATTTATCTCAGAAACACCTCAGTAGGATATTACTGACATTGCTTTAATACCCCTCACACATCAATGAAAACTAAAATAGAAAACAAAAGTAACAGTGTAATAAAAAAAAACAAATTAAAATTGTTCTAATCATAGTGTGATACAGAACATTAAGAATTACGAAACCATGACGTCGTTGTCACCTTTCGCTGTATTAGATGAACTAGGTTTAACAAACTGGTTCTTGAAATTAAATGTGACGATTTTATATAAATGTAGTTCATAAGAGTGTAGGTTTTCCGTTTTTATCTGTTCGTATATCGAAAACTTTAAACCGTAAATCGAAGCTGTGCCACTAACGGGTTAAATGTTTACAAAGGTTAAAAACATGCCTGAAAAAGATAACACCGTTTATAGTAACATTACGCAATTGTGTAAAGAAAACGGGTCTGTCAAAATAATTTTGAATCTTGAACATCGTTTACGATATTATTGTGGGTATTTAGGTACTTTGATTGAATTCTATACATATTTATAGATAAAAAAATAATAATTTGTTTTTAAATCTTAAATTAATGAAATAAAATTGAAATAAAAAGTCCATTGCTTTTTTTTAGCGAATGCAGAAGTTGCGTAAATATTTTAAATAAATAGTATTGTTTTAGAAAATTTTTATCCTGAGCCAGATTATAAATTTTGAATATTTGTACTATTACTACTAATTATTACTATTACTTGTAATTAATTGTAATTAGGACCATAGAGCATAGGGCCATAGGATAGTTAATTGATCACCTAAGCCAACCGTACGATAGGTCGTAAGTCTAAGGCCACCTTAAAAAAACTTCTATACCTACTCTCCCTTGAAAAAATATAGTTTCGTCTCTGTGAGACATCTATAATATACATTAATTGATTATTGATGTCCCTGTGACAAACAATCCAGTTCTGTTCTAAAAAATTTGGACATACTCAAAATATTCTGAAACACTATTAGTCTCCCTTGAAGGATTGAAAGTTACTATGCCGTCTATGTATCTTTAAGGTTTCAGTACCCATCAAGGTTTTATATAGAATTGTGATTTTCCTGTGTCAAAGAGCTGAGAAACAATTTTCGCAAAGAATTTTATTTTATTTTTATTTATTACTGGGCTTTGTCCGCTATGAGAAAGATGTTGTTTCCTTGCATTCTATTCTACTCATCTTGTTTTTCAATTTGACTTTCATTCCATTTCGTTCTCATTCAAAGAATGCAAATGCGTATAATTGTGAAAATGGCGCTTCGCCAAGCAATGCTTTACCCCGTCGATTTTTAACTGTACAGATAATTTTTTTAAAACTAAAATGTACCTACAAAGTTTTTTATCTCTTGTAAAGACGATTATTTTGACGAGACTTTTGTCAGTTTAATTTATAATTTCTAATTGTAAATTTCAAAAAGTGTAGTAAATAAGTGGTAAAATTCGCTTTTCTCGAGATCGCTATACTGATTGTTTATCTTGTGTATTAATATTGGTCGTATTGAAGTTTTTTAAATGTATTCTTAACTTTCACGCGCGTACGAAATCTATATATTTATTTTAACTGACACTATATTTAACTTTGTACATACGTTAAGTTATATTTATCACTATTATATTTTCGAGAAAAGCAGTCTCTCTCATCATCAGGTGTGATAAAAGGTGCAATAAAAACAGTAAAATTTTATTAATAATAACAAACAATAATTATAGCAATTTATAATATTAATAGCAATTAGTTATTTATTTCACCAATTATTAGTTATTATTTTAAAGTTTTAATAATTTTTAATACTAATTATTTTTAAAAAAATTCAGGCGTATTCTAGTATACATACCTATCTATATGTTAAATAATTCATAAAAATATCATATATATTCATTAAAAAATATTGCTTATAATTCCACTTTAAAAATAATAAGGTATCATTACCAGCTGCGAAATATATGTATACTTTGTGACGGGAAGGACTATAGATGTCTTTAGCATAGTCCATTCGAATATATAAAACAAACTGATTTAGAACATAATACAACTTTTAAAAAGTTGATAAAGTGTGGATGTTCTTACGTGAAATTGATGAACGTTGCATTGTGTATAGAGATCACTTAAGCCAGCCCGTAAATGTCATAAGCCCTGGGTCACCCTATAAAGACTAGTTTCATACTCGTTTCCCATATAAATAGCTTCGTCTTTGTGAGACTTCCTTAATTTATCTTAATTAAAAATTTGTTCGATTTACATTTATAATAGATCAATGAGTATTTTAATTTGAAATTTCTTAATAAATAATACCTTCATCGTATTTCAAAATATAATTATTTAATAATAAATTAAACTTTTACTTTTATATGATTAAAAGAACACAGAGCGTTTGGATTAAAAATTACACGTTCAAAAGATTATTAAAAATATTAATTTGTATTTACCATAAACCCCTTAATTTTAAATACACAAAGAAAAATTTAATTACGTTCGTACCTGTTAAAAAATAAATTGTGTAGCACACGGAATTTGAAATATATAACATTTTTTTTATTTCTTTAACATCAATGAAAATCTGAATTTTCATTTTAGAGACGAATTTTGAATAAATCTCTTTAACGTAATGTAATTATTCTCTCGTTTCTTTCGGGAATTTTTGAATATTTTTTCCCAGAAATCTTTATGAATTTATAAAACTCCCGATGATTGTTCTTCAATGGAATTTTCCATAAAATTTATCATTTTTAACATTAACAAAACAATTTTTTGATTCGAAAAAATCTCATTATTTTTGGCTTTAAATAATCTGAAATCAAATGAACTGGAGTGGCGTCATTTATTTAAATGATATCATTATATAAGGTTTAATGTTAGGCATAATTATCCGCCGTGTTTTTTTAATATTACAACATTCTCTTCTTCTATCCTCTCATATTTCTCTATTTTTCTATTTTTCTTTTGTCGGGGTATCGTAAAATGATCACTATAGCCATACGACATATAAGTATATGTCGTAAGCCCATTGGAGACAAAATAAAAACTTCCATACATGCTTTCTCATATAAATACCTTCGTATCTGTTAGACATCTATAATTTATCTAAATTAATGATTATGCCCATGTGTACAAAATCTAGTACCTGTGTTCTTAGAATATACTAATAAAAACATTGTTAACTTATCAATTCTTTCTTTCGATTGCAGTTATGGAATGCTCCGACGACCGTCAAAAACTCTTCAACGATTCATGTTACCTGATCGTCAGCTATCCCGAAGTCACGTGGTCGACCGCTCAGCAGATCTGCCGAGGCGCCAGGGCCGAACTGGCGTCCGTCTTCTCACCGGAAGAAGAGAAATTTCTGACAGCCACCATCAGGAACAGCGCCGAGTACTCCAACAGCGCCATCTACTGGCTCGGGGCGAAGATGTCCGGGCTGGGAACCTACGACTGGGGGGACGGCACCAGGGTCGTGTTCTCCGGATGGCTCCCCGGGAAGAGTCCGGAAGAAATGGACATCCTCGAAATACCCGATCCCGAAAATCCAACGTGTCTCGGCATACAGTGGATGACGTCGCCGACGCCCATGCTCCCTAGCGGGTTGTACTGGACTTCGCAGAAGTGCTCGCACGTCGGCGGCTACGTCTGCAAACGAAAGCACCAACTTCACGAACCGAATCTGAAGTTGAATAGAACCATTAATGATACGGAAGGCAGATTGATTTCCCCTAATTACCCAGGAAATTATCCAAACAATTTAAACTACGCGGTGAAATTGATCGGACCAGAAAAGACGAGATTAGTGATACAGTTTGCAAAAATAGACATGGAGTTTCAAAAGGAGTGCCTTTATGATTACGTTGAGGTAAGTAAAGCAAGAAACCCTTAAAAACCATAATAATTAGGTTTTTTTTTTCACCATTTAAGAATTGATTTTTTAACAAGAGTCTCAATAGGGTTGCGTAAGTGGTGATATTTCAGAATACATATGTGTGTGTGAGGCGGACCCGCCTTTAACATTTAGGTTCTCTTCAGCATTCAAATTATGTCGCCATGTAGGTATATGATGGATTTTTTAAGAATTGCAAGCAGTAAGGGACACAGAAAAAAAACAGAAAAAAAGCGTCCATTTTTGAATTTAAGTTATACTCGACTAGTTTCGAGAACTAGCGATGTTCTCATCTGCAGGTGAAAATAAATAAAAAAATATCTTATACCTAAAAGAGGTATAAGATATTTAAGTTTATATTTTCTTATACCCTGATATATATAATCTTATACCCTGAGAGGTGAGTGGGTTATGTGTGAGGAAGGGATAGTATCCCCTACTCCACACATCTCTCGTTTTCTCGAAACTAATCGTGTAAAATTTAAACTCAAAAGTGGTCTTATACAAGTATTTTTTATATATAAATCAATCATGTCAATCCACAAAGTTAAGACAAAATCAATAAATAATATAGTTAGTATCATAGTTAATTATTTTGAGTCTGTACCTATATTTTGGTGGTCTGTTGTCAGAGTCTAGCGGGAAAGACACTGAAGGGTGTAATAAAGATTTATATTTGTTATAAAGTCTTAAGATGTTAATATAAATATTATATTTACATTTTCTAGATTAAAAGCCTCATCAATGGAGTCCCCCAATCCGATCCTGTTAGAACATGCGGTAACCATGACACGGACATGCGGAGGTTCGACTTTGTGTCTCTTAGCAGAAGTGCCCTTGTGTGGGTGAGGTCCGACTATTCCATCACCGGCGGAGGGTTCAGCGTGAGGTGGAGGGCAGTCGATGTATCCGCCTGCCCCAGGCAGACCCTCACAGCCAGACACGGAACTGTCAAAAGCCCAAACTGGCCACATTTCTTGCTGGCCAAGCTGGACTGTACCTACACCATCATTGCGCCACCAGGTATTAAAACTCTTCATACATATACTAGTATTATATGTGTTTATTAAAGATAAATCAAATAATATATAAAATACAGTTACAGTAGAACCTCCTTAACTCGAAATCTCTGTCTCTGGAGTCTCTGTTACTGCTGGATTTTAGACAATGTTCAAAGAAATTACCAATGTTTTTGTTCTTCACATATGAAAATACATAATTTTCTTTGTAACAGTGTCTGTCGCTAACACTACCAATGTCGCAAAAATTGTGAGGTATGTCCTATAAAAAAACTACTGAACCGAACTGTTATGAAGCGATAAGAAAACGGACAAGATGATGAATACCTACATTTAATTATTTTGTTTTGATTGAAGAAATAACCGAAACAGGAATAATAATCTTTTCACTCGAATACTAAACGCTCTGTGTCGTGGCAGTTAAGGATTTTTCAGTAAGAACAATATAACTTTGACTTTTTGCTTACAGTTTATGATACAATCTAAAAATATATACATGTAGGCGTCCCTATAAAAGGGATATATATAGTAGATACATCAAATCACATAGATATTTTAATATTTTAACATTGTCTATATAACAGTATGCACCATGTGCGGTATTTTATTTTTTATATTTTTAACTCAATCTTGCTGAAATTCGACCTCAAAAGTTGACTAACGTAGAAAATGAGTAGGTATTTATTCATCTTGTAGTAACAAATATGACAATTGCTAACAGATCAATGATGTCACTGGGATTGCCTAACAACGTGAATAAACCAATAAACAATGAAAAAGTAATATTAATGTCCATAATTGGTAAGCGAATATTAGGAAAAAAACTGAAATTCTGGTTATTTACTTCACTAAGTACTTTTCTCTCTTGTAAAATGTTGTTTTCGCATATAGACCCTTTTTATAGAGACGCCATCATATTTTAAAATACAAACGATTACCTACATTATTTTTTAAATAAAACGTCGTTTATGTGGCCACCTCGGTTTCGTATACAAGAGTGAATTCGTTGAACCCATTTTTCGATGACTTTATCAAATAAATTAGACCAAATATCATTAATGCAGCGTAAATCAGCAATCAGAAAACTCATGATAGCTACGATCTCTAGTGGCTTCAATTATTATAAGAATCTGCACACACATCTTTTCTCAAGTTACGCCAATTCGTCGTTGTCGAAAGGTCCAATTCTTGCGAACGACAAGGCGTCGATAAATTTGTATATTCTGTAACACTATTCTTACAGCAGCAATAATGCATAGCAATATATTGGTGGTTAAGTATCTTCTCAAATTATTCGATGATTTACCGAATAGCTAGGTCGATTATGTGGACCATTAATTTGACGACGTTCACGTTGAGTATTCACAAACGAATGCTTATTACTTCCTTTATAATAACTCGTGGTGTCTGCTTGCTTGCTTGCCGGCTTGCCGTCGAAAAAACTTTGGATCGATTTTTAACCCTTTTTCCGTGATCCAATCGAGCTGAAACTTTGCAAGCAGACTCGTGGCGATAGACGCGAAAGCCGAAAATGAGAAAGGGAGTATTGTAAAAACTTGGTTTTCATGGGTTAATTTTTTTTTAATTTTGAATAATAACCAAACGTTCTGCAAGCGTGTACTTATCAATTGCGGATTATCAGAGTATACTTAAGGGGTAACGTGTAGTCAGAGGCGCAAAAAAATATACATTTTCAAGATTTTTTTTTGAACGGTTGTGTAATGTTTTCATTCAATACATAATACCAACGTTTTACACTATATTTTAAGTAACTAAACCGAAAATTTCAAATAAAATTATTAATACTGAACCACGATAGAAGCTCGATTCTTGACCCCTGTCTTTCAAATAGTGCCTCGCGGTGTCCATCAGTGCTTCTTAGCGGTTTATCTAAATTTAACGAAACAAAAAAAATTTAGTAGTTCAATAGTTAATCTTGTGCTTAATTGAAGTTTTTTTATTTATTTTTTTTTCAAATTTAACAAAATAGCGGTCTTTGAAAACTTATTTTTGAATTTTGAAGGAAAAAATCACTCATTTATTATTTGTAAAAAAAAGAGTTGAAGTAAAAAAAATCCTTCGATTAAGCACAAGTTTTTAATGCCTAAAATATGATTTTTAAATTTCATTTAAATCTGTCGAGTAGTTTTTAAAATATCGTGGACACCGTTTTTGAAAACGTTATTTTGAGGAAAACGCGTTTAAAGTTTTATGCATAAATAATTAACACAAATACAATTTAAAAAATTACTTACGTAGAGTCGTCTATTTCTGGTACATATAATAGATCTTCTACCAATGTGTAAGCCTCCAAGATGTCGATTTGTTTTTGTCTACGTCTCATTTTGCCTTCTCGAGTGACCTGATTTGCACGTTGGTCAGCAATCTTTATGCGCTGTATATCGAGTTTTTCAGCATACCGGTGTGCATTAGGTCCATAATTTAATCATGTTGCATTGGCAATCATTAATATTCCTTGCATACATTCATAAAGTCTCATTATAAATTTTTGAAAATGATTATTGTACACACGCAACTACCTATCGACTGCTCGGTTTCACTATTACTGAAATACTAACACTAAATCAAACCTCAGTCAGCCTAATGGATCTTCTGTCTAAAAGCAAAAGTATAAAAGAAATTTCGTACATTATTCTTAGAATTACTAAGGTAAAAAAAACATTCCGTAGCAGTCGCGATTTTTAGTCAGCCCGGCCGGCTTTATTGCCGTCCGCGTGTAAGTACGTAGAGGGCCCTACAGTTATCGTTAGATATCTTTAAAACTAATAATCGGATCGATTGATATTTTCACAAAATATTTTTGAAACATTTTACTTTAAGAAAATACAAAAAAAATTTTTTTTTTTAAATCCTGACTACACGTAAACCCTTAAATAATTCAATAAATATAAAAGTATAAAAAAACTACGGTTGCTACGACATATCAAAATAAAATCATTCCTATTAAAAAACCCTTTACATTATTTGAATCTTCCAGTTAGGTATGTTACATGCAATCTAGTAAAGACAAGGAAATTTAAATTGAATATCCACATTTTTTAATAGGAAAACGTGTCTGGTTGGAGATCACCGAACACTCTCTGGGAGCTGGTTCCGCTCTGGAGGTATCCATCGGCGAGGGGGGGCCCCTGCGGCCCTTCCTGGAGCGCGACCGGCTGGCCGACGGAGCCTTCCTCTCCGTGGGGGAGTCCCTGGAGCTGAGACTCAGAACGGGAGACCACCCCTTGGGAATGGGATTCACAGCTGTTTATAAAATAGGTGAGGGTACTAAAAAATTGCGGCAATACAGTGAAAATTGATTTCTCTTTGGAAGATCAATCGTCAGTTCAAAAAATGACTCGGTCCGTTTTAATAAGTTTTGAGTATATGTCAAAATTTATTTAACTGTCCATCCCTCTTGTCGCTCTTAAATTTTCATGTCCCATCACGCGCATCACTTGCTCATCCTGCCTTTAACACCCCAACATGAAATTATTGTTCGATTAATGTATATTATACATGTCTCACAGAGACGAGACTGTAGTTTTTTTATGGGAAAGTAGGTATAGAAGTCTTTTTTGGGTGTACATAGGACTTATGACCTATCTTATGGTTGGCTTAGGTGATCACTTTACACATTGTAACATTCGCCATTTCCACCCATGATAGAATATACCATGCCTACTAATTTTTTGGAAGTTGTATATATTTGAATTACACGCCACACTTTATATATGCATTGTAACAACCTTTCCATGCGGCCTGTAAAAAGCCATTTTCATTCCCCCAAACCCCTACAGATGTCGTTAATGTCACTAAATGAGAATATCTACAATTGATTTTAACGAAATTTTTGAAAGCAATATACTTTTTCTGTGTAATGAAATTCATCCGAATTACTAACATTACACTAGGATACGCCAGGAAATATTATTTTCTATTTTTATTAAATTCCTTTTTTTACCAGTATTTTCATTCAGAATATTTTGAAAATATTATATATTTTCAAAATTTCTGAATGAAATTATTGTATTTAGATTTTTTTGCTTAGTTTCAATAAAAAGAACCAACTTTACTTTTATACATGAAAATACTCAATTTCTGGAACGATGTGGAAATATTGACTTGGGGATTTTGTGAAATTTGCTATCTACATATTTAGAGAGTTGGGAAATCGATTCAGTAGGGGTAGCGATGATCTGGCAATTTTTTTCCTGGACTTAATCTACCTTCCGGTGCTTTCAGCCGAAGCGTGCTGCATAATCTCACGCTTTTTGCCGTCTCGAATTTTCCACGGAGAAACGAAACATTAGTAATTTTAATCCAGGCTTTTCTAAATTACGACCCACTTTATCAACTGCCTATTCACACAGCCATTCCGCTGTCACTGGCAGGACAAGTTATGATAGTTATGGCTCAATTCGTGAAACGATTAAGGGTTTATGCCTTTTGCCTTTAATGTCAGTCCCTATTATTTTAGCGCCCAATGAAATTGACGCAGTCATATCACAATTCTTTTACCGCATTGTTGTGACCACAATTTAACGATAATGCATTCAATGACATGTGGACGTGTGACATTCGTAAATACTACACAGACATTGTAATTTATTTTAATAGATACGTGTATCTTGTTATGTATCTTGATAGATAATCATCCGTATTCTGAAAATAACAATGTCTGGATCTTTAAGATCTTTATCCCAACACTTAATAGACGATAATAAAAATTAAAAAATGTCCATAGCGGATTTTGTAATTCTACAGCTCAAATACACTGTATTAAAAGGTGATATAAGAAAGATTGTTTCTTACAAACGTATTGATTTCTTCATCCACAGCGTCCAGATGAAATATCATGGCTAAACATGTCATGACCACGTTCGGCGTTACCGTGTATTTAAATCTTCCCATCTTAACATTTGACAGATAACAATTTAATCTTTCTCCCTCCCTCTATATCTATCTCATGTAGAAACTTACAGAAACAAACACCGACGTAAAGCTATGTCTCGTTTATTTTTAATTTTTATTATCGTCTATTAAGTGTTGGGATAAACATCCAGACATATCTGTCAAAAAATGTCGAGATGGAAAGATTTGAATACGCGGTAATGCCGAACGCGGTCATGATAAGTTTAGCCATGATATTTCATCTGGACGCTATGGATGAAGAAATCAATACGTTTGTAAGAAACAATCTTTTAATACAGTGTATTTGAGCCGTAGAATTACAAAATTCGCTCTGGACATTTTTAATTTTTATTATCGTCTATTAAGTGTTGGGATAAAGATCTTAAAGATCCAGACATTGTTATTTTCAGAATCGGGCCGATTGTATCTTGATTAGAACCAAGTTAGTTGATGGAGTACCAACTGTTTCGAGTATGTTCTAATTTTTCAAGAACACAATACTGGATCTTATCCCCAGGAAGACGTCATTAAAAGTATATTTCTCTAAAAACACTAATCAAAATGAAGATGACAAACTTCATCCACAGATGGCGGTAGTAAAATATAACTCATATAAGAAACAAGTTTTGTATACAACTTCCAAAAGTTTTGTAGATGTGATAGTTTATCATGGGTGGAATTGTGAACATCACATAGTGTAAAGTGATCATTTAAGCCAGTCATACCCTATATACATCCAAAGAAATACTGTCATACCTACTTTTCCATATAAAAAAATAGCTTCGTATCTATGAGACATCTATAATATGTATATCTTGATGAATAATAATTGTTTACCAGACCATCTATAATCAGTACTTAAGATTATTTACCATTTAGAACAACAGGGCCGCTGAAAGAGGACACTTTTAAATGACAAAAAATAGGCATACTTGAGATTACACATATTGTACATTTATTGTTGAAATATATGTATTTTTTATTGTAAAAATAGACTTATGGCACTTACTTTTTTATGTAAAGGGTTGTTCCATTTTGAACAAGAGATCCAATGATATATCCAGCCCATAAATCACATCATACTACAATGATTGCTCTCTATGCAATGATTGTGGTTTTAACTTCCCCGAACTCGAGAATTTTGTTTGGTGGTAGGTACAGGTCGAATTTTTACTCATGGCACAGTTAAGTCGATCACTGACGAATCTGTTGCTAGTATATTTTTACAATGGCAATACAATAGTACTAGTAGATATTTCATTTCTTAATAAGCACATCTTTTCTGTCTCGAACAGACATGTACTGGAGAAAATTGCTTTTCAATCACGCGATGTGGCCATTTTCATTTCAAAAAAATTCTAATTTATTTTTAATATGTATCTAAAAAGGGATAATAATAAAAAAAATTAATTAATCACCTCCTTTTCCACTCAGATTCTACCGAAATTTTATTCCTCCATGGTGGACATTTATTGCAAATGCATATTTCGGCGTTTTGTTCGAAAATGTGGGTTTTTATTGTTCATTTATATCACAATGCATACGTTAGACTAAATTCTTTAGGATTGCTTAAATAGAATCTTTGTTTTTATATCAAAGTTTTAAACTGAAAGTTATTAACAATAATTAAGAAAATATATTATATATAAAAGAAATATTAATCGGCAGGCCGCGGCCAAAAAAATCGTTTTCAGTGTCTTCCAGTTTGTACATATAAATATTCAGAATCTATTAATTTTTTCTAATACACTGAAAACGAATTTTTCGATTTATATCGATTAATGCTTATATTTTCATAATTATTGTAAAAAATGTTCAGTTTATAATTTTTACATAAGAACAGAGATATTATCTAAGTTATCGTCCTAAAAAAATTGTAGTCAAATATGTATATTCTCATATAATAATAAAAACCTACATTTTCGAAAAAATACGTAATATGCATTTGCAGTGAATGTCCAGCTTTAAGAACGGATAGTTTAATTTAACTTAGTTTAACAATATTTTTAAATGTAAGTACGTTCTAAGAACACAGTAACTGCATTTTGTCCTCAGAGGAATGATTTATTAGAATATTTTGAGTTTGTTTAAATCTTTCAGAACAGTGCTGGATTTCTGTCACAGAGACATTATTAATCAATTAATGTATATTATAGATATCTCACAGAGACGAAACTGTATTTCTTATGGGAAAGTACGTATAGAAGTCATTTGGGTGTACATAGGACTTATGACCTATCGTATGGTTGGTTTAAGTGATCACTTTACACAATGTAACATTCGCCATTTCCACCCATGATCGAATATACCATGCCTACTAATTTTTGGAAGTTGTATATATAATTGAATTGCATAACAAGCTTTCACATATGAGTTGTAACCGCCTTTCCATGCAGCCTGTATAAAGTCATTTTCATTCCCCTAAATCCCCACAGATGTCGCTAATTATTTTAATATCATTAGTGTCGTAATGAGAAAATCTACAATTGATTTACGGAATTTTGAAAGCAATATACTTTTTACTGTGTAATGAATTTTATAAGTATGTTGCTATACCATATTGTAAGTATGTTGGGCCATCATACAGAAGGGCTTCCACGCACATTTCTCATATTCGTAGCTTTGTCTCTGTGATACTTATGATTTATGTTATTAATGTAGTTTAATTTGGAAGGCAGTAGTACAATGCACTTTGGGATATTGATAATGGATCATTTTGTGTGCTGTGGCAGTGGGGTTCGCCTCGGAGGAGCGCGTGATCCAGCTGGGGAACGGCACGAGCGGGTCCGTGCTGCACGTCAACTCCCCGCGCGCGCCGCCGCCCGCGGCCGACCTCACCCTGCGCGTGCTGGCGCCGCCCGGCTACAGCGTGCTGCTGCGCCTGCACGCCGCGCGCCTCAGCGGCGGGGACTGCGCGCCGCCCGGCGGCAGGATAGAGGTGAGTCGGCCCATTTCCTTTGCCATCCCTAATGTTTCACATTTCAACACCCCGTGGCAAAAAGTTGTTAACTAACATTTATGTCAAAAATGAGTTAATAAGCCCTCTTAACTAAATAATGTACACTCTTTCCATTGAAAATAAGTTCAGAACTTAAAAATAATTAAAACATGTTCAAATCATAAGGATGAACATGTTAACTAATGGGAAGAACATGTTATCTTCAATAATAACATGTTCATGCCATCATTCTGAAATTAAATGCCTTTTAATTTGATTGGAATATTTATGGTTAATATAAATTTTACTCTGGCAGTACTGTCGTATATTTGTTTTATTTGAAGACTATTATAATATGTACTCATATATTATTTTTCAATAATTTTAAATGGAGCATATCATGTTTTGTATTATTAAAAACATGCCGGGTATTTTGTAATTTTGAATAATGGATGGTAAAAATGGATAGCATTTGAAGAGTTGTTTGATATTCGTGTTTTACCATTTTTTAAAAAGTGTTACTCTATTAAAAATGAGTTCCAGAGGTTAAACAATGGTTGTTAACTATATTTTTTACGGAAAATTTGTATATTTTTATTTTTTGTGCATAAATGTGTATTTTTTACTTTGTAAATACTTTTTTGATATTTTAGTGACTTAATCAATTAATCTTGAATTAGCAATAAAACACATTTTTCGAAGGCGAAATGCAAATGTCTAATTATCTCAAAATGACTTGAATGTTAGTTAACTTCTTGCCATGGGGTCTTCATTTATCATGCGCTGTATTAGGCCGGCGCCACACTGAGTATATCTTACGTAGCGTCTTTGACATTGCGTCAAATATGCAACTAAATTTAGCAGTCACATACAATATTCCGCGGCGGATTCAGTCTGCAACAAACACACGCTCGTGCGCAGTGCGGACGATCCGTCGAATGTGGCGCTTTGCATTTAAAAACATGAGACGCGATGTCACCGATTTTACGTTGACGTATGTTCCGCGGGCGGAGAACCGAACAGATGCCGAAGCGAGCGTTCTGCTAGCGGATCGACCGATGATCCGCTCAGTGTATAAGCGCATATTGTATGGAAATAAAGGTTGCGGCGTTCCGCAACATCAAAGATACGCCTAGTGTGGCACCAGCCTTAAGGTTTTTAAAAATGGATCATTATCACAGAGATAAAATTGTACACAGATGACCTAAACCGCTTCTTTAGGCAAGAGGATTAGGTCATCTGACACAGGCAGTATTGATGACATATTGGACATTTATCCCTCCTAACACATAATATTTATAATGCGGTTTAGGTATTTATTCTCGCTCGTAAGTGCGTCTTATTTACTATGACATTATTCTTTTTAGGAGCATCTAGTTTAATTTTCATTATTGTTTCAAAATGTACAACTAACAAATCGTTTTAAACAAACGTATTAGAATCAACCGTGGAACCAGATCGTACATCAAGATGTTAACGTTAGTTCATGTCTATATACTTTAGTAGTCTGTGGGTGCGCCGGACTCATGTTTCCTATTTATATTTAATTAGGCAAAATATTAATTTTCAGGTGTATTCTAGTGTTTATGCTAAAAAATTCGGAAGAATATCATATATACATTAAAAAGAATATTGCTTAATATTCCACATTAAACATATAGAGATATCATTACCAGCTGCGAAAACTATGTACACTATTTCATTTGAAGGTCTAGAGATGACTCTAGCATATTCCCTTCAAATATATGGAAGGTTTCAATTTGGAACATATATATAACATTAAAAAATTGGATAATGAGTGGATATTCTTCCAATGGAATTAGTGAACGTTGAGTTGTGTAGAGTGATCGCTTAAGCAAGCTCATAACAGGTTGTGAGCCCTGGGCAATCGCATAAAAGTCTTTCATACACGTTTCTCATATAAATAGCTTCATCTGTGTAAGACTTGCACAATGCAACATTCACCAATTCTATCGTAAGAACATTATCAAATTTTAGAAAGTTGTATACAAGTATATGTTTCCAATTGAAACCTTCTATATATTTGAAGGGAAAATGTTAGAGACATCTGTAGCCTTTCTCGTGAAATAGTATACCTACGTAGATTTCGTAGCTGGTAATGATACCTCTGTATTTTTAATGTGGAGTATTATATTATTAATTAAATAATGATCTGCGGTGGACAAATCCAGTAATTGTTTTCTCAGAACACACGTATAGAGATATGGTTAAAGTAATGTTTAACCATCACTATTACCGACCGCACTCGAGGCTAGCAAATAGAGAAGTCGGCAGCGAAGCTCCCCGTTTCGCGCTCAACCGCATGCTCTGTCGGTACGGTGGCTTTTCTTCAAGTACCGAAAATGGCGCCGTAAAGCTAATCTAGAAATTCCGGTTTAGAAAAGCACTGCATCCCAAATTAGACTCCAAATCGAGTTGTCACAAGCCACGCCGTTCTCGTTTGCCAACTTCTGATTTACAAGTGCCGCATTGGTATTCACTCTTATTACTTTTTTAAATAAAAAGAATCTTAATAGTCCTGTGGAGCATATCATTAACTTTCTAGTTCAAGTTGTAATCTCTTGGAGGTAATCCGTAACCAAAAAATGAAAAATTTAAATTCACGTTTGATCTTATCTATAATAGGAATAATATCCGATACAAAACATCCTTCTAATTTACCAATATGTATGTATAAACGGGGTTTTACCCTGACGGCTACCCAAATGGAGTCTGTGGTCAGGAGACGACCACAGGCTCATTTGGGACGAATCTCCAAATCAACGAAATTCAACGGTTTAGAAGCTTTAATCGGAGTATGATAAGGCGTAATCGAGTTCATGCATTACTCCAAGTCCCAAAATATAGAACGGATGCGTGTACTGAATGGATACGAACCAATTTTCCGTCCTTTTTTATGGGTTACTGCTAGTTTTTATATAAAAGTCGGTGTATTTCATGACAGCATTGAAAATATCAAACAGAATGTATTATAAGATACGTACTCGCCTAATAAATTGCATGATAAATGTTTCAATCTGTCACACAATTTTAAAAAAATATATAATTTATGTGTTTTTCAAAAAATGAGCGAGCCATTTTCTTTATTTTAATCTATTTCATATATTTACATATACAAAGCATCAAAAAATATATTTCATATATTTTTTGATGCTTTGAAATCATATGTTTGCATATTTTTAATGTACACTTTACCTTATTTTTTGTAAAAACCCTGAAGGGCATTAATAGATAAATAAATATAAAAACTATTGCGGTTCGGATCTTGTATACACATCCTAATTACGCTGGAATAAACTTATTAATATAATTGATAAAATATTATATTTTTGTTTGTTTATATTTCTATATATATTTTAATATCTTCGTCCAAAGCTTGTGAATTGTACTGCACTTTAATTATTACAAATAATGTGTTTTTTTTTTTAATTTTAAATCATTAAGTTTTTTTTTGTTTTTAGGATAACCTTAGACTTTTCATAATTTGTATAATGCTATTGATGAATTAAGTTGCACAAATGTATTGCATTTAAGCCATCTGAAGTCGTTGTATAATTTGTCTAAATAATAAAAGAATGTATATTTATACTTTGTACTCCAATGTCACTCTAGGACTATCTATTAGTGCCATTAATGACCTGTTGGTGGTCTGTTTGTTAAAAAAATAAAATATCAGAATGTGAATGCAAAAAATAAAAACTTCGCTACCCAGAAATAGTGGAAACAAGTCAGATTAGTTTGTTTTTCATCTCTCTATACAACAAGTTTTATAATGGAGAGATATAAAAGAATGGTCTCGGGAAGATTTCCATCTGATTCGATCGATTTTATTTTATAAAGAAAGTGTTGTAAAGGAAAGTTTTTAATGCATTCTCTTCAATGTCACAGAACTCAGAATTTTTTTATGTTTCAGTCTGTAGAATGTTGTCACATATTCCCTGCGGAAGGAATCGAATAAAAGGAAAACTCTTCGTAAAGTTAATTAATATTATGACGTATTTTTTTAAATTTCATTCCTATTAAATAAATAATTAACACAAGTATGTATACCAGAACTCGCCAGATTATACACAGATATCGCGTTTTGTCAAAACAAAAACATTATCTTAGGCTTTGCGCGGAGCCTTGTGTGCTCGTAAATGCCTGTTGCGTTTTCTAGAACACTTTTGAAGCTGCGTATCTCTTTGGAGCGTATCGAAACTTTTCTATATTGATCTAAAATGTTCTGAAGTCTGCGTATTTTGTGGAATATTTTAAGGTGTAATAAAATGCAATATGGTGTTCAAAGATTATTTTTCAAAAGAACTGAGAACTATCTAAAATGATGTTACTAAACTTTATAGACCTGTCAATAAGGATTTAAAAATCCGCTGATTTTCTGTATACTTCAAATTTAAAAATAGCAGTAGTATTGGATATTGCGTATTTTCACTTGCTGATCGACCATTGAATATTTATTTATTCATGTTTATAAATAAGGTGTACATTATTTAAAAAATAGTAGAAAAAGAGACATCCTTATAGGTTAAACTGTATCACAAAAATGCGCAAGGAGGAAATCGAAATAATAATCACTTATTATTTAATATAAAAATCAATTAAATATAAAATAAACACAGAAAATCAATTAAATACCTAAAACAGTATATTGTGCGAAAAAAAGAAATATCGGACAAACCTATGAGCAACCAAATATATTATACAGTAAAATTTTTAAGTAGTTTAACTACTATAAAAACGATCACTGTCTCAGAATCAACTGCACGTTTCTCTTGAAACCGTCATGGAATATATCCACAAGCTTACTGTACTTACTTTCCAGTCTGTGTTGCACCAGCAGTGGTGAGTACAAATGTGGTAGTTAGTTCTCGGATTATCATAATGGAATATATCTTCTGAATGTGTGGTGGTCCAGAGCCGTCGCGACTCTAGCCATATGCATCGATCAATCGGGGGCTCGATGCGGCTAACCAGGTTCCGGTCGCCAACCACCGTAGCCACCGTAAATAATATGTCTCTAGTCGATGCCACATCTGAATATTATTTCTAATAAAACACCAACAGTTAATCGCCCTGTATCCATCTACTCATCCTACCTCTGTTGAATCATCTCACACATACAACTCGCAACTCACACAATACACGTCACGTGCCGATACGAGAAGATGCCATGGACGGGTGGGCATTTTTTTTCCAGCACCGACACACTAACCGGTGACTCCAGCGTGATCCATATCGACACCTGACGTTCATTCATCGAGGAAACACATGTTGTCGTCGGGAACGTATGACGTACATCAAATCGACGACTCCTACGTATAATATCGTAACCCACAAATCGTCGATTTTTAGTGTTTTGTGTATTTCATATGTATTTAATTATACCTTTATTTCCAAGAAAGAAAAAAAATATTTAGCAAAAAATAACGTTTTTTCCGGACGTTTTTTATCATATCTCAAACAATCACATATTTTTTACGAAGTATACTATCGTATGTAACACTTGCGATAATTTGCGTTGGAAAATAACATAAGATAATTATCGTATGTAACACTTACGATAATATGCGTGAGAAAATAACATAAGAAAATTATCGTATGTAACACTTACGTTATTTTACGTCGCGTCTTTTCCGATGTAAAATGTTATAAGTCATTTATACAATATTTTACGTCGCGTCTGTTCCGAAGTATAATATCGTATGTGCATTTCTACAAAAACCTTTAATAATTTCGACTTTTTTGTGATTATTTATGAAACTACAGTATAAATTAAAATATTGAAACGAAATTTCAAAAAAATTGGGCAATATTTAGATTTATACCTGACGAAAATATGTTCAAAGCCTTCTCCTGTAAAATTGAATTTTGTGGATTACGATATTATTCGTAGGAGCCGTCGAAATATGAACACTGCCACAGTCTGAAACTAAACATAAATATAGCACCTCGCATACACACTTACGCATGTGATAGTCAACTTAACAAGGGTAGGCAGAGAAAATCGAACGCTACATTCGCATTCAAATATATTCATATAATTGTTGGGGATTCCAAACCAAAAGAAATTCGGATATTAAACTTTTGATCTTTATACAATCTCAATATCTCAGTATTTTCATCTCAGCTATGTATGCATATATGCATCTATTTCCTTACACTCACCACTTTTCCCTTTGTCTGCATTGGAATCCCATCATCACACATCACTCCAGACAAAGACCTCCACTTGAGTCATGCTGTGTCAAGATCTGCTATGGCATCTATCGATATTACGGACCCAGACATTTCAATGCATTGCATTGGGTTGACCTGTACATCTAAAATCTATAATATGAATGGTCTTTAGCAGAGCTGGTAAACCTTTAAAGTATTTTTGTAAAATACGTATACTTAGTATATATGACGGGAAATCATTGGCTTTTCTATTATTTTAGTAAAAGGATAAATCACATATTTACATTCTACCACATCTATTAAATTATTGGAAGTTTTATATATTATCACGAGACGTGGCTTTGGCAGGCAAATGAAAACACTGGAAATTAATTTAATTTAATTTATTACCAAAGAAAGTCACTGAATACGAGTTGAATTGTAGTTCATAATTTTACATTCGCTAAATGTCTCCAGAATTTTTCACACACTTATTATTGAACTGTTCAATCACTTCTCATAAATTCCGTTCAATGTTCGCTCGTAGGAACTACTCGCCCAATTCTTATTCATATTCTTCATTTATTCCGCTGGTATCACTGGTAGTCACACTCATACACAGAACATTTGCTCGTTTACTAATAAAGCGTGTTGTTATATCGCGAATCACTGATCATACTGTTTCACACTACGGAGATATCGCCTTGTTGTCGTTACGAAAATGAATTGCTGACCCCCACGTTGTGTGCCTTTTATAGGTAAATTCCCCCAAAAAGTTTATTCTAGAGATTACGGGATGTCTGTAGAAAGTTCTAGGCTTTTCCAATGAATTGTATGGCGTCATGGAATGTCGTAAATTTTTAAGAAAGAGAATGGGGTCACGCCTCACTGACTCCGTATTGCGTGCCTAATATTGCGGTTACGGAAGACCACTTGCGTGACGTTGTTTGGTTGATATCAGCATTCAGTAGATACACACCTTGTTCCATATGTGAGTTGTATTTTTATTGACATCCTCTGTGGTTTCAAAAATTTTCATTCCCATAAACTAATAGGTACAGATGTCGCCGTTGGTATGAGATTAATTGCTCTAAATATAATATATATCTTGATTAAAGATGTCCCCCTGGGTATAATATCCACTAGGTATTGTGTTCTTGAAAATTTTAGAGACTTGATTCGTGTCCAGTGAATTTTTGCATAATAAATAAAACTTTAATCAATTTTAAGTGTTTTACTCGATAAATAAGCACGCTCTTGAAAAATAAAACCACAAACTTGGTGCTGTCTACTTTCGTAGAGTTTACCTGAGGCAAATCTACTTTCCTCTTAATAGCATAATTATTCTAAACTCCACACGTCCAATTGCCGACTGTTGTAATGGCACTGCTAGCCCCGCTCATTTGAATAATAATAGTACACGAAGCCACAAAAGCTCGCATCACATTTCGCTAATTTCAGCCGGTGTTGGTTTAGTTTTGTGTGAACACGCGAGCCATGTTTGCAATTATTTCTCCTCCAGCCCTTGTGTGCCGAGCTCTACGATATCATTTTGTGCTAGCTTTATTATTCATTTTTAATATTCCGTACGTCTTTTACACAGAGCGAAAGACCACGTAATTATGAAATAAACAGAGCGCAATATTAAGATAAATTATAGAAGTCCCGCACAGACAAAGCTATTTATATGAAAAACGTGAATGGAAGTATTTTATACCATGGCCCAGGCCTTACAACCTGCGTGAGCTGGCTTCAGTGATCACTCTACACAATCCAATGATCACCAATTCCACCGTAAGAACATCCACGCATTATCAATTTTTTTAAAGTTCTATACATGTTCAAATCTGAGAAACTTCAGTTTATTTGAATGGACTGTGCTAGAGACATCTAATGTCTTTTCTCATCAACTAGTCAGTATCCATTACATAGATTTTAGCAGCTGGTAATAACACCACTTTTTTTTTTCTTTTTTTTTTAAAGAAATGCGAACACGTAATACGTGTCACATCAATATTCTTACTATTTTCAAACTAAGCTGAACGCTTGTGCTATGAAAATAGGACTAACTTGCTGGTCTGGAGGGAGGTTCTGCGTCCTTTGAATCACGAAGCAAGAGTCCTAACAACAAGACCAACAAACCACACTATATTTTTAAAGTGAATTAATCAGAATTTTAATTTTTTTTTTTTTTTCATACACCAGTACACCTGTATTTAAAAAATATTTTTATATGTAGGTAAGTTCTAAGAATACAGTTAATAATAATTCCCAGAGGGATGATTAATAAATTAAGATATATTACAGAATTCTTACAAGACGAAGTTATGAATATGAGAAACGCGTGTGGAAGTCTTTTTGTATGATGTCCCCGGGCTAACAACCTGTATGAGCTGGCTTAAGTGATCACTCTACACAATTCATGTTTATCTAAATAAAATATCTATACCAATCGTTAGAATCTATTCTTACTACCTTGTGCCTTTCTTACTTGTTTGCCATAAGCTATAAATGAATATACATGGTGACTGGTGACACATGCAATGAGTACATTTCATGGGTAGTCGGACTTCTCACTCAAACTATACAAATTGGTGACCATCACAATTTGGTCAAACTACTTATCTCACCTTATTATATTAAAAATATTGCATAATAATATTCAACTTAGATTAAAATAAACCAATTATATTAAATAGTGTATATTTACTGTCAAACATCACAGCTTGATATGATTTGCGTGAGAATATTTTAATCTCCGAATCACCTTGATTCCTCCTTCAAACTGGATATTTTAATTAAGGCCAAATCAACCGTTCATCCCCTTCTTTCATTTGATTCTTACCCTGCGGGTAGCATAGATGTCACCCTAGTACGAGATGAATCCGTAAATTGTCTAAATACTAATATTGTTGTAAAAAGAATTTGCCAACATTTTTAATTAAAATTTATTTATTGTCTTCACATAGATTTTAAAATACACATTCTCTAAATAAATTGTATTCATTTTGTTGGTTAACCTATCCAGTACTGCAAAAATACCGCGTCTTTTAAAACTAACACAACGTGTTGATAGTTTTTCAAACGGAAATATCCAAGTTGAAACATATCGTCTTTCAACATTTTTGTTTTTTATAAAATAAATGTTAAGGACATAAATTTCTTTCGACACTTACATCTATGAAATTATAAAGAGTAATACTTATTTCCAGTTCACCAGTTTTTATTTAACGTTTATTTTATCACGGTCAAAGCATTTGCTATTTTCTTTAATGGTTTTGGCGCCTATTTGGTGATAAAAGTAATATTTTTTCAGTATTATTATTTTGAATCATGAATATTTATTTATTTATTTATAACGCCCTACAGGGCTTTTACAAATAATAAGGTAAAGTGTACATTTATAGATAAAATACTTTTAATGAAAATTAAATGTGTGCTCAAGAAATACAATCAAGAAATAAAATAATTACATAAAAATAATAATAGCATGTAATAATAAAGTGAATAGAATTTGAACAAATCAATGATTTATGTTTCTTATTTAGATTTTAATATGCTGAATAAATTGAAAGCTAAATAATCTCTTTTGGTTGTATACACTCTGGCATATATGGCTAAAAGGATTAAATTCCAGAGCTCTGGGTCAAATTTAAAAACTATTGCGTTTTGACGAATTACATGTTAAAGGATGTTTACTCACGGATTGTGAGTTGGACAAGTTATTTGGGAGATTGGAAGATTGGTTCGTGGAATGGTCAGTGGACAGCAAGGAAGGAAACACGCCTGTGTTTCTTCTGGGCAGTGATAAATGAGATAACACAGGAAGAAAAATACACAAAATTTATATTGGTGAAAGATTTGGAAGCTAACGACACCAAAGATCGGGGTTCTTTCCTGGCAGCAGTAATTTTAAGTACTTGTTGTGGTATAATAATTAATTCCTTTAGTTCGGAAACACTAAAATATTAATTTGACATTCAAATCAAATTTCAATAAAAAATGCGGAGAACGAATATTTAATATACCTAGGTATTATATTTTTTTCAAAAATACTTAGTCCGAGAACCATTCCAGTAAAAAAATTCACATTACAGATGTCGAAACGTTGGATTTTACGAGAGAGCGGAATATTCCTAGGTGTTATTAAAATAAAGTATTTTTTTCAGGCGTTAAGCCTAAAATATACCTGTTGGAAATCGCTACATCGAGAATTTCAGTCAAAAATAAAAATGTTTAACATAAATCCTTTAAAAAACCGTTAGGTTTGGCAAAAAATATTATTTCAGATATTTCCAATTTTGCTTGTAGGTAAATCAAGTGAATTAAATTGTACCTTTTATTGTTGAAAAAGTATTGCTAAGGATTAATCAAAAAAGTTTCCTAATTTCGGTTAACCGTATTAATGAAACTTTTGAAATTTTTTACGCGACAAAAAATTAATTTAATAAATTTAAAATTCTTATTAAATTTAATTAAATAGTTTTCGCCGCCCAGCGATAAAGGTCGGTTTAAATATATTCACCTCAGAAAATATGATCAGAAAGGCATTCATAATTAAAACGAAATGTTAATTTATTTCAATTCGTTGGACTAAATTTATTCTTACATAACAAAGGCCTTTAATTACTATTCCGTTGGCGAATAGCAGGAGTGGCAGAAAAGATGACAGCTTCCATTACGTCAATTGCGATACCACGAAAGCGCTGCCGGTGTATTGAGTTAACTTTTTACTGAAGAATATTTGTATTTATTTGTTCATATTACTGCGAAAAAATAATCGATCTACTTCTTCGTGTAGGCATTGTGAACACCGTTATTACCATTATTTATTCTGACTACTTTGTTTACATATTTAAAGGAAAGGCAACATAAAATTTGACGATAATACGTCTTTATTATAAAGTAGTTTACATGCGTGGCTTCGCACGCGTAGATTTATTAACCTTAACATATAGATAAATATCGTCACGGCCTTTTTATATAACTTTTTGAGTTCTACAACTTCTCTGTAGAACGTATTATATTAGGTCCTTACATATGAAATTGAGGTTTAGTATGGGAGGAACATAAAGCCGATTTTTTTTTATTATAATATGTTTATTTAATCAAAGTATGTATCATTGCTATCTATGCACTTTTGCCATCTCAAAGGTAGTTCATCGATCCCTTTACTAAAAAAACCATTCGGACGGGAATCAATAAAATCTTTGAAGGCGGTTTGGACTGCCCCATCGGAGTTGAATTTTTTCCTTTGCAAGAAGTTATCCAAATTTCGAAAAAAATGGTAATCTGTTGGGGCAAGGTCCGGAGAGTACGGTGGATGTCTTAGACATTCCAATTGAAGCTCCTCTAATTTGGTAGCCGTCTGTTGTGCAGTGTGTGGTCTAGCGTTATCATGAAGCAGCAGTGGCCTAGAGCGATTAACCAGCCTCGGTTGTTTAGCAGCTAGCTTTTCCATCATGGTTTGCAGTTGCTGACAATAGACATCTGCCGTAATCGTCTGGCCAGATTTAAGAAAGCTGTAGTGAACGACACCAGCACTAGTCCACCAAACGCTAACAAGTAACTTTTTTGGAGTCAATTTTCGCTTGGGGCATGGTTTGGCTGGTTCGGCAGGGTTCAGCCATTGCGATGAGCGCTTCCGATTATCGTACAGGATCCACTTTTCAACACAGGTAATGATTCGATTTAAAATCCCTTCATTATTGTGCCGGTTGAGTAATGCAACGCAGCAGTCAACGCGCGTTTGTTGATTTGCTTCACTCAATTCGTGAGGTACCCACCTTTCAAGCTTTTTCACCTTACCAATTTGCTTCAAGTGGATTAAAACAGTTTTATCACTAACACCGCAGCCTGCAGCTAACTCGGATGTGGTTTGCGATGGATCCGCTTCCACAATAGCCTTCAATTCTTCATTATCAACTTTGGTCTCCGGCCGTCCACGGGGCTTGTTCTGCAGGTCGAAATTTCCAGAACGAAAACGTTGGAACCAAAAACGCACTGTGTTTTCTTTTGCGGCACCGTCGCCATACACATCATTAATCCTTCGAGCCGTTTCTGCAGCACTGGTGCCACGGTGGAACTCGTACTCGTAAATAACGCGATATTTCAAGTTTTTCATTTTGTAAACTGAGTGACGCAAAGAAAAAAACAATTGAGGAAAAAACAAATGAATTATAATTTTCAAAACACAAATACATGAGTAAATAGCTGTATAAATTTGGATTTGGAATTCCTAGCCAAAGAGAAGATATTTGAGATCAAATTTGCCAGTACGGCAAAACCTCAATTTCATATGTAAGGACCTAATATTTAAATATCTCTTTCCGTTAAGGCAGCGTTCGAAAAAAACGTATCGCTCGACCATTTTTTCGTCAGCTTTGTTGTAAAATAGGTCACCACGAAAAGCTCTTTTATTTTAACGAGATAATATATAGCTTATGTCTACCCTGAAAGTCTTTTCTTAATATGGGTGAAAGAATTTTTGAAATCGGAGTAGTTTTGGAGATAACCGCTTACATCCAAGCATCCAAACTTACAAACTTTACCTGTTTATATATTAGTATGTATATATTTAAAATAAGAGTGCGTAGTAAAAAATCACACTGTCACGAAAACGGGTAAAACTTGAGACATCTCAGAAAATATACGACACGGGTGGATTTTTTCAGTGTCAATAGATTAAAGACAAATTGTAAGACGAGCTTCTTCCACACCCCTCTGCACTAGGCTGTGATAACGGCACGAATTGACGCGATCAGCCAACATCGAGATACCGTGGATACTGAACTCTCGATCGGATCGATATGAAACAAGTTTTAATCGATAGACTAAAAAGTTGCAACAAAGAATTCATGATTTTAAAGTATTTTATTTTTAAGTACGAATAGAAATTGAGACTAATGGTATATTGCTTTGATGCATAATTCAGTAGGTAAGCGTTTTTGTTTTCCAAAGTTCCAGAGCGTGAGCACTTTGGAAAAAATCTTTTTAAACATATTGCAACCTTAATACCAGAGTATCTTATTAGTAGGTATTTTGCGTTGATTTTCGAATAAAAAATACTGAACGTCAAGTGCAAAAAAAAACCATATACAACGTTTTCGACATATGTTTCGATATATTTCGACATGACTTAATTAACAAAACTCCAACAACTGTCAGTGTCATAAAATTTCGAGTTGAACACAATTAACAGTGATTGTCACACTCAATAGTTGACAACTTGTGGTTCTACAAGTTCTAAGGGAGCTTGCACATCAGTGTTTCCCAAACTCTTTGTATCTTCTATCATATATCTATATATATATATATAATATATATATATATATTTTTTTTTTTTATTTTTTTTTTATTAAATATATATATATTAAAGTTAATGTATACATTTACTAATTATTGTAAGCGAGTACATTATCGAAATTTAAAACTTTTTAACACGTACATACGTCATAAACGCCTCCCGCTTTAAAATCGATCAGAAAAGAGTCATATAATACAAAATATATGTCTCGAGAAGGAGTTTCTAGAATTTTCGAGAAATTTTTATATGATAAATAATATGGTAGATATGTAAAAAATTTGTCACATCAGTTATTCAACATTAATATCCAACAGTGGAGGCCAAAAAATAGCTTACAGAGTAGGACAATCAAAACAAACAAATGAAGTCCTTTAAAAATCTACAGCTGTATGCGCTAAAGAGAAACAATGCAATATTATTCGAAAAAGAATGACCGCTAACATACATTTATCCGGTATGATTATGCATCCGGTTTTGATTAGTCGCCCTTTAAATTACCCATGACACAATATATAAGTATATTATCTAATTAACTATGATAACTAACTAATCAAAATCGCGTTTCTTCACGCGGGAAGGCAGAGTGCACACCTTCTGTCCTGATACACAACTCCGTCCTCATCTCCATTCATACATGTTCGTATGCAAGCTCGACGATTGTTGAGTCTCCCGATAAGACCACCTTCCAGTATCTGGATAAACTGATCATCCAAATCTTTCGCGTTCGTCCTCTATTTTTGTCGCCGTTAAAACTCCTGTCATATATTTTTATTTTTCTTATCATTCGATTCTTATTTATTCGCCGAACGTGCCCAAATCACTTGCGCGATCCTTTTTTCATTATACTAGCTGTTCCCGCGCGGCTTAGCACGCGTAGATTTTTAGCAAACTGTTTGGATTGTCATAGAACTCTTGCGAACCTTCTAGAACATTTTCCTTCCAGAACTTTCAAGAAATTTATCGAATGTACAGGAACCTTCTAGACACACCGACACATTCCGCCACTCAGTTTAGAACCTTATAGAACTTTCGGGAATTTTCTAGAACCTTTTCCTTCCAGAACTTTCTAGAACAGGTTTTTCCGGAACCTTCTAGACTTACCGACACACTCGACGCGCCTATTTTGAAACAATCTGAAGCATTTGCGGCCTTCCCATAACAAAACAATGTGCTAGAAAGCACATTTTCGGCCTCCACTTTCACCCACGCTCAGCCACCCCCACCAAACTCGCATATTTTCGATGTGACACCAAGGGCTATCCACCAGCATAACCACCGGTGGGTGGTTGTGGCTGGTTGTGGAGAAAACTTGGCGGATAGGGAAACACGGGTTTCTTTTTATATATATATATATATATATTGATTTACTATGTTAATCTCATGGTATACTATGTTAACTTTTACATCTTTCCTAATTTTTTGATTAAACTAGAACACTTTTAATGGTGCAATCGCTCTCTTGACAACTACGCTTATAATACGATAAATTAACGACTCCACGGCCCTGGAAGCAAATGTTTTAGCACATTTTACTGTTATCTCTTATCTGCGTTAAGTGCAGGTAGCTACCTACTTCATAAATCTAAGATTCTAGGATACGATAATTGTTATTCCGAATCCTTTGTCCACGTATTACTGTATTTACCATACAATTCGGTTAGCGGATTATATCAGCTTAATTCAGTTTGCTACGCTCTCTGGAAAGTGCAGGGGCTTCCGACTTTCGGCATTCATTTTTAATTTTTCAAAATATTTATTGTTTAAATATGTAGGCTTAAAACTCACGTTTACTTTGCATATAAATACAGCACGCTCATTTTAATTACGTAACAAAGGTAAGCATAAATGTAATTAATCAGGATAAGTACATATTATTCGCAAGCGTAGATTCTTAGAAACTCTTAGTCATATTTTATCAAAGTGTATATTAACCTTAACATATTGAGATATGTTGTCATGGACTTTTTTACAGAACTTTTTAAGTTCTAAAACATCTCACAAAATACAAAAAGTATTTAAATATCTCTTACCGTTAAGGCAGCGTTCGTAAAAAACGCATCGCTCGACCATTTTTTCGCTAACTTAAGTTGTTGTAAAATAGGTCACCACGAAAACCTCTTTTATTTTAACGAGATAATATATAACCTATGTCCACCCTGAAAGTCTATTCTAAATATTGGTGAAAGAATTTTTGAAATCGGATGAGTGGTTTCGGAGATTATTGCCTACATCCAAACTTACAAACTTTACGTCTTTAAAAATGTATTAGTACATATTATAGAGGTCTCATAGATACGAAGATAATTTTTTATATGGGGAAGTAAGTATGGAAATTGTTTTGGATATTCATAGGGCTTAGGACCTATTATACAACTGGCTTACTGTAGGTTGATTCAAATTGCTACGAAAATTGCCATTTTTTTATGAATAAGTAATGACTCAAGTTATTCTTAAAACTTCACACTATAAATGAAAGCAAAACAGATGATTTTTAAAAATATCAATATGGTATAACAATCCCTTAATACAAGTCTAACAAAATGATCAAAACCTTGCAGAAAAATTCTGGTTCAAATAACCGGGAATCGAACCGAAACCCTCGACATGATAAGTGAGCGTCATGCTCACTGGACTACACTGGCTAATTATTAAGTTTAAAAAAAATAACCCATAAAAACCAAGTTTTTGTTATACTCCCTTTCTTTGTAAAATATAACAACAATTAAAGACGAATTAAAACATATAACATAACACTAAACTTACAGTAATTTAATATATTTCTAAGATGTTTTGAGCTTTGATAAGACACTTCATGCTTTGAAGATTAAATTGTAAAAACATTTGTCAGTCAATTTAGATTTTCGACATTCGTAGTGAAGTACCTATTATGTATACCGACGGAGTAATTCAAATTTAGAAAATATTCCGCGACGTTATCGGGCCGCCGTTGCTAATCAAACTTTTCTAATGATTCCAATTTGAAAAAACCAATAAAATTTCTAAAAATCCGAAATTATACTATAATTAAAAAATTTTAAACGAAAATTTGATAGATCTCCTTGATCGTCGCCACGAGTCTACTTGCCAAGTTTCAGCTCGATTGGCTCTCGGGAAAAGGGTCAAAAATCGATCCAAAAAATTTTTTTGACGGCATGCCGGCAAGCAAGCAAGTAGACGCCACGAGTTAATATAAAGGGAGTGAAAAGAGCTTCTGTTTTTCAAATAATTATAAATTGAATGTAACAGCTCGCTTTAGTTGAGAACCTCTGCTCATCTGAGCCGGGGTAGTTGTTGACCGGCTGTCGAATAAGCGACAATCGACAGATCGATCTGGTCCACGAGGCTCGGCGGCTGGGCCGACACAATTTGATTGTCCGTAATCACTCGCTCGTGCAGGGTGCGGTGTTTCCGGGTAACCCGCCAACAATCAACACTGCCACCTATCACAGCACCGGGGATACAATCACTGTTCACGCATTACATTCATTACGCTCGTGCCCATGGGATGTTTATAGGAATTTCATTGAGATCGTTCAAAATGGTATGACGATATCGACTACAGAATAGGTAGCGTGGAGTATTTGATCGGCACTCTTTAATATGTAATTTAATTACACTACAGTACATTCAAAGAAACATTCAAGAAAACAAAAATTTTGAACAAAAAGTTTGAGTCCAGAGAACAAAGTCATCACTATCAACGATAATAATATTGAAATAGTAGATGAATATATATACCTAGAACACAAGATAAAAATGAACAAAGATAATCAAACAGCAGAATTGCCAAGAAGAATAGGAATGAGCTGGGCTGCTTTTGGCAAACTCAAATATATCTTCGAGAACGAAGAGATCCCAATTAGCCTAAAAAGAAAAGCCTTTGAATCATGCATACTGCCAGTGATGACGTATGGATTGGAGACTATGGCCCTTACAAAGAAAAGTGTAGAAAAGCTCAAATGCACGCAACGATCCATGGAGAGATCCATGCTTGGAGTAAGCCTAAGAGAATTAAAAACGACGAAATTAGGCGCAGAACTAGAGTAGTAGATATCATGGATCATGTAGCGAAGCTAAAATGGCAATGGGCAGGATACGTTGCAAGATGGGATACTACAAGATGGCCTCCCAGAGTTCTGAAATGGAGACCTTGGGAAAATAAAAGAGGCATCGGAAGACCTCAAAAGAGATGGGCCAATAATATTGTCGCTGTGGGGGGAAAGAAATGGCTACAATTAGCCAACAACAGGGAAGAATGGAAAAATAAGGAAGAGGCCTATATCCAGTAGTGGAAAGACGAAAGCTGATGAAGAAGAAGAAGACAGTACATTCATAAACGTTGAAATATTTGCAAAAAACATATGTTTGGAAGTAAACCAGCAGAAAATCACAAACATTATCAAACCTTACCGTTAGGTCGACGTGCATTTGTGTGTGTTATAATATTTGCTACGTGCCGACGACACTTACCATAGACCAGTGAAAGGATATCCGAGTGATGGCGTGCGTTTCTTTAAATAAAACATACATACTTACATTTCTATTTTATTTTCATAAGCTATTTCACATTAAGATTCTTCTTAAATATTTCACATTTCATCCTAACCTAACCGTTGAGAACTGGTACAAGTTACATAATACAGAGAGAACCGTGAATTCCGACCCTAACTACGGAATCTTCCGGTGTTTGTACCTATTTGTAATTTGTTGCAAGCATGTAAGAAGGACACAATGTACAAGTACTTAGGAAAAGTACTCAAAGTCTATTTATACTGAATTTATTGTGGACGAATTTAGGTATCAAGTGAAATTTCACTCTCAATATTAAATGCTTGTGGTCGAACGAAAGGCCAAGGACGGAATGTTTGAAAGGAGCGGGGCTCTCCACTAGCATAACATTTTGGACTTCTTAAGGCGATCGTCTAGCAGAATGAGCAAATTTCACCATTTTTTCTCATATCTTCTCTTTCGTTTTTTATCACATTTTTGTAGGAACATATCTAATTTAAAAAATTTATTCATCAGGTTACATATATTTTAAATACGAATATCTTATTAAAATGTCATAAACTAAATTAAATAATTGATTAATAAATTACCAAACCTTCGATGTTTTAAAAATGAAGAAAATTGCTCCACTTTGTGGGCCTTTTATGACTGAACGGCGTGTGAGATGTCTTTTTTATTCAATAATATTACAAAGTTAACGATTATCTTAAATTTGTTACAATTATAGAAAAATCTGTTAATACGTTTACATGCAATTTATGTTTTAAAAAATACTGTTTTTTAAATTATTTTTATTTTTTGTGAGTTTTTTTCGATCCTTTTAAAATAGTTTATAACTTTTTTTCTTTAATAAATTAAAGGAATAGACATTTTTATTTTAAAATTAATACAAAAAAAATCAAAAAATTATTCTCGATTTCAGATTTTAGCTATTTAATCAAGGCACTGCGTATTGTGTCATAAATACGTTGCGTCTTGATTAAATATCTAAAATCAGGAATATCGACAAAGATTTTGATTTTTTTTTGTTTTTATTGTAAAATTATAATATCTATTCTTTTGACTATTGAAGTAAAAAAGTTGTCAACCATGTAAAAAGAGTTGAAAAAGACCCACAAAAAAATAAAATATTTTTAAAAAACAGTATTTTTTAAAACATAAATTGCATGTAAACGTATTAACAGATTTTTCTATAATTGTAATAAATTTAAGATAATCGTTAACTTTGTAATATTATTGAATAAAAAAGACTTCTCACACGCCGTTCAGTCATAAAAGGCCCACAAAGTGGAGCAATTTTCTTCATTTTTAAAACATCAAAGGTTTGGTAATTTATTAATCAATTATTTAATTTAGTTTATGACATTTTAATAAGATATTCGTATTTAAAATATATGTAACCTGATGAATAAATTTTATAATGAGATATTTTCATACAAAAATGTAATAAAAAACGCAAGAGAAGATATGAGAAACTGTGGTGAAATTTGCTCATTCTGCTAGACGATCGCCTTAATTGGTTGGCCCGCTTGCGCATTAAGATTTAGGAGCAATTTCGAAACTTTATAAAGATCCTCAATAACAAATGACAATATTACCACAGACGAAATTCAAAAACGGATAGTAAGCAAAAAAAAATCGTTACTATTTCCACTTCCAAAATTTTAACACTGGGATTTTTGTCCAGAAATACCAGTTTCAAACGTACCCTTCTTAAATGCATATTTATAATTTAGCATTCTGATGCGAGTACATAAAAAAAGTAGCCCATAAAAACCAAGTTTTTATTATACTCCCTTTCTCATTTACTAGTGGAAACTGGTTTGGCGCTTAACATTGGGCTTCGGTCGGGCGACCCTACGAAAGGGAGTAATAAAAAATTTCCAAAAATCCAAAATTATACTATAATCAGGTTCCGCGTCTACCAGACGCATTGAAATATGAAACATTAAAAATTTGAAAAATCCAAAAATTTATTATTTTTTTTTAACGAAAATTGGATACTTCTTGATCGTCGCCACAAGTCTGCGTGCAAAGTTTCAGCTCGATTGGATCACGGGAAAAGGGTCAAAAATCGATCCAAAGTTTTTTCGACGGCAATCCGGCAAGCAAGCAAGCAGACGCCACGAGTTAATATAAAGGGAGTAAAAAATAAGAGCATATTACATGACTTGCAAGATGAAAATTTTACCATTTCGTTTAACGTATTAAGTCGAATGAATAGCATTTTCATGATGAAGCAACTTCCCGCTTGCGTAGAAAGATTAATCGTCGTATTACGTAGCAGTCGCGTACGGAATATTATACGACAATTTCACCAATCAGCGAAAAATAAATTTTGCTAATGATAATATACGGATATGACAAAATTATATTTTTTGTGCTCTTTTTTACTTTAATTGAGTGAAACATTCAATTTATCCAATTTCGAGGTCCTTGCGAAGTAAATTATAACTTATTATAGAGAATACTAGTTTAAAGAAAAGGAATCAGCAACAATACATCGATGAGAGTGTCGTAAACAAAGAAAATGAAATTTGTAAATTTTCTGGTCTGCCAGATTAAATTTGCCGGACTTAGTTACAGTATCAAACCTGAAATAATTTCTGTAGATCTGTAGACAAATCTAAAAAAGTAACCCATAAAAACCAAGTTTTTATTATACTCCTTTTTTTTGTAAAATATAACAACAATTAAAGACGAATTAAAACAAATAACACTAAAATTACAGTAATTTAATATATTTCTAAAATGTCAGATGTTTTGAGCTTTGATAAGACACTTCATGCTTTGAAGATTAAATTCTAAAAACATTTGTCAGTCAATTTAAATTTTCGACATTCGTAGTGAAGTAGGTACCTATTATGTATACCGACGGAGTAATTCAAATTTAGAAAATATTCCGCGACGTTATCGGGCCGCCGTTGCTAGTAAGCAAACTTTTCTAATGATTCCAATTTGAAAAAAAAACATTAAAATTTCTAAAAATCCGAAATTATACTATAATTATTAATTTTTTTTAACGAAAATTTGATAGATCTTCTTGATCGTCGCCACGAGTCTACTTGCCAAGTGTCAGCTCGATTGGATCACGGGAAAAGGGTTAAAAATCGATCCAAAGTTTTTTCACCCGGCAAGCCGGCAAGCGAGCAGACGCCACGAGTTAATAATATAAAGGGAGTAAAAAATGAGTATTTTCGTAGAAACCTTAAAAGATTAAAAGGAAAAAAATTAAATAAAAAATCATGCACAGACATGCTATTTGACTGCTGAATCCATCTGTATTTTTATTATATCGAAATCTAAATCGGTTCACTCAATCGCCGGAAAATGGGGTGAGGTCTGTCGGGAACGACCGTTTATTCAGAGACTTTAAAAACCCAAATTGTAAGAACGATGATAAGCAAAAATATGTAAATCGTTTATCAATCAGTTGCACGCGTGATTAATCTCGCTATGTTTTTTTTTTATAAAATCCGTCAACCTTTTTATAAACGTAAAATAATTATTTCTCTCGTTAACGGTTTACCGTTAAAAGCGTACGTTTATTTTTCCTTTACCCCATTACCCTTCCAGAATTAATTTAAATATTTTATCCTGTGTAAGGCGCTCTCATTTAGACCTCATTGAATTTGATACAATTTACGTAAGGGTAGGGAGTACAGCCGGCGGACTAGGTGGTTATTATGTACAGTACAATTTCAGTACTTTCGGGGTCTTAAGGTAGGGTTGCTGCTTACTTAGCAAATACAAATATAATCCATTCGCTTTGAATGTATCTGACTGCTTGATCAACTCATAATAGGGAGAATCAAAATTAGAAGATGCTGAAAGTAAATGTTTGTAGAAATCATCATTTTATTTTATTTATTTAATATCATGGATATATTTTGAAAAAATATATATTCTCACGGGATCATGGCGGTATGAGAAAATTAAAATTAATTAATTAATATCAATGGACACGAAACACTAATTTACACTAATTTTGTAATTCGCACTTCTTGTCACTAGTGAATATATGACAAATTCGTATGTAGGTACGTTTCGCTTTCTATTAAGGTACGCTTATTTATGGTCAATTAATTGGGCTCACAATTCGCTAGTTTTTTATGTCATCGCGTTCCGTCACAGCGGGCCTGTCATATGTTCTAATATATAAAGAGGTAAAGTTTGTAAGTCTGGATGTATGAAACTACTCATCCGATTTCAAAAATTCTTTCACCCATATTAAGAATAGACTTTCAGGTTAGACATGGGCTATATATTATCTCGTTAAAATAAAAGAGCTTTTCATGGTGACCTATTTTACAACAAAGTTGACGAAAACATGGTCGAGCGATGCGTTTTTTACGAACGCTGCCTTAACGGTAAGAGATATTTAAATACTTTCAACAGAAAAATTTTAGAACTCAAAAAGTTCTATAAAAGTCCACGACGACATATATCCCAGGATGGGTAGTCATGAGATAATCGAAGCGATTAATTAAGCGAAATAATCGAGCACCTTATTGGCGAAATAAACCAGAGCTATTTCTATGTGCGAGAATTGAATATCCTACGAGCGATAAATACGTGTTACCCAGTTGTAATTAAGTGTTCATACGCGAGTGATATATTGCGAAATAGTGTAGATTAAAGAATAGCGTTAAGTTTAAATCGTGTTAAGCGACTTTGTACGCTGAATAATTTATTAATCATTAATTAATAAATCGCTAATTGATTTCCATTGTTTTCATTCGTCTCCTGCAGTCACGACACGTGACAATATAATTGAGTCACATGATGAGAATAAATCGGCAAGAATATATTTTTTGGTAGCCCTGTGCGTGGACAAAATAACAGTGGTTACAATAATGAGAGGGCACTTAATCGACGGTCAGAAATGGATGGAATTGGAGAACTCACCAACATTGTGGGTCGGGTATGGGGGTGTGGGGGTGTCCTTTGACATTTCGACCGGACTGCCGGCTGATTGGTCGGAGAGTTAATACAGAACCGTAAAAGCGTGGCCAATCCATTTTCGTATCAATCATATTTTCAAAATATAGAAATTGAAATACTGACGTATTGTATTTTCGAACACGGTTATTTATTGCGCATATTTTAACACGCTGTTTCTGAATCACCTTTGATCTTTGATCAAAACTTTTTCAGACAAAATCCTTCTGGTCCAGAGAGCGACAATGTAAGATATTTCCTGAGGAACTCGTACACTTGTTTAAAAATACTCATATGTTAAGCCACGATCCTGAGAAATATTTTCTTTGACCAAACGAGACAGGTTAACCATGAATTGATTTTTTACGCAATTTATTGAGGTTATTGCTATTATCCCAATGTTTTATAAAGTACTCTCTTATGTT
Organism: Agrypnia vestita; assembly: GCA_016648135.1. Classification (NCBI taxonomy): domain Eukaryota; kingdom Metazoa; phylum Arthropoda; class Insecta; order Trichoptera; family Phryganeidae; genus Agrypnia; species Agrypnia vestita. The sequence goes on from JADDOH010000012.1 coordinate 560,240, forward strand.
TAACTGTAAATAGTTGCGGATATTTTATACGAACCGTATGTTTTTCCGAGAAACGATTCTCGACGTTTTGTTGAAAGCTTATTCAACTCCATCAGTCGCCAAGAGGATGACCTTTACCCGCAGAGGTAGAGGGCGGACTGATTACTACTTTCGAGGCCGCAAATTATGTGCACTTTGTTGTGGAGTGTTCACTTCTTCTACAATAGAGGTCGCCAGTGTGCAATATGTACTAGTTACGTCGGCGGACTTTACTGCGACGTCTCTCGAGGGTTGATCAATGTCGTAAGAACAGGGCGCCAAATACTTAATAGTTTGTAACTGTCATTCTATTGAAATCATGTCTATTGAAATTGGGATGTTTGTATATTTCAATGGACTCCCTCACTAATCTGGGTATAAGGTGCGGTTCTGTTGATAACATTTTTGTCTTGTCAAATCTGATGAAGTGACAGAGATTCCCTTTGGATGCATGTTCGCAGATTGCCGATATATTGGAGTTGTTGTTTTTAATTGCTCCAATGTGTTCCTTTAATCGTGTAGTGATATTGCGTTTGGTTTGTCCTATGTAGCATTCAACGAAACATCGACAATCGTTACTCGGAAAAACATACGGTTCGTATAAAATATCCGCAACTATTTACAGTTAAATACGTCTAACGACCGTAATAACAACCTTAACTCTTTAATACTCTCTTTTGTTGGAAAAAATTCAAAATAAGTTTCTAACATATTTCTACATGAGAGAGTATGGGCATTATCTTTGGCTCCACCCAATCGAATTTCTTGCTCGGCTTCAACAGTTTAGAGACTGGAAGAACGCGTATCTGATTACGCATTACTATCTATCGATGATTCTGAATTATGTCACATTATATTATATGAAAAAAAAATTAAACCACGCTTATAATATTTAAATAAATTAAAAAGTAAAAATAATTTTTCGGTCAAAAAATGTTTGCCTCACTCTAAAAATAAAAGTGTGGACGCTTTCCCTCCATCAAGAACAGAATTCTGTAACTTATTTCAATGTCGTAAGTGCCCACCTTTTATTTGAAGAGTGAAGGAAAAATTTTTTGGCGGAAAACTTATTTTTATCTTTTTAGTACATTTAAATATAAAATATTTTTTCATGTTATATAATTTTAATGTTTCATTTTATTTTAATGCGTTGTTTTATTTAAATACGTAAAAATCTTTAAGCATAGAAGAATGTGAAAATCACTCGAAGCAAGGTTCGAACTATAGAGTGGATGAAAACCTCCCGCCTACAATTTTAAATGGTGAAACTGTTTGTGAATTTACTAGGAAGCAAAGATAAAACTTTCTAAATATTTCAGGTTTTCGACAGATACGCTGATGTCAACGGCACCTGGTGGGGACTATGCGAAGATGACACCTTAGACGCATCCTCCTCTGTATCCATCACATCATATTTCAATTCCCTGCGAGTCAGGCAGAGAAGTACTTCGACCGGTGTCAGGCTGAATGCAACTGTCACTACACAAATGGGTAACATATTTCCTATGCATTTTTTTAATAGTAGGTACATGGAATGCACATACAATTAGAATATTGTTCCTATTTGTGTGATGTTTTTCAGAGATTTTTTTTATTGTATTATTTAAGATTTTGCAAACTTTTTTAAAATTGTCACATACTTCTCGATTCGGTTCTCTCTCCCTTTTAGATAAACGCAGATAGATATGTACTTCTATCTGCGTTTATCTAAAAGGCAGTTATAAATTATATCGTTAGTGTAACTAAAAGACAGTTATATATTATATTGTTTTGTGTATGTATATTTTTGAATAACTGAATGAAATATTGAAATGTGGCAGACGTAACCTACCGCAGCAAGCTGATGCAGGTGGCGCCGGACGCGGGCGTGGAGAGCTGCAAGCCCAACCCTTGCCTCAACGGGGGCAGATGCCTCTTCGCCAACGGCAGGAACTCCTGTCAATGCTTCGGTCACTTCACCGGTAACCATCAAATCTCTATGTATACTTCTAATGCCCCCCCCCCCCCACCATGACCTCCCCCACACCACTACGACCGCCCCCACCCCCCCAACATAAACGGCCGACACCCAAACAAAGATCGCAGCCCCTCCAAAGCTCGATCATCACCTCCAACTACGGAGAGGGAAAGAAGCCCCTCCCCCTCCACAACCACCGACCCCATCACCGAAGATGAGTCATCCTCATCTTAATGTCAACAATCAAATCACAAGCGCTACCGCGCTCTCCCACTCAAGCCAAATAGGAACAAATCACCCACCCACACCAAACCACTTCACGACTTGGACTCCCGCTCCAAAGAGCCAGCTTCACAATCATAGCCAGGCGACACTGTGCAGCCAACACCTTCCAACAAAACCCCACTTCAAACGCAAAGTCACGCCACGACGTGATCAGAGACCTAAAATGGTCCTCCTGGGGGACCTCCCCCCTCCCCTCCCCCTGCGCCATCCTAGCAGAAACCCCCCCCCCCCTACATTTATTTTTCAATGGTGAAGTAAAGAAATCCCTTCACCGATATTTCACGATGAAAGAGCAAGGGGTCCAATAGTGACTCGGTACTCTGATGGCCATCCTATCAAGTCAAGTCAAGTGGCAATATAACTGTAGCGGTACCTGTTCAACCCTGTGCCATGTACCTATCGCCCGACCCAGAGTTTTGTTTATATTAACATAATAAAAATTGAAATGTATGGAAAAATGAAATGAAAACTTCCAATACATATATTTTTATTATTTTATTTAGCCTTTCTGAAAAATATATAAACAGAATATATTTCCTCCATTTTTAATGCTTCCAACGGGATGAATAGGTCAAAGAAACTTTGCAAAACTGAAAGTTTTACCAATTATTGCGATGTTTTACATTTGTATATTTTTTCCTCAATTTCTGCGTGTTGATATTCTCAGAAAATAAACTTTAATTTCTTTTCAAATTCATTCACAGAGTGATTTGAATAGAAGATATATACAAAACTATCATGAGGCTAATATTAATTTGTAATTTTCAGAAAATCTTAATATCGTGGCAACACAATATTATTTCATGGAAATTATTAATAACCGGGAAATTACAAAATGGCCTCCGACTAACGACACGATAAACAGGATCCGGTCTCAGAGGAGACAAATAAATGTTAGAAATGAGAATATTACAGATCGCCATTACCGGGTCAAGCGCCCATTACCCATTTTATAGCTCTCGCGTTATGGCCCGTGTTCACAGAACGAGACATGATATAATTCTCAGGGATTTACTTGAGATAAATCTCTTGCTGGGATCTCAGTCTGGAGATAAACTCAAAATATTAGCTTGAGTTAGGTAGAAAGAGGCCAAACCCAAACCCGTGTATACTACGTTCGATTGCGACAGCGAGACTGTATTTTTATGTATTTCTACTGCTCATGCCGTGTTTTCTTGAATTTAAATAAATTGTTTGTTGTTATAAAACTTTATATTATGATATTTCCATGCCTTTGTCTCTTACACACTAACCCATTACCGTCCATCGTAGGTACACGCTTTTGTACACCTGTTCAAAAATTGATGTTTTTTTTTTCTAATTAAGTACATATTTCGAAACCCTACGGTAGTAGTGAAGTATAAAAAATAATATTTGGCAAAAATGGAAAAAAAATGTCATAGGTATGTCATGTCATCGTAATAACGGATTTGAAAACAAACTATTTGTGTTAGATGATTTTATCGTTTTTTATTTTGAATAAAAAAATATACTGACTTTTTTTTATTATTATATATATTTAGACTACTACAACGTGAGATACAATATTTTTCAATAACCGTGTGCTAGGGTGTATTTTATTGCCCTGTACACGAGCGTTTACAATGGCCACCTTTATTGAAGTTATCTTCTTTTGGCGCATTTAGTGTAAATTTTTTATTATAACGGAAGTTGCGCACGCAGAGTGTGCGCATTGTAGCGGAAAAGTGAGACCACGAAATGCGCGCGCATCCATTAAACTGTAAAAAATTTATTCACTTAAAATTAGTGTTCCTGTAATATAAACAATGTATTGTCGACCATCTTGAATCGAATACCAATCAATTCCAAAGCTGACCTATGATTGGTTATTAAATTGAAAATTAGAACTGTTTACTGGTTTACGATTTTAAATGTGCATGTTATTGTTGATGTTTTTTGTAAAAACGACGTACCTAATTGTCAATCATTTTTCAAAACAAAAAACACATTCATTCATTCAAAATTCAACACAGAACCGAAAATCGATAAAACATGAAAGTGGGTAGGCACTTGGGACATTTTTTGAAAATGCACGCGTTTTTGATTCGTCACATCATTTATCTTTAAATCGTTGTGATACGTCGATTCAAAGACATTTATTTCTTATTTAAGCTATGAAAAACCAATAGTTACATTAAGGTTGCATTTGTATCATTTCAAAAAAATATTAATAATTTAACTACATTAAAGTATTATCAATTATATTTATCCTCTCCCTAGACATTGTATTATTATTATTGTATTAATATATTATACATTTTTACCCAGTATGTAAATATCAATTATCACAATCACGCCAATTATAGGTAGGTATGTATTTTTATAATTTTTTTATTTTCTGATAGTTTTATTTCTGCTCGGTATATCGTGCTAATTAACAATAAAAAAATATGTCACGTGTAGTATTGTTTTGGGCTAAGATAGAAAGCTCACGTTTCAGTATGAAAAGTAACGAAACGTGTATTGGTCAGGTATATTCTGCGCGCTGACGGCTTGCGAGCTGGAGCCGTGCGTGTTCGGCGCGTGCACGCTGACGGCGGGCGGGCACCGCTGCACGTGCCGCGCGGGCTACACGGGCGCGGCGTGCGAGACGCGCGTGCGCCCGTGCGAGGCGCGCCCGTGCGAGGGCCGCGGCCGCTGCGAGGAGCGCGCGCGCGGCTTCCACTGCAACTGCTACGCGTGGTGGGAGGGCACCAGGTGGGTCTATCCACCGCACACAACATAACCTCATTCTAAATTACCATTTTTACAGGAATAATCCAAGAATATGGTCCAGTTGTTCATACAATGAAAATAAGTATTTCACTATATAATTTAATGTCCTGTTAATTTAATCTAACTAAAATAATCGTAATCTAAAACAAACCAAACCTAACCTAACCTAACCTAACCAAACCTAATAACCTAACCTAACCTCATGTATTGCCAATGAAATGTCAAAATATGCGGTGCATTTTTCAAAAGTTCGAAGTGTAATATCTTATTTAATACTTAGTATTTAAACGTAAATTATCTTTCATTTTATTACTAGCACATTCAATAATATAATGAAATACTCATTTTCGTTGTATATGCAATGGGACCATGATCTTGGATTTAGCCTTTTTACAAAAATCAAATTTATCAAAAATTACCATTTTTACCAAAATTAAGTTTTTACTAATATTATCATTTTTGTCAAAATTACCACTTTTTCCAGAATACCATTTTTACCAAAATGTCTATTTTAACCAAAATTATCATTTTTCCCAAAATTGTAGGGTATAAAAGCAAAGGCGGCAAAATATAATTAGTAATCCTCAATGACTGCATTATTTTTTTTTGGATATTGCCGCCTTTGCTTTTTTACCCCACAATTGATAACTTTATCAAAATTTTTACAAAATTCATTCAATTTTTTTTTCAGCAACACCTAATCGGGTCTATTTTGATTAGTTTGACCGCTATTGTCATGTTATACACCCTGTCAAATGAAGATGTATATTTATGTATTTAAAGTTAAATAAAATTAGATTTTTTCCCCGTTTCAAATACATATAGTACGTAATTTATTAGTAGTTCATTGCTAATTCTTGCATTTAAAATCTGAACCACAAAGTGTAATCTTAGTACCTCTGTTTTTGTATTTAGTATTACAAGTTGTTAGATGTTTTTATACTTAGTTAAGTTTGTTGTATAACATGTATATTTTTGGAAATAAATAAATTGTCCATTGTATAACATTGTATATTGTATAACACTTATATCGTGATCACATGTGTCTTGACACTTTGTCTTGACATTTCTCGTAGAAACATTATTTTAAATTTATAAAAAGGGTAGCACATAGTACATGCAGATTATTTAATTAAATATATATATATATATAGGTATGTATAAAAATATTATATTTTACTATATACCTATGTATAATATAAATAATAATGCACACATCTCTTACATGATATTTTTTTTATATTACATTGTGAGACTCACATAGATAATAATTGTTTAAGAATATATTATCCGTAAATTATAATAAATATCAATATCAACAAACAATGAACTCTTTTCAGATGTGAACGTCGTATGATGAACATACCCTACAAGCCTCTTTCGGAGAGAATGCTCCAGGAGCCTTTCTGGCTCGGACTCATCACCGTATTTGTGGTGCTGGCCATCATAGGCCTAGTCTGGTGCGCCAAGAGGCACTTCCCAGAGAAAATAGAAAAACTGCTGGCAGAAGAAGCTGATCGAAACAGACGTAAGTCATGCATCCTAACCTCTTTTGATAAATATTCTGTAAATTAAATTGAACACGAATTCACTTGATATAAACCAGTTTCAGAACCACCGTTCCTTTTTCAGGGTAATCTGCAATACTTAACATTACAAACCAAAAGAAAGTGGTTTACACCAAGTGAATTTGTGTTTAATTTAATTTATAATGAATAATCACAAAGTGATAGCCAATAACAGTTTTCTGTAGCTTAAGATCTTAGATGTGATTTTGACAATTCTGATCTTAGGAAATAGTATTTATTTTTCTTCTAAAATTTGAAACAATCTCTAAGTTGACTGACAATATTGAATAATAATTACACCAAGGTATATTGTGATCACTTACATATATATTCTTTAAACTATATATTTATGTATATCATTATAAAATACACTGTAACTAAAGTGATCTGTGTTGATACAGATATAGTTGGCAAGTAGTTATCATGATAATATGAAAACATTTTTAATTATAATGATAGTATGTACCTAAATCTAATTTAATCACTGAGTAGGTATTTCATATTAATTAATTCATAAACATATACCTTACGTTAGATTATTTCTACAGAAACTCACCTCCTTGCCTGTCTATACAACTGGTACAATAATATCAAATTATCAAATAAATATAGAAATAATAATCTCTCGTAGTCCAGTGGACATGAAACTGGCTTCCCATTCACCGGAGGTTCTGGGTTTGATTCCCAGAGAGGTCACGAAGATGTAGTAAGTGATTTTCTTGAGAAATTTTCTTGAGCCTGGGTATTTTTGGGATGTGTTTCACTGCAGTAATCAGGTTTCATGGCCTGCTGCAGCGTAACAATATTTGCAGGTAATTGCTAAATTTTAGTGTAATCATTTTTTACATTTTCTCTGATGAAGGGTTTCAACCTTGGATAAATCTAGAATACATTTCTTATCATAAATTATATTTTCCAGCCAATCACCTGTCGCTGCGTCAGTCGGCCCGCGAGGCCGCCATGTGTCAGGGGCCCGGCGCGCTGGCCGTCACCACTCCCAGCACGGCGGGGGCAGGGGGGGCCGGACCTGCGCGCGGCTCGCTCTTCAACCGCCTTGGTATCCGCAAGCCATCCATACTGAGTCTCAGTCCCGGGCCCGTTCCGGCCGCGCGCACTTTTAGCCTGGACGATCTTCTCAGGCCGCCGCCCAGACGTAAGACCCAGCCGGACTGGAGCATCCTAGACGACACTAGATGTTCTAGGACTCTTTGGCACCAAAGTGTTTTGCTTGGATGTTGGTGTTTTTTAAATTGTTTATCTGTATTGCAGTTGCAGTATTCTTCACTTTTCTGTAATAATCATATCTAATATGAAAAAAAATTATATATTTCTAATAATACATTGGTAAATATCAGATTGAAAGAATTAGTTTTGTACAACCCTGACTAAGGAATAAACATTTCAAAACCAGCAGTTGTTATTCAAAATAGGAGCAAATAAATACAACGTTGAATCAAGTATAAATTTATTAATTATTCCTTTATTTGATAAAATCTGATCATTTTGTAATTAAAAACACAATAATCGTATCAATTTATTTTTTAATAGATATTTTACTACGGGAGGGGCTTACTTACTGCTGATAAATTATTAAACATTCCTATGGGTGTACCAAACATTTTTTGATTACATTACAGTGACTCGCAATTCAATCAAACTTACAGGGGCCGTATTTTACAAATTATATGAATTGTCTACTTTGTCCATGTCAAAACAATTTTCATTTTTATACACTTAATCAAAGTATCTAAACACTATCTTATATTTCAATATTTTCAATTAGTGATGAGCCAAGTCATATTTTTTTATTTTTTCCAACTCGAGTTGTAAAGTTGGCTGACTCGAATAGCAACTCGAGTTTACTCAATTCAGAGTCTATTTGAGAGTTGATACCCTTTTGTTATATTACTCTGCGGGTACATGCTATGTATACTCGACTGTTGAATGTATGTCGCAAACTCGTTAGTCAATCGACTCGAGTCTTTAGATAAATAATGTAAATAAGGAAGGACAAGGATACAAAATAGATTTATTTAATAATAAAGAGACAAACATTTACTTTATTTCGCTGTACACAACTTTATGTTTTTTATTCAAGTGGTTTATTAATGTGGAGGTGTTTACCTTGTCCTTATGATTACAGGCACATAATTTTGTATTTGACTATTATATGTCATTATTATTTTTGGAAAAAAATTCCCATGCGATGCTCTTTTTCTTTTCCGCAAATACGTATCACTGTTACTGTTTTCGCAGAAAATCAAAAGCAGGTAATTAATAATTAACTAAACCACTTATCAAGGTCACGATCTCGATAAAATTAAATTAAAATAAACAACTTAAGAAACTGAACTGACTGAGTGAGATCATTTTTTCAAGCGGGTTCGGGCTGCCCTCGGTTGTCGTCAGATGATTTCGCGAAGACGATATGTCATACGACTCAATTCCGTAAGCAAGAAAATGATTCTTGAAAATATACAGGTAAATTTAATTAATTTTGCATTCAAACAATGTTGTCCCACAAAAACTTTATACATATTTTATACTGAGCATAGTTAATTTTTAATTAGTGAAAGTTAAATATCTATATACCAAAAGCACAGATATTGTGCCCTCAAAAACAGTTACAATGTATAAATCACCAAAACCAAGCAAAACATAGGTACTGTTTAGTCTTGCATCCATCACTATCTTCGCTGCACTATCCTGTGTCTGTCTTCATCCTGACATGGCTTTATTACTCGATGTGGAATGCTGTACCTCTTCTTCTGTCCTCTCTTCACTTCAATCCTTTCTGGCGGCTCGTGGCGAGTAACAAGTCAACCAAGTTATTGATAAATTAAAACATAATTCCTGGCCATGGCCATTGAATTTAGTGGCAACAGTAACAATAATATGTTACGTTGTTATATAAGTTTTGGCTTTTAAAGATACAAACTATAAAAATAAAAAAAAGATTTCAGTACGACCAACTCAAAAAAAAGGTAAGTCAGTAGATACGAGGTTCCGTAGACATTTTCTAAATCAAGGAAAGGCTATCCACCACCACAGCACCATCAAAAAATGGTTAAAGGTATGTTTAGTCAGTGGTAGAGCATTTGTTTAGCACGTGCTCGGACCCACATTCTATTAACATTAACTATGGACTGAGATCAAAATATATATTTTTTTATTAATCGAAAAGCAGCAGGACACAAATACCATTAACAAAATTAATAAACATTTTTTTTAAATAGCCACTATCCGCCACTCTGTGTTAAAACTGTCGCTTAATTATTTTTTGTAAGCACGATTTAATTTTCACATTACTTCTCATGAGATTTGCGCATTTAACTAGTGTTAACCCATCTCGTTCCTCGGAGTTTGTTTTAGAAAATCTTGACGCATGGATAATGTTTATTTTTTTTGTATTGGCAGAGGACACGATAATAATAATTTTGATGAAATGTTCAGAGTTTACAGAAGGAATGTATGATTTGAAAGATTTTTATATCACAGACAAGAATTAAGTCTACAGATATATGTACAGCACGTCATTTGTAGTATGTACTATGAATCTGAACATTAATCAAACTGTTCATCCAAATATTGGAAAAATTTTTAATTACTTGTTATTATAATTCTAGTTGATGAATCAATAAGCTGAAGATTGTTGACACAATTTTCAGGTACGAGTGGCTAGTAGATAGAAAATACGATCTATTGTACATTACACTTCTCAAATAAGTACTTTCCTTCTACTGCTTATGCACTATCTTGCACTGTCTCTTCTCAATGTGGTTATTGGAAGTATACATATTAATTTTAAAAATTGTGTATATAATGTTGTTTTAATAGTTGTTATTGATTGAATAATGACAAATGTTTCAAAACATTACCTGCTTATTTAAAGATGTTAATTTTGGTTACCATGGACAATGATATAATAAACTATTGATATGTTACAAGCGGAATCTTCTAGAAAATTTATAAAATGTATTGTATTACAAAGTAATGGACCCAGAAATTGAATTAAGACTGTTTATTAATTCATTAAAGTCCAGTTTTGTTGCTTATAAAATTATTGTCGCAAAAACTTCTACAATATGATTCAAAATTAGCACCCTTAAATTTATAATGTTCAGATAAAATTTTTGAAGATAGTGATGAACAAAGTTTTTTTTTACCACTGTTGTTGTTCTATAGCAAATGGCCAAAATTATTTTAAGAATATCTTTTTATCACATCTTAGATACTCATATGTCCATTTATCGTACTGCCAAGTGATACAGATTGTCTGAACGTTTAGGTACCCCTTCACCCCGGAAGAAAAGAAACAACTCAACGCCAACAAAGAAAAATGCGGCAGAAAAGAAGCAAATACTGCAGCAGTTAATAAGCCCAGCGGCCAGCCAAAATCTTGCACGCAAAGTTAGTATGGGAGAGCTCATACAAATGAGCGAGAGGAGGGCCAAGGAGACCGAGGATGGGAAGTTGTCTGTCAATGGATTAGATAGCCAAGAAACCAGCTTTGTGAACGGTGATAGATCAGGGGCGAGTACTTCAGTCAGTATCAGCCAGTTGAGTGACCCGAAATTGGAGAAGAAAGTCACATTCGCAAGACTCCTCAACAAAGTGTCTGCGGAAATGAGCTCCGGTTCTGAAATAGAAATAGGAAATCTAGCTTTACACCAGAACACAAAAGTAAAGTCTTCGAGTACTCCACCTTCACCTGCAACCGATATGCGCTCGCCTCACAGTAACTCTAGTAATCAGGGCAGTGATTCCATGTCCAGTTTGGAAGCTGTATTACCCGGTATGGGTCTGCGAAGATTCGCAGGGCGCGCCAACAAGATTTCAAGTGCTGATTCTATTTTGGCAATGTTTAGAAACTTCTCTTCTACCACTACTGGGTTCAGTATGCCCTCGTCGATAGTCGTCAGTCCTTCAACGACTCCATCAGCTTCCAGTCCACAAGATGATATTGCCGGTGATGACGATTCCACAACATCTTCACTGCACACCCCAGTTTCTATTTCAAGCGGCGCTCCAGATTCCCCTGTGTATTACAGACAATCCAATTCACAATGCAACACAATTGAGGTTCCTGTTCTTGATGTTCTGACAGCCCACAAAGCAAACATATCTGGTTGTAATCTTTTACACCCACCGTCTATTTTATTAGAAATTCCTAGTTCAATAAACAAATGCCTGTCTCCAATAAGAGAGTTGCCCACTCCTCTGCCGTCACCAGCTCTAACACCCATAATGCACAGAAGTCAACCGCCTACAGCAGATTACGATGACTTGGATGTGAGCGATGACCACATATCATTAGAAATACCTTTGTCCCAGACAGAAGATGAAGACGAAGAAGTTCATAGCCAGAATATATCCGTCTTGGCTCAGGATGGAGCAGGACAAGCAGAATCCCCTCGCCCCAACTCCAACGCTTCTTCCTTCAAGAATAAGGTAAATTGTCTAATATTCAGGGATGATAATTATTTGAAATACATATGCATATTTGAAATGCAAATACAAAATACCTATTTTTATTTTGTATTTGAAATACCTTTTTTCAAAATGTATTTTCAATTTTATTTAAAATACTTTAATAAACATATTCTGTATTTGAAAAATGCGTATCTTTAATTTTTTATTTCATACTTCGTACTTTTTACACATTTAATTTCATCAAAAATTCCTTTTTTATGAATGTACCCGTCATAAGCACTGCCAATATTGAGACCAACTCTTTTCTGTAGCTAGTGATAATGCCAATATTACAATAGATCTGGAAACACCCCAATATTTAAAAGATGATGACAATAAATTAAATTCCTTGAACGATATCTTACTGTGTAAAAACTTTTCCTTAAATATAATACTTGTTAACCAAGTTCTGCACTTGTTGGACGACTATTTTCGTTTGGTGGAATGATAATGAGACCACATAGACGAATGACAGAACATGAAAGATGAACTGTTTGAAGAAATATTAGTGTTGACGAAATAGATGACTTGCAGACATCTAAACTAAACTAAAGATATTTTATTTTTTTTACAAGGCATTTTGAAAATACGTATTTTGCATTGTATTTAAATAGTTTTATTTAAAACTATTTTGTATTTGCATTTAAAATAGATAAGTAACCATGTATTTGCATTTTGTATTTACATACATACTTTTAATAAGATATTTTGCACATCTCTACTAATATTATTGTTTAATGAACTGTGTAAAGTTCATGGATTTTTACATAAAGAATGATTACAAGTACAAAAAAAAATGTATTAAAAAACAAGCAAAAATAAAAATAATGAATTATTTAATAAATTAAGAGAAATGTACATACAGTAGTGTGCGAATTAATGTGAACTTGGGTATACAAAACAGAAAAATACATTTTTTAGAATATATGAGATATTTACTTATAAAACATTTTTTTCATATTGCTTTTTTTTATTTTAATAGAATGTTTTATATGTATGTAATGTTTACTTTAGCTTTTATTACATTTGTAACCTTTTTGGCATTGATTCAATTAATTTTTTACAGTTTTTTTAAATTTTTTCGTCAATAAACCACACTTGAATTACTGCTTTAATCATTTTTCTTTTAGTTGTGCAGTTCATTTTTTGCACCCGTTGTTTACAAATTGCCCATAAATTTTCGATTGGGTTTAGGTCAGGTGAATTTCCTGTCCAATCCAATACATTTATTTTGTGTTCTTCAAAGTATTTCATCATCTTTTTGCATTTGTGGCAAGGTGCTGAATCTTGTTGAAACCACGCTCCATCACTAGAATCGATTTTTTACTATCTAGTCTATATATACCTGGACCATAAAAAGAAAAGTAACCCCAAAACATAACCTTTTGTGGATATTTCACCGTTTGTTCTATGTGAGCAGATGTCATTTTTCATTTGCACTCTTTCCCACATAACGTAAGCGTTGTCCTTGGACTAAAATAAATTGGAGTTTCATCAGAAAACAAAACATTTTTCCATTGGTCTTCTGTCCAATCAGCATACTTTTTAGCCCAAACATATCTTTTTTTCATCATATCTGTTGTCAACAACTGTTTCTTTTGTGGTCCTATAGCCTTTCTTCCAGATTCAATTAACCTTTTTCTTACTGTGGAGTCATGAATTTTCACTCCATTAGCCTCCAAATCTATCTGCAGATCAAAACTCGTCGTCCTAGGGTTCAGTTTACTTTTTCTAATTAAATGCGCTTCATCCCATTCTGAAGTTTTTCTTTTTTTTCCACATTTTCTAACTATTTTTACACCAACAGATCCAGTTTCTCTTTTTTGCTTTATAATTTTTTTGACGGCACCCAGACTAACCCCACACTGTTCGGCAATCTTCCTTTGACTCGTTGAAGTATGCTCATATAAAGTTATAATCTTTTCTCGTTTTCTCGGAGTGATATCCATTGTACAAACATTAACAAAAAATTCGCTCATAAAATCTTAACAGTTAACTTAAAATCTTAACAGACTGCAGCCAGCGATTGCTTAAAAAAACCTTCAAAATTTCTTTAACCGCACAAAACTCACAACCAAACTACAGCTAATACTCTACACAACTGACAGACCCATCGCAATTAAAATGGCCGTCATGTCGCAGTTATGCAGTGTTGCAAACACAAAAACAAACAAACAAAAAAATGCTTTAATTTAGTCATGTTCACATTAATTCGCACACTACTGTAGGTATATAAAAATAAAAATATTTTTTAAAGACACTAGAATTTGGAAATTGAAAATATTACATTATTGTTTATTTACATTTTACACTTTGAAGTTGAAGAGAGTTGAAGATAATCCACAACAGTCCACACACTCAGGCAGTCTGCTGTCAGCTGAAGGCTGGGCTGTGGTCCTGCGCTCGCTCATACTGCTTGTCACACACACCACTTCACTGGTGACCATACTTCTGGATTCTTGCTCAATTAGAGTTTTTTACCCAGTTTTTTACTGCATATTTGAAATGACTTTGCTTCTCAATATTTTTAAATTTTTGGGAAGTGAATAAATTATGTTGATAACATGATTGGACAGTGTACAGACTTGTGCTACATATTTCATTTTTTTATTGCAATCTACACTTATTTTTGTTCTCACGGAGTAATCTTTCACTTACAATTTATTACTAACAATTCTAAAATAATTTCTTCTCTTTGCTCAGCACTTCACTTATATGATACACATCGCAATATAAGACAGGAATAACTTTTCACAACACATTCAAGATAATTAGGAAATATCCCACACTGAATTTATAAATAAATAAAAAAAGATCAATTCATAGTCGGAATGAACTAGCATAATGTTACCATTGATATAAATTTTTTTTTTTTTGGTTTTTCAGGCCAGGCCATCACCGATTGGCCGAGATACACCAACACCTTCCACTCAGATGACAGATGATACCCCGAGTCCACTGACCCACAGTCACGACAGCGACAGGGAATTGAGCAGCAGTTGCGGCCGAGCCACGGCCTCTCCACGCGATCTCAGCCCCTCCCACCCTAAATTAGTCATTCCTCTACTTACTGTGGAGCAACCATCCCCCACTCGCCACTACCCCACTGGACTCATGTTTGCTGGATCACCGCCACCCCAGCGTGCCTCTATAGGAGAAACCAGTTTCCACTTCCCCAGCAAACAACAGCAAAAAAGACTTCTCAAAGAGTTTGAAAAACCAACCTCACTAGACCTCGTCTCTGCCCCACCGCTTATTACAATTACTTGTAACATGAGTGAAGCTGAATCAGATGCTGAGCCCGTTTCTCCGGCTGCCAGAGCACCCAGACAATCTCTCGCACCAACTGGACCATCCACAATGTGTTATTTGAGTCCGTTTTCTATATGCACTCGAGGTGACAGGACAATTTCAGACTCCAATCTCAGTTCTTCTGGATACAGCTCGATGGCTAGTCCGGGTCCCTCAAGGTGTGGTTCCAGCAATCCATTATGCCCATCTGAAATGGAAGATCCTGGTTCAGGGCCGACGAGCCTCCATCCTACTCTAGCACATCGTAGACCATCTCCATTATTGAGAACAATTTCAAATCCTCCAGGAAGTAGCGCTGCAAATAATAATCCCACTGAACAAAAGAGACATTGCCGCGGCAGATCTGATTCAGAAACTTTATCAGATGATCCTTTATTAGAATCTAATGATGAAGGAATCAGCACTGATCATTTAGAGGAAAGAATTGAGGATGTTGAATTGAAGAGTGCTAAAGAATTGGAAGTCTTTCTAAAAAGTGAAATGATCGAAGCAGAAAAGAGTTCCATTGTTCCAGTCTTGCATGTTTCATCACTAACCCCGCCAAAGGGGGCAACTGTGTGTGGGACAAGTGTCGAAAAAGGTTTAGACAGACTTAATATTTCAGCTTCTGTAGCCAAAATGTCATTACAATTGCCATCTATTGTGATACAAGGAGATTCCAGTTCTATCTGTGATAAACTTTTGAGCCCCGTAAGTTCACGTAGTGAAAGTCCATTGAGTGATAGAACTATAGGTGTCGGCCGATTCTCTCCACATTTCTACGGTCGGCACAAGGAACAATTACCCTTTACTGATTCCGATGGCTTATACGACTTTCCCAGCTCGGATTGTGTTCAAAATAGTAGCGGTAGCAGTAATAAGATCAATATGGCACTTACGTCGCAGCCTCATAGGAAATCAACAGGAAGAAGGCGAGAAAGAAAAAACTCTCGGACCAATACTGGAAGCAAGACTCCCAGTCCCACAAAAGCGCAGTTGCCGCATTCAATGCAGAATCTTTTGGACGTTCCTGGGAAAGATTTGTATTTCCGATCCCCTGCTCCTAGAAAGTTGAGTCCAAAAAGAAGATCCAGATCTCAGCAGCCCGTGAGTTCATCCTCTTCATCAGAAAGCATTAACTCAGCCCGAGAAGTTACAGTTCGTCTCTCGCCTGAACCAAAATCTCCTCAAAGTGTAGAGGGAACAGCCGGGTCTTGGCCAAAACAAGAATGGGCGGCGGAAGCTTCCGGCGAAGAAACCGGCGAGGTTAGTTTACATGTTTGTGACAAATCAATTATTTTATTTCGCACATAACTTTCCAAATCTTATCTGGTAAATTAACAAAAAAAATCTTAAACTTGATAGATAAATGTGGCAATCTTCTGTAATTTATTTTTTATCATCCAGTTTTTGTTTTTCTTATGTCAAATTCTTTTCAAGTACATCAGATACTCTATATGTCTGAATTCATAAAATAATTAATGTTTTTTTTGTTGCTTAATTTTTTCCATTCTTTTGCGTTTGTAGATTTTTAGCATAATTTACATAAAAAGTTAATGACACTTAATTATTTTTTTTACAATAATTAGTTTACTTGCAAAAACACTCAAAAAGTAATAATGAACATAAACATTTAGGTTTGACACACAACAGGAGCATGGTATATTTAAGCACCTGGAGATCAGCTGAATGGAAGTAGCGTCAGCACTGAAAAGTGAATATTAAGTTTTGTTTAAGTCATTCTGCTTTTTAAAAAAATTACAGGCAAATTATTGTAGCTCGTGTCATTTAAATCACTTATAGATGGTGGGTTCAGTGGGACGAAGTCCTAGGAAAAGTTTTCTTTCATACTTTTTTTATAAAAACACGGTAATCGAGCAAACGTCCCGATGTAATGGCCCATGTACACTAAGAAGACTTTAAAGGATTTTCAACTCGAGACTGGTGATTGTATTTTAATCGGTGACACACTAACCGTTATTTGACATTTTGTCTGACTGCGAGTATCGATGATTGGTAACTGATTTTTCGCAATTTGACAGGCCACCTTCGGTACTAGACAACAGATATATCTTAGTTTCTAATCATCAATACAATCAGATACAAATCTCAAGTAACTGTACATGAGTAACTGGTTAAAATAGCAGTAAGACCGCGATGCAAGACAAGCGGATTATGCTCCCATTAGATTCTTTAAACTACAGCTCATGACTTTTCTAGTCTTAGTATAACCATATCTCAGAGCTGGGTGATATCACTTCAAGGTTGTTGTCCATCAAATGTCACTCCATTGATGTTCTGTTCTTAGTTGGGTGAATTATAAATCTTCCCAGCAGTAGTTAAAACTGAATTTAATGCCTTTTATTTACATAACCTCTCAAAGTAAATGGTTATTTATGGTTGTGTTGAATTTTTATCTCTTTCTTCAAATCTCAAGCTGATCTCTAATTTTATTTCCGGATCAATGTCTCTACATTGCACATGGTATCTCAACTATAACTAATATTTATCCCATCGTGTCTCTTTCCATAGACTTGGGTCGTAATGTAGTTTGCTCTATACTAGTAATGTGTGGTATTATTTTGCCAAGCTGACAGCGAAATCCGCACAGTGAAAGTATAACTGAATGTCCCACTGCACTACAGACTTCTACATGTTTTCAAGTAGATAGCTTGTTTTTTAGCTCTCATCGCTGTAAAATAAATTTGAATATCTCTTTCGTAATGCATATTGCAGATATTTATATTTCATTCATTCCTACAAAAAAGTAGTTATTCACATAACATGTAACACAAAATCAGCATTGATTGATTAGTAAAGCTTATCGTTTGTATAACAAATCATCTTTTCATCGCTGTCTTTATATGCTTTCAGTACTTTCACTGGAATTCACCGAAAAAGATTTCAACGTATGCTGACAGTCCATGTATTTTCAAGATGCAATGTGAAAATTCCCAAATGATTTTGATTTAAATTGGCACATTATCCTTGTCATTATACGATAAAATCTTTTTATATACCTAGTAATCAGAAACCCTTCAATTCTTCACCTTGGTTATTTTTTTCTGAAATAAAGAATTTTTAATTTTTAAAAATTGAATAAACAATAATAATCTATAGTATTTTCCATACATGAGCAATACTATTTTAAAATAAAATGTCTTTCTGAAGCTTATTAACTATATTCTAATCAAAACATCAGAATAGAAAGTGGTGACCTAGACAAAAATCAAGATTAAGCTTAATTCATTTTAGTATATTATATACTTCACCAAGATATCATAATGAACTATACAAAATATATTATTTTAAAAATTATTAAAAAATTAGTAGGTATACATATATTTTGAAGAGTGCTTATATAAATTTATCATTAGTAAAGCAATGTTATTTTTTATGCTTTTCAGGATGTATCGGCTCGAATGTTGCCGAAGAGTCCTGTGTCTGAAGAAATACCCAAACCTATCAGGAAAATTAGTCGCATGAGGACCATTGGGCATCAAATAAGGTTAGAAATTGATAAACAATATAAAAACAAATTTAGATAAATAACTTCTAAATCTAAAAAAGAGTACAGCCATTTCCATTCTCAATGATGGAGATATACAAACATCTATATCTCAGATAATTATCATTTACAAAAACATCTGTCTAAAAACATTTCAGATGTAAAAACAGTTTAAAAAACAAATTTAGGAAATCCAATTCTGAATCTAAAAAAAGTACCCACATATGTATTACCTTTCTAAATAATGAAAATACTTTATCAATAGACGGATTTTTGCTGTGTATCTTTGTGTATCTAAGTGATTAATTTATTTTTTTTAATTATTACTTATCTATGTTCTAAAAAACACAACTAAAAATGTGATTTCATTCAATTGAGTAGCTTTTTGGTCTTGTGTTTAAGACTCTCGCCTCGTGATCCAAAGGTTGCGAGTTCAAACCTCTAGCTAAATGCTTGTGCTATTTTCATATTCATATTAATATTAATGTGACACGTATTCCGTGTACATTTCTGTTAAAAAAAATTAATTAATAATAAATAATGTGTTAAAATACATATTTTTTCTTAAATGTTCTTCAGCAGACAAAATGAGAGTTGTGAAAATATATCATACCTACGTATTTATAACTAACAGCTTCAATTACAAAACTTTCATCATTCAAATCAAGTCATCAAACGCGGAGCCATCAGTCAAGTTGTGAATATAAAAAAATGATGTAATTAATATGAGGAATAATTTTGTACCTACAATTAATCATGCACTTAAAATTTGTTTGGCTTTTTCCATCATAACTTGACATTCAATATATGTACACAATTGTTGTGTGTAATCTTATATTTTACAATTTCATCTCACTCTTACATTCCACATAGGTATGTATTAAGTACTTATAAGGGCACCGCTTGCATACGAGCATTTTCTCATGTTATTAACCGGTCGGATGCCGCGCAATTTTTTGTGATGGTTATATTCATGTAAAAATCAACAATAATCGCTAAGAAGTTGAAGTTTCTGATTTCAATATATAAAGACTTCAATAATTACTTATATTTCAATAATTACTTGTACAATAGTTACTTATTCATTAATTATGAAAATAAGCACCTAACGAAATTTACTGTCAGAAATGTACGCACATGTTTATCAAATAAAACCATGAAAGCAATAACACTTAAGATATTGTATTTCAATATTTTCGTTCTAAATATATCAAAGAATAAAAAAATACTTAATTTTAACACTTTTTTATTTAAAAATAACACTTTTTTAACAGATAAATAACACAATTAATGTGCGGTTCGAAGAAAAAATATGGAATGATTTTTTGTCCGGTTTGTGCAGAAAATGAAGTTACTTGACAAATAGAATTCGTTCATTCATTAAAAAACTTGAGATATGACCAATGATAAGCTTTTCAAACCCATAAACGCAGGTAAAATAGGCCGAATTTGCATACGTGTCTAGGGAGCACAGATCTGCGCTCTGGCACCCGACCGGTTAAAATCAGTAAATTGGTATCATTGTGATACCTTTACTTTGTTTTCCAGCTTTACTTATGAAACATTTGTAAAATATACTCACCATATTTGATAGTGATGGTATTTTAACCAGTGACACATTAACCATTATTTGAGATTTGCACCTGATTGTATTGATGATTAATGGATTTTTCACTATCTGACGGACATCGATTGGTACTAGACAGCAGTTATGATGTATCAGTTCCCAATCATTGATATAATCAGATACAAATCTCAGAAGACACAAGACAAATCTTAAATAATTGTACCATATATAACCGTTTAAAATAACAGTTTGACCATCACTAATACTTGAATATATAATCAATATGTTATGTTTTAAAATGATTAAATTTACTCATACGTTGTTACTGTTGTAGCATTGATTTAATGTTAGTATTTCGAGCATAAAAATTATCACAACGGTGTGTTGAAACAAACAAGTAAATACAACTCTTAAATTTCCAAATATCAGAAAATAATACAAAAAAATTATACAATCATACCCATATGAAAATACAAAAACCTTTTTTTTTTAAGATTCCTCCGACGTTTAGAGCAGAGTCTAAAACAACGTGAGCGTTTCTCCGCCGCTGGGAACTCAGACGAGGAAGGAGATGAATCTTCCAGTGTGACATCACCCCTGTTGCAGCAGAGTCGCACTCCAAGACCCCAAATACGAAAAAGTCAAAGCATCGGCAGGATGCAGCCACCTGTCCCTGCTCCAGTGGTTCAGCAAAGCAGACCGAAAGTTGTGAGACAAAAAAAGGGATTGACATCCACCACTGAACTACTACAGTCTCAAGATAGCCTTTGGAGAGGTAGCCTAGGCATGGCAGGACCTAATGATATTTCTGATTAAAGATTTTGAAATATTGAATACACACGGATGATCATTTTGAAACTGTATGAAATCTTTTCATTGACAATATCCAGATTATTAAACCACATGTAATTGAGTAAACACCAGATGCTAATAATTCAGAGTCTTTAGCTCAGAAGATAAAACATAATTACAATTGATTTAAAATTAATCGAATGGTAAAAAATTTCAAACTTATTAAATTTTTATACACAAATATATAATTATTATTATTTTATTTTTTTTAATAAATGAAAATAAAATCTTTATTTAGTTAACATAATAACTCACATAAATTAGATTATGCGTGAAATTTTCTTTGTAAATATGTATTACTTTTAGTTAGTGATTATTGATATTTATTCACTGACAATGATTTCATAGGATTACAATGTACATATACATATATAAATGATCCTTTTTGAAGTACCAAAATTAAGTGAAAATATATTTCACAGAAAAAAATATTCATTGTTTGGTTGTTTTACTTCATGTTTGCAATTTTATCTTAAAAATAAATTGTGAATTTAAGAGATGCTTTATACATTCATACACTTAAGTCAATTAAGTACTTACAAATAAATCGATGAATAGTTTATAATTAATTATTTAGCAACAAACGTAAAAAGTTTTTCGAAAAATTTGTTATATAATGATAGTGTAAATACAATCGAATTTGATTATTATTATCATAAGTTTTGTAAAAAATGCATGCTTTACATTTTTGTAAATGTTTGGTTGAAGCACATATAATATTTTTGCTATCCTAATTAAATATTTCAAATGAATGTGTTTGATTATACGTAAAAGGGTCCACCTGTTGAAATTTAAGGATTAGGTTCATTTTCAACGACGATAGTATATTTTTAATTATTTTTAAAAACCACCGTTTATTGAATAAATTGCTTATTGTTAATTTTATTTGTTAAAATGATATTTGACACCTTGGTCTATCTATCTCAAATTAAAATAAAATCTTAATGTTCTCTTGCTCGGTAGGTAGATTTCCCATCCGTTTCCGTTGCAAATTCAATGAATTAAAAATGTAATCGCAAGTAGTGTGAATATTTGAGTATTGTTGCAATGGATATATTAAAAAATTGAAAATGTTTCATAATTGAAACTAGAGCTGTGCCTGGTAATATCCAACTGGAAAAACGGTGCTACCCTTTCCTATTGATTCGGTACTGCAACCGTCTCTTAATATTATAAAAATGTAAATATTTATTCCTTCGCAATAAAAAAGAATCTTTCATTGTCTCACTGTGTCTTCTTACTATTAAAACTATTCTTAGACGATATTTCTATATTGATCCATTAGTCAAACTTAATTCACTATGTCTTTAAGAACTATAACATCAAACGTTTCTTGCATTTGATTTTAAGTTTAAAAAGAATATGGCCTGTTAACTGAGACTGATTTTCTACATTTTAAGTAGGTAAATGTCATAATATTATAATTATTATTCTTATAATGTACATTTTCGCATTCCTGAGGAGTTGATGATGTTCTTATTTTATTTTAAACATAGCTTTTTGAATGCAAACTTTCCAAAATTAAAATTTGGATTAATTGTTTGTTTAACCTGGTTTCCACCATAATATTACAAGTGTTGGAAAATCAAAAGTTTTGTATCAAATATTTCCCTATCTTTGTAATTTGTAGTTAAGTATATTCATTCTTATTTGAATAATAGTTGGGGAAAGCAAAATGTTGCTTACTAAATATTGCAGTGAAGTCAAAATTGTATTAGAATATTTTCCTTAGGAAACTTTAAAAATGCATGATTAGATTAGTTCAGATTCTTAAATATAGATATAGATATGGTTTCTAATATTGTAGTTTTCAAAATAATATGCATTAAATGCACCATTTTTTGAGAATAAAAAATATCAAAGAACATCATTTTTTGGGTTGATGTGGTAATGCAGAATTGGTATAAGAGAGTAAAATTAGATGAAGAAAATAACATAGGTAGGTACAACAATTATTTGTAACGTTGTGGAATGGAAATTCATTCTAACATACATTTAAAAAAATCATATATGTACTTATCTGCTTGAATATATCCACATTGAAAATATGTTCAATTTAACGAGGATTCAATTTGAGTACCTATAAAAATATAAATGGTGGAAATTCAAAAATTTTAAACTGTTTCTTCTTTTCTTCAAGTCAATCGAGCTCAACATAAAATGTTTGAGAACTTATAGTTGCGAAAATCTTTTATCAAAATAATTTGTTAAAACATACAAATGAAAATTTCGCAAAACAGAATACATTGTGCTATATTTTTTTTTGGTCAACAAGTAAAATATGATAAATAGATTTAGATTTTGAAAAAAAAATCAAATTGTAAGAAATCTATAAGTTATCTTATTACATCATACTCACAATATTGTGACGACATCGACGGTCCTTACATATACTGTCAAATCTGCAAGAATTATTTTTACTCTCTTAAAACATTGTAACATTTAAATTATCTGTTGAGTAACATTAACATGATGGCATTCTGTCTTTGAATTGATTTCATTTAAATAAGATTGCAAGCATCTATTTTGTTCGTCTCCCAAAGAATGAAGGTTTCAAAATAAAACTGCCATCCTCCAATTGATGAAAATAAAGGGTGATGTACCTATTTGAAAATTATATTTTCAGGTGGTGGAAGTTTTACAATTTTAATAAATTGATAACTGTATGTTCTTGGGTATGTTTTGGAAGCATTTTAACAAAAGCATATCAATTTTAAATTCTCCACCCTGTCTATAAAATAAGTAACAAATATTTATCTCGGCTTCGTCAGTTGGATATTGGTCATTTTGCCTTTGAATCTCTCAAATGTAAGATTAATTTGCTTAATGTCAATGCAATGTATGAAGAATCGTCCCGTCTGTACTTTTAACGTATTGGTCTTTACTATATACTGAAGCTGTGAAATGGAAGGATTATTGTTGTATAATAGTTCTGCTGAGCAATAGAAAAGCAATAGTGTATTTCAATCAATAATATATAAGTAGGAGTTTCTAAAAGAGAATAGTTTTTGAGATAAAATTATTATTTTTATAGACTTCATCGAATGTAGTTGTTAACAATGAAATGTAATAGAACTTTCTTTGACTTTTTGAAATAAACTAGCCTTTATTGATTTTGTTTAATTTTGTAGAGAACTCAAACAATTTGCATTCACGGAAACAATATTTTATGCATGCATTTGGTCATTTGATTCCTGTCCACTATGAATGTTCATTTAGAAATAATGATTGTATCTATAAGCGAGTAAAAATTGTACTGTAACAAAGCACCTTGATATTTGAAATACAATATATTTTGTTACGATTTTAATGTTTCAAATTGGCTGCATTCTTAGCTATTCTGGATTTAAAACAAAATTGATTGGAAGAAATAATTATTAAGATTGGTTAATAATGTAACTAACTATTACCTGCACATAAATTGTGATTTTTATAATGGCTCACATCCACAGAATGAGACACTGCCTTATTCTTAAGACAGCAATATAACAAAACAATCATGTCTTGAATGCTATACACTATATACAACATTGTCGCTTTGTCAATTTTAATGTTTGACAGACGTTTGACATTTTGCATAGAAACTTTCATATGCCCTTTCTATTCTTACTTATATAACAATGTCATTCTAATGATAATAAGATGGTCAATGATATATACCTATATGTATCTCAGAATTTAAGATAAGATACATTTCAAAATGTTGAGTTCAAACTGGTGATAAACTGTGATCTGTCTGATATATTGATTTGACAAAGAGAGCAACACCATAAATATCTACAATTATTTCTCTAAGCAAAATTCATTAAGTAAATCAAAAATATTTACAGTAAAATTCCATTAATTCGAACCCCGATAATTCGAAATTCGCCATAATCTGACATTTTTACTCCCTTTCTTTTAACTCGTAGCGTCTGCTTGCTTGCTTGTCTCACGAAAAAACTTTGAATCGTGATCCAATCGAGCTGAAACTTTGCAAGCAGACTCGTGGCCACAATAAAAATGATCTTACAAATTTTCTATGACACAGAATATTGCCTTCAAAGAATTTCAAGGGAGAAAAATCCATATCTCAAAGATTGTTTTAATTCACAAATCTCTTCCACTGACATGGACTAAAGAGTTTCTGATTCTATAATAATTTTTTGCGTCCTGGCGTCATTGAGGCAGGGTCCATATGACCCTGCACAATTTATATTTGAAATATTTGTCAGAAATAATTGCCGCGCAAAGCCGTATGTCTCAGTCTAAGCATATGCATAGCCATCCTCAGCGTTACAACCCTTGGTGGGTCCTAGCTACCTCCAAGAATGTCCTCCATGCTGCTCTGTCACTAGCCGCCATTTTCCAGTTTTGTTGTCCCAGGGCCCGGCAGTCCGCAACAATTCCTTAAAACGTTTGCCAGGTCGTGTTATTAAGATCAGTCCGGCTTTCTCTCTTGTTGGTTTCGTAACTTTGGTTGTTGGTATAGGGTTGAGTTGTTGGCCCAACGCCTAACCCCCTGACTAGGAGGATCAGGGTTTTTCAGTAGGGGTTTTCCGTCCCTTAGCTGGTTGGCTCTCGTTTTATGGCGCCAGAGACTCGCCATCGCCCTCCCTGGCAGTGAAGGGTTTGCTGGTAGTGTTGCTGGCGGGATGCAATAGAGGCATTACGCAGCACTTTATAGACACACAATCTCCAGCAGGATTTGTGCCGCTGCGACCTTACCAGTTTAGGGAAAGGAAGGTTTTATGGGAGGAGATGTATGGGAGCTAGAAGGTAGGGAGGTTATGGGGGAGCACTGCTTGTATGGACGGTATGGAATCGGCAGTGCACAGCATCAGACACCCCGGGTTCGCCATACCCGTTTCTCATTGGAGAGTGAGACCCCTGGGGTACATATGTCTCAGTAGCTGCAGCTAAGGATCACCCCTCCCCATCATGAAACTCTCTTGAGTCGTCCAGCGCCTGTGCAAGGAGCAATACATGCGTAAACCTGCAACAGGGTAATTATGACCCAGCTCAACAGCGACGTTGCTATTTTGTGCCATAAATCATTTTGTAGTTTTATGAATTTTTACTTATTCACACAATTTCATTTATTAGATAAATATCTAAAATGAACCCAGAGGAGCGTGAGCATCGAAGAATCACGGCCATGCTTGAAGAGTCTTCAGAAAGTGTTAAAAATGAACTTTTTTCATAAAGTTCATTTTCAAATAAGAATAATTAAGAAAAATAAAGTTGTTCTGTTTCTCTCAAGCCTTCATCGCTACGATAAGATTTATAAAACTACTGGAGATAAAATAATCTTGAGATTATTACTGATTATAATGCAACCAAAGGCAGAGTGGAGGTTACTGATGAACTTTGTTCAACATATGTGTTTACCGTGATAAAAAAAATGGCCCTTGACACTTTTTTACGCCATGCTCAATATGGCTGGAGTAAATGCTGCCATTATAAGGAACACCAACAATGAGCCAAATATTAAACATCGTTTTTAAAAAAATTAGGTCTGGCACTTTTAATTGAACACATTTCTTTACACAAAGATTCATCAAATCTTCCACAGGAACTGCGCAAAAGGATGAAGGAATTTATTGGAATCCTGCAAAGTTTATTGGTATTCAAAGAAGATGCCAAGATTGTTCTTACAAAAAAAAAGACAATTCATACATGTAACACTTGCCATATATTTATATACCCTACCCTTATTGCAAAAACTGCAGTGAAAACCTAAACACAAAAGAAATTTTATAAAAAATTTCCTGATGTTTTTTTGATTATTATTTCAAAGATCTTTTATAATAGATTCGATTTAAGTAGATTTTTAATTGTTAAAGTTTTATTGTTTCATTTATTGCTTGCCTAACGTAACTTGGCGTGCGGCAAATTTGGAACTAGAACCCGCCCCGCCCGCACCCGGCGGTAACCCCTCGCCCTGTCATTTAGTTCAATTTTGTATTTGGTCGGGAGCTGTGACATCTTGATTACCAATATACACTGAATTATTATGTCCAAAACATCCTAAACAGTCCGGGATGGTGCAAGAACAATTGCCAATGAAGTATTAAAGTTTTGCGAAGCTGAAAAAGCTAATAATGGACCGATATTACCGTCTGACAGTTTGACAGATAGAACGGCCGCCATTACTGCATGGTTTCTTTAGTGCTGACTGACCAAATTTCTGTATTTAATACGACACCGGTCACCAGACATTCTGTACATTATGTATTGTGTAATAAATTTACACCCTGACAACTTCTGTTACGCGACAGAGACGCCCTCCCTCGCATGCCAAGTTATAGTGGTACGTCTATAAAAAATAATTTAGAAGAGAGTTCAATTATTGTAATTTAATCAAAAGTCTTTATGAAGAATTTAAATAAAAATGATTTTACTTATTGGTGTTATTTTTTTTTGTTGCCATTATCTTTAGATGAAGATAAATTTTTAGAATAAAAAAGAATTATTAAAATAAAATAGGTAATTATTTAATACTATATAAAATTGTAAGAGGGTCATAATGACCTACCTCAATGTTGGTGTAACCTTTTTCCGCCACAATGACGCTGGGTTAACATAATATCTTCTATTCACATATGTAAAATATAAACATACTGGATAAAATATTCAACTATTTTGATTGCTGATTGTTAGCGAATTATAAATTATTATTACACAACAATCTCCTCTACAATTCAATTTTGTTTTCAGTTGATAAAAATGCAGAATAGCGAGGAATTTTTAAAAATAATTATACTAATTTAATAGAACCAATGTGATGCACATTTAGGATAATTGGCCATCTAATCATAATATAAGAAAATATTTTCGAAAATGTAGTAATTTTTCTCAGGAAATATTGTATATCAAATAAATATTAAAAAATAATAATATGATTTATGTAATTTGTCAGCATTCACACTGTTTGAGATATTTTAAATTAAAATTATTGTAAAATATGTATAAATCACTGTAAATAAATTGTTACACCGTGTTGTATACATTTTGTGAAAATTTGTGCACTGATACGCATACATACAATATGCATTATATATTATATGACATAAAGTAGACCGGGAGAAAGTTTCAGTTTACTTTTTTGTAGCAGGTCATTTTAATTTTGGATTAATTGAGAAAATAATTTTATATTGAGCTCTGTCTTATTTTTGTACGAGAATAATAAAGTTTCTGCAAAATTTATTTAACGTATTCAATATAACAAAATCGTGGAAGAAAAATATAAAATGTATTTACTTTAAATTTTGATATAAAATATTTTGTCACAAATAGACTTGGTTTTGCAAAATAAAAATAATGAGTACATTCTTTAATGAGTTGTCAAACATCAATAGCGGTCAAAGTTTTAATCTTGTTTAGAAATCAATGATTTTTTTTCTTGAGGAGCCATGGAGATAATTATTTCTCAAAAATGGCTTCAAATGTCAATCTCTGCTCATAATGTAACCATTACCATACATACAATTTTGTTTACCGAGTCAATTTCAACGTTTACACATTTTCCTCAGGACCAAAATCCGCGTAAGGATTCCTTTATATTCTATGTTTCCATAAACACAAATTTTATTAAGTAATATGCTGCAATGAACTAAAAAATTATATTCTTTGAATACTTAAACTTTTAGAGTAGAGTTCAGAGTGAACTCGTTCACTCAACTCTACTCGAACTCAAATAAACTTCACGCATGTATAGAGCGTCTACGTTCCAAAACGTAAGTTCTTGAAGTGTTATTATCAAGGCTGGTCTCAGGAAAAAAGTGAAAAGTAGGTTACATATTTTGTTTCATTGCTCATTTATTAGTTTTGGAAAAAGTTAATGTGTGTTTTGTATTTTGGTTAAATATTATTTCATGTTTTTTTCAATGTGTATTATTTTCAAGTTAGAAATTATTATGTTTTTTTAAGATTGGTTATTATGGCTGGTAAATAAAGAAAGCTTTATATTTTGCATCATAATTATATTCTTATGTTATTATCTTTTCAAAAATCATCTGTATGATCACATCTTGTTAATTAATAAATATTATATGTAACTAACTATTTTTTCCAAGTACTTACAGTAAATTTATTGTTGTGGTTTGTGCAATATGAACAATGTACCTAACTAATTTATGTTTTGACCTTACAAACAATGGGCATTTCTTCATTGGCCGACCCGGCACCGGCACCAACAGTAGGTACTCGACGACCAGACACCGGCAGCTACATTCTTCATTTGATCAACACCGACGGCTTTGTAAGTCCAGTTTGGCCTGACATGAGTAAAAGCGATGGTAGCATATAATGACAAATTGTATTTGTTATTTTTATTATATTTAAGACACAAAAAAAGAAGTGTTATGAAATGGTTTTGGGTGCATCCAATTATAAAAATGAGATATTTAGATGGCGTGTACTACAATTTTTTTAAAACTAACTGATGAACTGGACAAGTTTTTTAATTATTTCCGTATGACTAAAGACACCTTTGATTATGTACTAATGAACCTGATCGAGGATATCTGAAAACAAGACACTAACTTCCAATGGCAATACCACCCGAAGAAATGCTGGCAGTGACATTGCTGGAAGTTACACAGCTTTATATGTAAAATAAAACATCCGTCGGACCAAAGCTTGTGTGTGTACGCAACACGACACCAGTGAGAGACTTGCTGCCGACGACATGCTGGCGCCGATATTGATATGTCGGTGCCGGGCCGGGCCAGTAAGACAGCGTGCAGTACAGTTTCATAGAATTGCGTGTCCACTGATCTCGGCGCCGGGGCCGGTGCCGGACCGCGTCGGCCAATGAAGAAACGCCCAATATGTGCTACATGTTGTTATTTTTTAATTAACCTACGCACTAATGCTATGATAAATAGGTAGTATGCTGACTCTCAGGAAGAGGGTCGAGTTACCACTAGACCAAACAATCCTTACAATCAAAAATTGTCTAAAGTTTAACAACAATGTAATCTTTTGACCGCTATTAGAGTTAATAGATTCAGTTTATAATAAAACATGTATGTTTCGTTTGTGATATTAATTATATGTATGTACCTATGTATATATTAATTTTCCATTCTGTATGAAATAAATAACATTTTGAGACGTTGAAACTAAACAATTAGATATCACATATGTTTATTAAATTTGGCTTTTTTGAAATTAAAGCTCATTTTTAAGATCTGCTATTTTCAATTGTGAATCATTACCCACTATCAACATTACTACCATCCAAATTTGAATCTTAGAAATAATCAATTTTGAATATCTCTTGCTTCTTCAATATCATTGCCTGAATCCGCAGTAAGTAAGGGGTCTTTTCCTTGAATATTCGGTTGCGAAACTGGCTTCAAACCCTGAAGGGCGTTGCTTACAAGTGGATTATTAAAAACCTTTTCAGACCATGAAGTAGATCGCTCGGTTCCTTCCGATTCTCTGTTGTATTTCCCACCTTCCAAAATAGTAGCCAATCCGGAAGAACTAGCATTAGACGTAGTCGATTCTCTCTTTGATTTAAAGGATTTTGATTGGTGTACTCGATGGTGGTGGTTGAAAATAGGAGAATCCCGAGACTGTGTACCCAATAAGGCGCTGACCAGTTTGTCGAGGGCTGCCAAGTCAGTTGACGAAGTACTCGCTCGATGGGTGACGCATGTCTTAAAAGACGCGGACCGGCTCAGGGGAGGATGAGTAGAGGAACCCAAGAACTGACGAGCAACCTGAGAAATATTGAGGACATAATATTTAAGCAAATAAGCGACAAAGGGTGCAATCATCTGTAGTCTCTGAATATGAGTTGAAATATTATTTAAATATATTATGTCCTGATGGGTGAATCAGTAAAGTGTAATAATATACATGTCTTTATATGTGAGTGTATTCATATCAGTATGCAGGAGCTTATTAACGTTGGCAGCAAAAATCACTTATGAGCAGTGCTCATATGTATATTAAGGCTTCATTTAATTCAGGTCCTGTACTCTGCAGCCATTTTCATTCCGTATGACCTTCGGTACTATATTGGGTATAAAGCACCTTAAACCAACTGAGAGCAGATCGCTGGAAATTTTAATGGAGGAGATAAATATGGTGAGGGAAGTAAGCCATGTCTAGGCAGCGGTACCCATAAAGTGTTGATCCTCGTAGACATTTCCAGCCTAAGCAGTAATCATGGTCCTTTTGTAAAGCCTTTTATCCTACCAAACCTTCTCAAACTTGTTGATAACATTCGAATAAATTTACTATTGAGTTTATGACATTTTAATAATACTACTTTAATAAAATTCACAACAAACACTGTTTTCACAAAAAAAAAATTGATGAGGACATTAATTTAAATTCAATGTTATCCCATAATAACAGATCAAAGACAACACACAAAATAAAAAATTTTGAGAACTGAAATTTCACAAACTCATTTTCTTCCGGTAGATTTACAAATGTGCCAAGGAATCAAAAATAAATGTTTATTATCATACGTTTTCTGGTCCATGTGTTTGGTAGCTGACTCTCTGCACTTTCCGAAATGTTTCGTCATCAATGGCCTCCCTGACTGCCTCATCCAGCTTGTCACTTAGTTCTCCTGATCCCAGGTCTTCCATCATGTACCTGGAAAGTTTAAGTTAACAATTATTACTCATTGTATTATTTATGTATGTATAATAGTATTATTTATATAAATAACTGTGTATATAACAAGTGCGTGTAATGAGAATATTGAAGTATGACTTTTACAAAAACATATATTGGAGAAAAAATTTAAATAAAATATTTGTGTGGCAGAATATTACATATAAAATATTATTATCTGAATGATATGATAATTGTTGAGATAGGTTTATCTTTTTTTTCAATTTCTTTTCAAAATATATGCTTAGAAAAGTCATGCTTCAATGTTCTCACTGTACGCCTGGTATGTATACAGAAATAACATACTTAAAATTTAATGAATTATATTTACCAATCATATTATGTATTGAATATTAGGACAATTGAGAAATCGTCAAACAATCACAAAACTATTCGCATATAAAAGGATAGAATTTTGAAGAATGCTACGGAATCTTTGAAATATGTATTTTAATTATGGAAAAGTGTTTTATCTTGAATTAATTGCACACTTAAAGCATGAATCTCTTGAAAAAGGTTTTGTTCAACAGAAGATAGGTTTTCTAATAAAATTCTTTCAAAATTTTGGGAAAAAATCATTGGTCTTTTGAACATTTTTAATTATTTATTTGTGTATTTTTGGACACCAACTATATGAGAAAATAGAGATTTAATTAATAAATTAATAAAATATCAGATCCAATATTTATCCCAATCTTGACAGGTATGTATAACATTGTATTGCCGCCAATTTCGATATTTTAAGTTTGACATGTTTGAAAAAATTAATGAATTCAATCAATCAGAAATTATTCACCATTACGAATAATGAGTTTTCTAATTGATTGAATTCATTAATTTCAAACCTACCAAACATAAAATGTCAAAAAAAACGGCATAACAATGTTATACAAGAACTGTCAAGATACAGAAATAGCAATGTTGCATAGTTCAGAATATGGATGATTGCAAGATTTTATCAAAAACTTTCTTACTCTTTCCTCTCTGCTTCTTCTGCACTCCTCATACTACTGGCCCTGTTCTCCTCTCTCACTACCCTCAAGTCCTGCTGCCAGAATCTCCTGAGCTCGGGACTGGAGGTGTATGGAGCGGCCACCTCTTTGATCTTCAGGACTATGATGGCCGTTATGAAGATGCAGATTACGTTCACAACAGTCAGACAGGCGCTTACAATACCTTGAAATATTTAATGTTAACTGTTAACTATTACAAATGGTTTTCTATCACATTGCTCTGTTCTTGAGTTTTTTCTCAAATTTAATTATTTAGGGTCGGTTGTAACAATTTGGTTTATAGTCATCTTTTTTTTTTATATTCTTACTATTTTCAAACTACGCCAAACGCTTGTGCTATGAAAATAGGATTGATAAATGGAGCTTGAACTACTTTTTAAAAAGTGATCTATAGGGTTCTTCTCTCTTCTTACCTCATTCCAGATTCCACTATAGCGGAGGATATTGTTAATGTGAGCAATCTGAGCGCTTTATTCAAAGTTTTGTAATGAATACAACCGCTCACACAGTGTTATGTGATGAACTGCTCACATCAAGGATATGCCTCACTACCGGACCCTGGAATAAGCCTGCTTGTGGCAATGAAACTAATTTTCAGATGAAACTTATTTGCAGAATATAATATCATATATGCATAATCTACTTCTTAATTTCTTATTCTGATTTTTAATTTATTATTGAATTACTTCCTCCTCAGTCCGTGTGATATTTAGAAGCATACAATTCATGTAAATTTATTTGCCACTTTGATGCTATTTTATATTCATTTTAACCATACAGATTTATTTAGAAGAATCGTAATGCAGTGTCAAGTAATCCCAATATTATATTGCTTACCGTTAACTGCAAATTCAATGGGAATATAATCAGAGTACAGTGGTACGTAAGAAGTATTTCCATGATACTCTTCACCTTTGATATGAGGTATCTTTACTCCGTCATATCTCAACCATATGCAAGCCAGCGCCCAATATAATCCCTGTAAATATTTTGAAACATGTATGTACCTACTTACAAAATTTCAATTAGACTGTGATAAATCTTGTTTTTAATGAAGTTATAAACATAATACATTTGTTAGATTTATTTTAATAATATGCTGCTAATAAATGAAAACCACACAATGCATTATTTTAAATGAATTTGATACTAGTACTGCTTCTTTACTGGTGCATAAGTTTTTTTTAATATTCTTATGAAATATTAAATCTTAATTGTGATACCTGATATTCAATGAATACCTTAGATTTTTCTTACCTACCTCGACATCTACCATCGTTACCCTATGGGCAGCACGAGGAAAAAATAATGGGTCAATGATTTGTCTCAAGATATGAATTATACATATTACAAGTGTAAGTGGGGGCAGCGGAAGGAGCAAGTGGGGGTGTAGAGAGTGTGAATAAACTTGTTTGTGTCTGCGCGCAGTGTGATAGAGTTGGGTTTGCTTGCGTTTTTATATCTCATCTGCTAACTTTACGTATTCAATTTTACATATACATACATATTCCAATAAGTTTGTGAGTGCTTTTAGTTCATCAGGAATACTTACTTATTTTAGAAATATTTTGCATTGCTGATAAATAATGAAAAAAATATTTTATTTATATGGAGACCTGTAATTGGCCATCTATATTGTATCAATGTTTTCTATGCTTTTTTTTTGTGCTGTTGGTCTTCCATAAACATTAAATAAATAAATAAAAATAAATAAATAATGTATTATTTATTTATTACACCAAAGCGAAACTCATTAACAAAACAATTTACTGCAATGAATGATTACAAAGGTTTAGGTACAGATACACATGCCACTTAGTGGCATGCTCATAAATCAACCGGCGGTTGTATGGCTAGTGGCATGCTCGTTACTGGCAATGTGCGTACACACATGCCACTAATAAGCATGGCCTAGAGAAGGTCGATACTGGGCATGCTCACATGCCACTAAATAAGCATGTGTATCTGTAGCTTTATACAGAAAATAATAGAATCAGTGCAGAGGGAGTCAGATTTTAAGAATCTCCAATATAACAATTATAGTTTCGGAGACTTAGATAGCGAAGACAGTGAAAACAAATTTTCAGTTTCTGTTCTGATTGTTCTGGACAATTATAATGTTAGTTCGCAATCAATTTGGTCAATTTTCATACCCTTTCATTTTTAACAAGAGAAACCTCATTAAAGCCATTGGAAAGTACAGACCCAAAAAATAATAATTTTTTGAATTCTTTGATATAATTAGGAGTTACCAAAAGTTGCATGTAAAAGTGTTTATCCCCGTCCCTGGCCTGATTGGTGACAATTATTGTGTAAAATTGACAAAATATTAACTAAAAATCCTATTTTTTATTGAAATTCCTTTTTATTGTCAAATATTCTTTTTAGGTTGAAAATTGCTCAGAAGGTCAGGGTTAGAGTGCCAGTGAGACAATTGTATCAGGGTTCAAAGGGTTAAAAATATTTTGCTTAATTTAAAAATAAAAACAGTTCAATATCCATTCATCAACCTAAGCTGTTAAAGCTGCAATAAATTTTACTTTGGTAAATAGAATTTTGAAAAGATTTTAGTTATATGAAATTTTGTATATAGCGTATAGAAGTACTTATGTACATAATTATCTAGTGTACAAATGTCACTATATACTTATTAGCACTTATCTATATACGTATGTATGTACATATATCATTTTCAGAAAGTTATACTTTTATAGTTTTCAAAGGTGTCAAGAAATATTATTCGCATCGGATCTTACACAATTGACAACAGGTGGTAGCAGTGATGCAGATATAGCAACACCTATCAGTGGTCCAGCACTACCCTGAAGAAGTGCGACAGCTACTCCGGAACCAGAAGTTAGGGCCCATAAAACTCCCATCCAAAGAGAACGAACATTGCCTCTATAGGTACAAGAAAATCATTTTTTAAATTATAATTTAAGCAATAAAAAGAATACCCTGACTACATGCATCTCAAAGTATTCAGGAGAAGCCAAATAATTTAAATTTTTTTGCTATTTTTTATTTTGCAATGAAAATATGTACATATTTATATCATAATCCACAAATTAAACAAAACAAAAAAATGTGTAATTTATCTTATGTTTTATTGTTAAATTAGTATTAAGTATCTTTATTTGTAAACAAGGATTTTTTTTTTAAATAAAAAAAAATATCAATTTTGTCAAAATTCAAAAAAAAAATTAAATTATGTGAACTATAATGTATTGATTTATAACGCAACATTTCAAATTATTGGGGTTCAAATTAATGGGGGTTTACTTTAGTTTCATATTTTTGTCTGAAAATAGTCTAAATATCAACAAGCCAGTGCAAAAAGATTGTTTGCACATATTAAGTTTTGGGTTTTCTTGATTAAATAAAAGTAAATATGTTATTTTTAGGAAACTTACCTTGATTTCATCTCTTCTGTTGGCCAATCACCGAAACCCCATGGCATATCAGTTGTCCCTAGTATCAGCCCAAAGATAAAACCAAATAGACAAGATATTAGCATTCCTACTATAAGACTTCCGAGTCCGACCCACTGAAGTTCTCTGTCAGCAATGATGGTGCCAAATGTTATCGACATGACAGGACCCATCAACGGAGAGACCAACATGGCCGCCACAATATTTGGCGAGTTGTTTTCAACCAGACCCAAGGCAGCCAGACAGCTAAGGAATTATAAAAAAAAAAATTGTGTACCAATGAAATCTCCCAACAGTATAGTGGAACCTTGGGTTAAGAACTTAATTTGTTCCATAGGACTATTCTTTAACTGAGTTGTTGATAAAACAAAACAATATTCCCATTAGTAACAATGTAAAATAGACTGAATAAAGTTTTATCAGGGTGATATCTTTAAATAAAACTTTGCACCTCAGTCCATTAGCATACATTTTGTCGATCAAAGACCTAGAAGGATCCACTCCTCTCACAATTCGCAGCATATGACTGTATTTTCTTGGACTGAAGTTCTGTTCGAAAACCAAGGCATTTTACGGTGGGAATTTGTTCATTACCTGAGTTGTTCGTTACCCGAGGCTCCACTGTGGTACTTACAAGTCAGTTAGCGAGTGTATTTTTGCTTACTCTGCTGTTACAATAAGAAGAAGATAGTCAAATGATAATTGACCACCACTGCGAACACCATCAACAACCTGCTTTACTGTCAATTTAGATCTAACAGACTCGACAAAACTTTTCCATTTCTTAGTTTCCTCGGAGTTACGTCTAAAAAAATAACAAATCCGCATGTTAAAAGATATTACAACATTTTATTTGTAATCTTTAATTCATATTAAATAAATATAACTTACAGAATGAGTTCTTCTTTTTCTGTCTCAGTTTGCAAGCCGGAGTAGACAACACTACATGGTAAAACACTGCAAACAATAGTATTAATAATATTTTTAGTACAGAAAAAGGTGATACGATCTTAACTAACTATTAAAATATTATACAAACATTATATCATCATAAAAATACAAGGAGCATTTCCATAGTTCAAGATCAACACTATGTATAGTTTTCTTGCATTTTATATTACTAAAAGATTGTTTTGTCATCACTTTCGGTGTGGTTAAAAATGGTTAAATAGAGTCTTAGTATAATTGAGTGCTTTAATAATGAACCTACCTCACTAAAGAATTAAGTTTTTTTCCAATTCCCAACTCTGTTAAGCAATGAAGTATATTCTCACAAGGATCTCCAGCGGCCACAGGAAATATGACCTCGTAATAGTTTCCGTTTTTATCACCACACCATGCAACATGTTCCACTTCTAATTTCTTCAAGAGTTCATCTAAAATCTTCAAAAATTTATTTAATTTATTAAATTATTAAATTATTAAATTTATTGAATTATTAAATTTATTAAATTATTAAATTTATTAATTTATTAAATTTATAAAATTAATTTAATTATTTTCATTTTTCGCTGCCTTGTTATTTTTTGCCATAAATAATAATCAAGGTGCCTGAAAAGTTGAAAATTATTGTGAAACAAGAAGGGTTCAGTGCTGATTACTTGTTACTTATTTTCTTCCACTAAAACTTTCAATTCGCCATTTTCAACAATAGCAGGATATCCTTTTGATCATTAAGGTTAATGTCTTTATTCCTAATCTTCTTAAAGCATTGACGCAATATTTGTTCAGAATTGATTCCTTCAAGTTGGCTAAAACATTACTGGATATTAATCTACATAAGTTTTATTCTATATGTATTATTAATCCTGTAATTCACTGGCCGAAATGCTTAATATCCAATGGCTCCTACTTGTTACTACAAAGTTTATCTTCTCGGAACATTTAAAAATTTATGTACTTATTATTTATTATTATTATTTAGCCTTATTTTAATGAGATTTGTTGAGCTTAAAAGTAAATCTCAAATTATAAATAACCATCAAGCCAATTCGTCAGAGAGGATAGAATACCAGACTTTTCTGACCTTGCACAACCACTTTCATACATCTTCCCGAGCATACTCTTCCTTTGGTAGTTCTTTTGCAGTCACCCTCTTTTCCTGTTACTTTCAACACTCACCTCATTTTTTTTTCTTTTTCATCATCTCCTCGCTCATAAGTTCCCATAACTAAGTTCTACATTAACAAACCATCTCAAAGATCCTTTCATAACTCTTTTGACTATACTACAGCCAGTATTACATTCATCCCTTATTTTTTCATTCTTTACTCTCATCAAATCACATAAGGATTTTCCACACCGTCGCACAAGTGACTACATTTCGGCCGTTTTCAGTCTATTTTCTATTTTTGCCATTCTATTTTTGCCAATTTCCAGCTTCTAGAAAATAAATGTTTGGTTTTGACATGGTTTTTAACAATACCTTCTCCATCGGCACAGCTTCCATACTATGTCTTTCCATCGTATTATTTCCTTGTACCGAGCACCTCTTATCGTTGAATCCATGATTTGTATATCCCTGATTCACAGTGATTGGTATACGCTCCTGATTTTTATCTCTCAGTTCAACTTCAACAGAAAATATATTTGCAGAATTATTCAGTTGATATTTTCCGCTGTCTTGATGTCGGGGCGTCCCACCACCATACTGTAGAACTTGTTCGTAATTTGCTGTAGGAACACACACAACAAAAACCACACCGGACATTTTGAATATTAAACACTGAATGTCACGAGATTTTATTATTTGACATTGAAGTGTATAATAAAATATATACTAATCAAGTTAATTAAATTAACAAGTAGTAATTATGTGCTATCAATTATCATAGTAACCTTACTAGGCAGGTCTGTTGTTTATCTTTATTATAAACCCTTTGTGACACAATTGTAACAGCACATTTTACCAATACGTTTTCACAGTACAGTAAAACCCCAATTCAAAACTTGTCATTATTCCCAAAATGTTAATTTTATAGTACCCTAGTAATTCGTAATTATTTTTAGAACCTTGCGCCATAAATCAATGCATTGAAAGTCGCATAATTTGATTTTTTTAATGAGTTATAAGAAATCAACAATGAGCATGGCTTTTTGATCGCCCGCAAAAATAATTTGGAACACCAAAATAGAATTTTGCAATCGAATTTTAAATTTATTTTGGTTCCTTGAATTTCGAATCAACGGGGTTCCGCATAATTCGAAATTAATTTGTTTTGGGTCCCTTGAATTTCGAATAAACAAGGTTCTACTGTAGTGACCCAATGTTTATCAAATATGGTGTGCCTCAAGGAAGCACACTAGGTCCGATACTTTTCATTATATACATTAACGAGTTCTTAAAAACAACATCTGAGAACGCAACAAAGATTAGTTATGCTGATGATACTGCAATCATTATAAATGGTGACACATGGGAAGAAACACTTAAAAGGGCC